>RJWM01000263.1:63188-248403 GCA_004363535.1 Dasyprocta punctata
CCAGCACAGAGTACTGTCACATACCAATGTCACACTAAAAATGACCTTGTCAAGTGTTTGTCAAAGGAAAGTAAGGCTCAGGGCCACCTGCATATTGGTAGATCAAGGAAATTCATACAGTGTAGCAAATCTTTTTTCTCTTGGTTTCCATGATAAAGTTGTTCCTTGTTCTCCTTGTGCCTCTTAAAATACTTTCCCCCAAAGCACTGGTGGCTCTACTCCTTCTAATCTTAAATTAGGCCTCCTTCTCAAGTTTCTCACTTTCCTTTGTGTGATTTTGTCACTTGGAAATCTCGACCACATCGGTGGCCTCGCCCACCCCTTTTTTGCAGAGAGAGGCCCTGTCCAGCGTGGACTTTTCCCCTAAAGATCAATGTTGCCAGCTGCCCAAGGGGTCATCTCCAAGTGACCTTCTGTTTCCCCTTGGTGCCTCCAAAAACTGAAGTCAACACTTAGGCTCACTCTTGATTTTAGCAAAGAAACTATTCATGTGTTTTACTCTTTGAATCTGTAATTTCTTGCCTTCAAGGACTGTGCTCTAAGCTGTGACCTCTAGCCTGACTCTTGGGAGTAGTTTTGAGTGGAAAAACAATGCAACCCCAAGTCTAGGGGGCTTCTGAAATCTCACCCCAGGGCTCTACCACTAACACAACCTTTAACAGTTGTCACTCTGTGCTGAACCTTGATCGTAGCTTTCCCTGGGTCCCAGTATTTGATTCTCTGTAGCAAGCATGTGTTAACAGAACTGGTTTTTAATATTTGTTGACCAAAGTAAAAAGAAAACACATTCTAGAGCCCCTCAGAGCAGCTCTCAAGAGATGACTGTTAGCGTCTCTTTCTAACCCCATGTTCAGAATCTGTAGCTTCCGATCAGCTGTGGCAGGATTGTTTAGACCAAGGGAATGGACAGTGGACAAACACCACGTGCCAAGGCTTTCCATCTTCTTCAGGGAGCTGGTTGCTAAGTGCTTAACACTGCCACCGCCCACTTGCAGCTGTGCAGCACGTGAGTAATGGCACTGTCTTACTGGGCTTGAGACACTCGGTTAAAACACTATGGATTTGTCTCATTTACTCCCCACGACAACCTTATGAAAGAGTGTCGTCATGCTACCTGATTAATAGATTAAGCAAATGGACCCTTAGGTAAATCTAATAAACCCAAGACAAAGCAAAGACTCCGCACCGTGTGTCTGAGACAGGTCCACGCCATCCAGGTAGATTTGTAGTAGAATCCTGTCGGGGGATTTCTGGGCAGGGCCATCTCTGTCTGAATGACTGTTGTTCATTTTAAAATGATTATGATGGGTTAGACTTTATGTATTTTTCATTCTTAGAATAAGCAGTATTCAGAAACTTTGTTCATAGAGATCATCCAGAGAAAAAATTTGTAAGGCAGGTCTAGCTTCCTGTTTGGATCCCGATTTCCCAGTAAGAGACGCATATCACTTCACTGAACGACACTTGACTATCGACATTTTTATACAAATATTAGGTTAACCATTTCCCCCTGCACTATTGGTAACCAAGCTTGTAGTTGTTCCTTTGCAATAGGAACATCATAAAAAAAAAATAGTGAATTCCAAATTAACTCAAGTTACCTGAAACCTTTAGACCTATGGAAGCAAACCTTTTAGCTAAATGACCACAGCCATCGCACATTATGATGATAGAATTTGTAAATTCTCACTACATTGAAGGTGAAATGTTTTTTGGTCTAGGTTAGCTTTTCCATAAACTTTAAGAAACACTGAGCTTGCCAGCACCAAAATTTTTTAATTGATCCAATAAGTATTCAAAAAATCATATTTTCTTTATGACTTTTTCATTCATTCATTTATAAACAGTCAAAGAGCACCTGCTTTTTGGCAGTGCTATTTCAAGCATTGAGAATAAAGGTACAGGATAAACAAGATGTCAGGTAAAACCAGAACTGCGATGCATGCTGAGAAGGGAATGACAGGAAGTGATACAAGAAGCCTGCAGCGGAAGGTGTGCCTCCGCGGGCCTGCGGAGGACATCCCGAGAGCTAAGAAGCGAGTGTCCCTCAGGGAGCGACCGGCCGTGCAGAGATCCACTGTGAACAGTGCCCAGCTGAGGGGACAACTTGGAGTCTCCCGAAACCTCAGAGTGATGGCACTAGAGCGGTGGCCACGGTGGAATGTAGGATGTGCACAGCGTAGATCTCTAAGGTGAGGCGTTGGATTTTATCCCAGGCACCCACAGGACGCACCCAGAACTCCAAGCAGGATGACTACTTTGCTAATTTCTTCTCATGGTTAGGAGTCTATTTATACAATGATGGTCTAAGCTGTAGTCTTCTGTCTTCAAGTAATAGGGAACGGACTGAAGAGCTCTGTGAAAAAAAAATCATGAACGCAGTTGTGCAAGTATGTAGTCGGTGGGATTCCAGCCTGAGTCCTGAAGAAGCTGTGACGGTGTATATGGACGTGCACGTTATCCATTGAAAACTGGGAGGGAGACACTTTGGAAGTGTGAGTTCTCATCTCCGTGATATGGGAAATGTTCTTTCCCTGCCCTGCAGCCCCCAGCCAACCACTCTCGATACATGCAGCCACTGCGGAAGGTGGCAGAGAATAAAGATAATAGCACAGCGGGGCTGCTGGTGGTGCAGGAACTCTTCAGCATCCGCAGGGATCCCTGCTGTGCTATTATCCTTATTGTGTCCTAGTTGTGATACTCTGTTACAGTTTTATAGGACGTTGCCATTGGGGGAACTAGATAAAGTGTACAAACAGTCTCCCTATTATTCCTTACAACTGCATGTGATTCTACAATTATCTCAAAATAGAAGGTTTAATGAATACATAATAGCTCCATTCATTTGAGTGTTTTAATAGGTCCCACGTCATCATGTTGAGTATTTCATATGAATTATCTGTTTAGTCCTTACAGGAAATTTATGAGTTCCCACATGACTCTATTTTGCAGAGAAGAGAAACTGAGGCTCTTGGAGGTGACAGGATTTCCCCATTCACCCAAGCTGTTGAGTTCTTTGGTTCTGGAAGGTCTGTCTCCAAAGTTAAGGTCCTCAACCACACTCCCACAGAACTCCTGTTTCTGCTGTCCCCTGATGGGTCTAGCCAGGAGATATCCTGATCTTCCAGTCTGGGGCCAGACTGCAAGAAGATAAGTTCACTGTCTACTGGGTGAACCGTCTGTGGCCAATGGCCCAGGCACCTCTGATAAACCAGGCCTGTGGGGTCTGGATGACTAGGCTGTAAAAGATATACCTGACTCCCACCTCAATACCCAGAGTCTGATGGCAGGTGGGGACTTTGGACAAACAGTCAAGAGGCACATTCTGGTAGACTCAGGGTACCCCACAAAGTCACCAGGCCAGAGAAACAAGGATGAGTCCACCCAAAGCTTTGTAAAAATTTTAATTTGTGGTTCTCAGGGGAGGGAACCTTTTCCTAAATCCTACAAAGACCCCTAAAAGCCAGGAGGATCCAGAATCCTATGATTCCTACAAAGCCTTGGGTTTTAAGCTCTGACATTAGCTCAGTGTTTATCCCTCGCCCTTTGGTGAGCACATGTTCAAGCTACCCTGCTGAGCCTTCCAACCCCAAACACATTTTTATTTTAGGGTGTGAGTGGCATTTTTAAAATTTGGAGAGAAAGTTTTAATCTCTCTTGATGTGTTTGCTACATCTTTAGGAAAGAATTTATTAGGATAATATAG
Source organism: Dasyprocta punctata (assembly GCA_004363535.1). Classification (NCBI taxonomy): domain Eukaryota; kingdom Metazoa; phylum Chordata; class Mammalia; order Rodentia; family Dasyproctidae; genus Dasyprocta; species Dasyprocta punctata. The sequence continues at coordinate 66,895 of RJWM01000263.1, forward strand.
CTAATATAACCATGGCCATAACTTCCTAATGAATGCAAATGGGGAAAGTAAGATTTTATTAAGCAAGGATGATCATCTCAAAAACCATTACAGTTTTGTGCTTATGGAAAACATTTTCAGAGTACACCTGTTCTTAACGTGAATCCCAACCTCCTTTCTGGTGCTAAGGGTGGCGGAGACCCTGGGTGAATCAAGTCAGATGGTACAAGTGCTGTGAGTGTGTAGGACTGTGAGGATGATAAGAACTGAAATGTGATGACTGTGATGGGAATCACAGCACCATAGTGGGGTGGCCACCCTCTTAAAGGACATAGCAATGTCTAGAGACATTTATTCTCCTGAAGGGGAAGGGGCGCTACTGGCATTTCACATCCAAGCACGCCGTTCACATCCCATGATACGTAAGATCACCCCAACCCACCAGTACTGAACCACCTCCCCCCAGACACCAACACTGTCAAGGGTTGAAATTTCCCAGATAAGATAATAGGATCAGGAGCCAGATCCAAGTGATGTCACATCGTACCTCTGACCTTGGGTAGTACCTCTGTCCTTGGGTAGTACCTCTGTCCTTGGGTAGTACCTCTGTCCTTGGGTAGTACCTCTGTCCTTGGGTAGTACCTCTGTCCTTGGGTAGTACCTCTGTCCTTGGGTAGTAGACCTTGACTCTCTGAACGTCTGTGCCTTGTTTCTAAAGCGGGTCTAGTAATCATACCAAGCTCACAGGGTACCATCAGAAAGGAGTGCTACAGGCTGGATTCTTAGCGTACCATCTGGCACAGAGAAAACACACAAAAAAAGTAGAAGCCATACCTTTTACATGGGTGCCCTTGTTGCCAAGTAAAATACTTAGGAAAATGCTTCAAGGTAAGCTCAATTTCTTTTTTTTTTTTTTTCCAGTACCGGGGATCAAACTCAGGACCTCATGCTTGCCAGGCAGACCCTTATGCTGCTGAGCTAAATCTCCCGCCCCAAGCTTAATTTAAAGAAGTTGCATTATCTGGTATCAAAATCCTCCAACCCATAGTCTCCCCGACCCTGCCCCACAGTTCATTATTCTGTAAAAGGCTCCAGGTGTGGTGGCGTCACTGGTTTAGGAGCAGGAGCAGGCAGACTTCCTTTTCACTGCTCCTCGGGGTGGGGACGGGGGAGGGGGGACCTGTGACAGTAGTCACAGCTGCACAGTGAGGCTCAGAGTGACGTGTGAGTGTGACTGAGAAGGCTGCCTCATTCACCGGGGCTTCTCACCTTTTGTCATCTTGATCAGAGCAGGAGGGAGCCTGTGTCCCGGGAGGGATCTGCATGGCCATGTTGAGAGCGACAGCACTTTATCCCGGGACGTGGAGCCCTCCGCCATGGAGCCCGTCTCCACCATGCAGGCAGGCTGAGTCCAGGGCCCTCTAGCTCACCAGGGAGCTTTGGAAGCTATGCTGCTCTTTCAAATGTCACGGATACTATGCTGCCCCAAATACCCTAGAGATCACATGAACTCCTCCTGTGTGGAGCATGCTTAAAACTGAGATTGGTCCACAGGAAGTGTTCTGTTAGCTGTTATTACCAGAGTCACATAGATTTGTATATATATATATACAGTAGCCTGTGGGCATGCAGCAATACCTCTGGGTAACAGGTGAATGTATTGGAGAAACTAAGACACTCAATACTTCACAATACAGGAGAGTAGGTATGTATATGTAGACACAAAGTAATTTCCTCTTCCAAAGCTCCACGGCGATAAAAAGCTGCCCCAAGTCCATCTTGGAGAGCCTGCACCCCAAGACCCAGACAGTGAGTAGCCCAAAGTTCTGGTTGGAGTTTCTGAGAGAAGGCAGGACACCCCAGTGTTTCCTTGACTCAGACTTGGAGGCCAGAAGGAGAAAGTTCAGGGTGGGGGCAGGGCTTACATCCAGGCATCAGCTGCTGAATAGGCACACGAGTGTGTGCAAGGCACCTTGCTTTTTGGAGTCTTTGCCTCTCCCCCGCCCCCAAGGAGGAGACATAATTATGTCACTGGGCAACAGCCCAGTGTGATACTTGAGGCAGTATGTGAGTCACAGCCTGGCGTCTGGTAGTTCCTGGTTCCTGGAGATGGGATTTAGGACTCATGGCACCGAGGTCCTTTTCCAAGATTTAATGCACAGAATGTCTTTGGATGTAAGAATCAGGAATCCCTTAAAGTGCTACGCATTCTCCCTCATGACCATCACCACAAGCAATTTGAGTTGCCAATCAAATTTCTCCTTTTCACTTGGCTGACAAGACACACAGGGTCAAACTCGTGGTACAGCAGTAATAACCACTTGTACATAAGGAATACAGTGACAAGCATGCTGTCTTGTCTTCTCCTTGCTGCTTTCCCTCTAGTTGTAACCACACATTATTGTGTGTAGTGGTATAAGCCACCTGTAACCCAGGATGGATTGACATGGAGTATAAATAAATTTTGAAACACTCAGACCTTGAATCTGTCCAATAGTTCTCCAGGATTTTGCTTAGTCTTACTGTGCTTCTTCCAATGGGAGACTCACCCGGCTTCTTCTATTGGCTGACTGTAACTATAAAGATAACTGATTCCTGTACTGAGTCTAACAGGATCAATTAAATCCCTTGTAAAAATGTCTCTAGTAGGGGAAATACTGCGTGTGATGCTGAAATCCATCCATCCAAATGCAAGAGGCTGGCTCTTGTTTGTTTGCAGCTGATCAAAGTGTTCTTGTGTTTCTTGTAGCTGCTTTGCCCAAGGTGTCTGTGACAGATGGCTCTTGGAGCAGCAGGATGCACGAAACCTCTGCTTTTGTTTTCCATAAAAAATCCTGACTATAGAAGAGATTGACTATTGAAAAGATGAAAGATTCAGTCCTCCAAACTAATCGTGTCAAGTCTGGGTTCACGACGACTTTCTCAGCATTGCAATGTGGCCAGGATGGCAAGCTCTGCAATTAAAAAGAGAAGCAACAGAGCTGTTGCACACTGTCAGGCCTTGGACCCTCCTCCCTGAGCTTTGAACTAGGGGCTAGCTGCAAAGTGTTCATTTGTATTTGCATTAGAAAATTAGGAACATGTACTGAAAGTGGATTTTCCAAAAATAAAAGGCTAACAAGCCTCCTAACTGTTGGAAAACATCTTCCTGAGCACAATGATTTGGCATCTATTCCACATGTGAAAGTCGCTGCCATGATGCCCTGCAAGGAACAGCTAACATGTCCTGCTGACTGGATCACTTTCTGGTCCCTCCAGGCTCTTTTCACAAGGGCTCTCCTGGCCCAAACTTCAAGGTCTCCTTTTGACCTTAAGCATCACCCTCCTGGCTTCTAGATTCCTTGCATTCCTGACTCAGTGGCAGAATGAATAGGAAAGCTCAGGATGACTTTTTCGTGATATTTTTAATGTTCATAATTACACGACACGACGGCATGGACAGGACTGCATTTTAATCTCAATTCTGTCACTACCTCATTGAGCCTGCTACATGGATTTTTCTGCCATCCATAAAGTAAGAATAGTGACTCCTAATTAATATGGTCATGCCGAAGCTTGCGTTTGATGATGCCAGTGACATGCCTGGCACTGCACTCGGCACTGAGCTGGTGGCATGGCTATGGCCACACCTAAAAGGATTGGATAGCGACCAACCTCATAGAGTTGTCAAGGATTAAATGGGAATATATAAATCAGCTTAACACAGCGATTTTGAGTGAGATTTTTAAGTATGCATGAGGAATGGATTCTCTGAGCTCATGGGAACCCCTGCATGCTTGCATTTCAAGCATTGCCAACCCCAGAGCCCTTGCAGGCACAGGGACACCAGGGACAGTCTTTCAAAAATATTACCAAGAAAATGGGCAGAGACTGCTGCGGTGAAGCAGAGCTGGCATCACTGCTGCCCCAAGGAAGCTGCCGGTCCCCGGTGGGCACCTCAGAGCTTCAGCCTGGCCCTGCCCCTGGGAAACAGGGTGGCCACTGATGTACCACACACTTCCTGTCTTTCTGCCCTACAGATACCTGGGGTCTGAGGTCTGAGTGCTGTGTGGTACGGGGCAGGGCGGGCAGAGATTCCTGTCTATGGAGCTTGTTCAAACCCTGAATAAGTAAGAGCAAGCAGTGAAGCATTTTAAAGGGGAGGCACAGGCCATCTATGGAATACACGGTGGGATGTCCCGTGTCTAGGGCGGAAGGCAGCTTCTTGCAAAAGAGCAGCTCATCCTTCTTCTTGAGTTGCGCAGGAGAAAATGCAGCAGGGTTTCACGGACAAAGGAATAAAATATACAAAGGCTAAGAGGAGGGAAAGCAACTGTGAGTTTGACAAATTCAGGGAAGCCCTGTACAGCTACACCAGAATTTGTCTATATAATTTTAGGTATTCAAGTAAGGAGCATTTGGGCAGATCCTGAAGTCCAAGGATCAAGGACGTGATTCTCTTTCTCCCCATCCCCTTCAGCTCTCGGGCTCTGTTCTTTGTCTCCACAAGTTCTCATTCTCTGATGTTGGGCCTGGATATAAAAACGTTAGCGGAGGAAATGTCGCAGGGAGCAGCACCTCCGAGGGCTGCACACAGGCAAGGCTGATCGTTCTAAAGATTTATTCTTGCATCCTCTTGATTAAATGTGCGAGGTGATAAATTAAACTGGGCCTTTATAACTGAGCACAGATTGGTGGTTGTTTGGGGCAATTTTTTTTAGACAATGACTTATACTAATAATGTTCATTAAAATGAGTGAAGACATTGATTTATCCAGAAAGCATAGCTCTATGGAGGGCATAGTCAATGTCTGGCTATAAAAAAACATTTTTCCCACTAATATTTTCAGCAGAACGAGTCAAAAGAGGTGTATCTTCTTTGAAACTGCAGCACGCTGTTGAAAATGGCCTGCTTTGACAGCCCTAGATTCTGTTAAGATGCAGCTTCCTAATGTACTCTATAAAAGTTAGACCCAGAAATTCTGATAATGTTTCACCAACTTCAGTGACTGGACGAGAGAGAGAGAGAGAGAGAGAAGGAAATAGCAGTGAAACCTTCACATCGAAAATAGCGTTGGTGCTGTTGATCAAGGCGAGGAAAAAACAGTCGGTGAGAGGCGTGGTGTGCCGTGTGCTATCTGCTGCGTGGAGCTGAACGTGCACCAGGGACCATCAACACCAACACAGCTCAAATGTGGCCAACACGTAGGTGCCAGGGACAATTAACAGAGCTGCAGTGGCAAACCCATTAAGGCAAGAAGAGAATCTGCCATTCGGAGATATTAATCTGACATGGCAGCAACAGGGCTGTTTATATGTGTGCACCGTGGTGTCAGCCATTCTGCTCTAATTGAGTTAATTAAAAGTTAATGGCATAGAGCGCATCACCATCACGGTGCTCTAAGTGACAGGCACGTGACCGGTCCTCACACATTCTCGTTTGAATAAATCTTTCACTCACCGTCAAATTCCACTTCTGAAAGATTCATTCCGCATCACTGCCTCTCCTCCCTTTGAAGAGGGTGAGTGCTGTTCCTTTTGATATATAAACAAAGGGAGCTGGAAAGATAAAAGGCTGTGCACTGTGTCATAAATATCACCCATCGTTGTCAGCCTGTACTTCAGTGTCCCGATGGGAAGGGGGCACATAACCCCCCAAGTCCTGGGGGTGGTGGGACCGGGCGTGGAAATGCCCACAGCTGTGGGTGGTGGTTCGGTCCAGACAGGAGCCAGGAGGGGCCTAAATCAGGTTGATAAGAATCTCGTGGGTGTGAAAGCCACTTAGCCTGTCTGAGCTTCAGCTTTCTTATCAGAGAAGAGTAAGAATATCTGAGCCAGCCAGGAACAGTGGTGGCGCATGCCTGTGATCCCAGCACTCTGGGAGGTGGAGACAGGAGGATCACAGTTGATCCCACCCTGGGCACTTTAGTGACATCGCAAGACCCTGTCTCAAAATGTCAAAAGATAATAATTTTTTAAAAGGAGCTGGGGATGTAGCTCAGTGTGGAGGATCTGGGTTCAATCCTCAGTAATGAAAATAAAAGGATATCTGGTCCAATCACTGGATGCTTCTCCAAAAGCAATCAGAGAATTTCTCTGAAGCACATGACCCAGAGCTGGGCACGCAGTGAGTCTTGGATGGAAATCTAGTGATGATGATCATGTCGAATGAACTCTAGACCTGGCTCTGCCCTTTCCTCTGCCTTGCTTGCATGGACAGTGAGGTTCCAGGTGCTCATATTCCCAAGTTTAGTTCATTCATTTATGCTACAAATGTCTCCGAAAAGAAGCGGGCTGCACATAGCAACCTACCAAGTGCAGACAGAGAAGTGTGTGGGAACCAGCCACACGCAGTAAAGCAGTGCGAGCGGAAGCCCCTGTCTGAGCAAACTCACTGTGGCTGGGCTTGAAAGGTAATGCCAAGCCGAGGCTGGCTGCTTCAGAGGCAGCGAGGTAAGCGGGGCAGGCCACTCTAATCTGCATTTCCAGTGCCAGGAACCACAGCGGCTCTGCAGACACAGATGCAAACCTCTTGGAGGCCTAAATTCTAAGGAGAATTTGTGACGGGTCATCGTAGTATACAATGGACACAATTCTTTGGTAATTTTAACAATTAAAAGAAAGTAATGAACATAACAGTAACTTTCAAGTTTTATTGATGGAATCCAACATGGATAAATTAATTCACACACACACACACACACACACACACACACACAATCACTGCTTTGTATTCCTATCACACAAACACTCTCAAAACAAAGTGTTAGAAATCATACTTACAGTTGTTACTCTGATGCTTTCTACTTTCTCTCCTCCTGTCTCTTTTTATTTAAAATGCTGGTTATGACCTACAAATTGACTTGATGATCTGAAAGTGAATTGTGACACCCAGTTTTAAAAACGCTGCTCCAAGATGTTAGTAAGTTTGAGCATATTTTGCAGAAGTGCGTAAATGTTGGAACAGAGATAGGTGTCCGACTTGCTAGAGAGAATCAGCTGTTTCATTAGCACCTATTCCGCATCATTTCCATCTCCTCCCTGGCACAGTGGGCTCTGTGTAGTCCCTCATCTACCCAGGGCACCTAGCTGCTCTTAAGCTGAGTCCTCGCTCGGGCAGTGCTTCAGCACCTGGGTGAGCTTTTGAACCTCTCGGCCTCTTGCTTGGTGGGGCTGAGACCTCGCATCTCCATCTGACTCCCTGGAGGTGGCCTTGCTGCTGGTTTCGCAGACTACACTTTGAATAGCAAGGGAAGGAAAATACAAAGGTGAAACCTGGTGTTTCTAAGCAGACACTCAGGTCTCTTTTCTCCTTCAGGGTCATCTTATAGATCTCTCTCAGGGGCTGATTTTGTCATTTAACATGCCTACGATGAAAATTTTAAAAACCACTTGCATGAAGAATGTATTTGAAGTACAGGGAGCTCTTAGAACAGATGGAAACTGAAGAACTAGGCCTTGGAGGGGCCATGAGAAGAGGGCATTGGCTTTGGTAGTAGGAACAGATGGAGGGATCTTCGGGTGAGGCCCCTGGAGTGAACCAGTAGGACTAGGACGGGCCCCTTGGACCATGCCGATGGTCACTCAGATTCCAGGGAGGTGAGTCCCAGTGACCTCCTGGGTGGCAGGTGTGGTTCTCAGCCATAAGAGGACACTGTCTCTGGGCTGACAGACCCACCAACATGTATCTGCCCAGCTGAATCGTCATGCAGAGGCCTGTGTGCTGGGTGAGCCAACACAGAAGCAGCACCCTGGGTTGTTGAAAGCCTCAAGGTCATCAAGAGGGAGAAAAGTGCTCCTAGGTGAGGCCCACCCCTGTGCCACACACATTGCAGACCTATGAGCTTAATGCTGTCAGTAAATCAGTGGTTCTTTACCTGGAAGGTTTTGCCCCACATGGAACAGCTGGCATTAGGGACACATCTTTGGTTGTCACAGTTGCTTTGGGGGAGTACCTGGCAAATAGTGGATGAAGACATTGCTAACATACAACACACAGGGACAGAAATCAATAATCTTGTAATGTGGCCAGGGCCAAAACTGACCGACCCTGCAATAAACCCACAGGATGGTGGCGGCGTTCTCTAGTATTTTGTTGTTTTACGGGTGATGGAAAGTTAGGTAATAGCCACAAGGTCAGAAAACTGACAAGTAGCCAGGCCAGAACTTGGATGCGAATCTGTGTGGTTCCTGGACACGCTGTTCCTTGCAGTGCTTATGAGACAGCCTCTGGCACAGCTGCCAAGACAAGGATGGGGCAGGGGTGCACTCACGCAGGACTCTTAAAAGTTTCTAAGGAACCTTTGTTAATCAGATTTGTTCTGTTGCATCCTGGAACCTTTCCAACCCACAGATTTTCACATCATGGAAGCAAGGGAAGGCTTCATGTCTAAGGTTACCTAGTACAGCTGTCTTCCCACTGCTGCACTGAGAAGTTGCCAAGTGATTAATAGCCATGGAGTTTCCCAAAACATTCAGGTGGAAGAGACACAACTAGCTTATTCTCCTTTAATATTCACTCAAATAAATTGAATACAACAGAGTAACGACAGGCACCCTGGGGATGTAGGCATGAGGGTTAGCTTCATGCCACCCCCCAAGGGTAATTTCCCCAGACCACATGGAGAGTAATGGGCCAGGCTCTCTCTGACTTACCCTAGGGGAGAGAACATTAAGTCAGCAAGGCTCTGGTGTAATAGAGGGGCAGGGGGCTCTGAGTGCTGGAGGAGCCTCTTTCCCAGGCTGCCTTTCCTCAATTGCTTGTCAATAACAGTAGACTTGAGGGAGGCATATTGGTTGAGAAGAGGAAATTGCACTTCCTTTCAAATATTGCATAGTTCAGGTAAAGGACCTGGGGTTTCTCTCATTAGACTATGAGGCATTGGGAAGTAGTAAGCTGTTTTACACATGAAAAGACCTGGATCTTCCCAGAGACCCAGGAGAATGTTGTCACTGGTGTCCCCCAGCTTCAGCTTCACCTGGGGGAGAAATAGCTGGATTTAAAAAAAAAAGGAAAAAAAGCGTAAAAGAAATACTGAAAAATATATAACTTTGAAGTGAATGGATTTCCTAAAAAATTCATGAGATAGACTATAATAGACACACTGGAATAACTTGTAACAAAAATACCAACAGTTTTTCCTTTGCAGATGTTTTTAAAATACTTGGGCAGGTTTTGATGGTTTTATAAGTTCTTTCCCAATGTTTTCATGTTGTCTGCTTGGATCACCATCTAAGTGAGGTTTTTGCTAGTCTAAATTTATCAGGATTTAGTGTAATTATATTTCAAACTCACTAACAAAATGGATACCATACTGTTTGTCCTAAGAAAAACTAAGTGACTAATAAGAAATAGGAATATAAAGTTTCAACCTCATATTCTTAGACCTTAACATGACATCTGGTATTCAATAACATTTTGTTAAATAAATGAGTGCAGTATAAAAAATGGGTATAAATAAAGAAGAGGATGAATAGGCTGAGTGTGATTATACCACATTAAAAGGAGTTATCTGAGCTTCTAAAGAGACTGACTGTTCATTTCTGTGAATTTGCTGATACAAGTGGTTTTATAACGCTCAGATGGGGAATAACTCCAGAAAGCAATGCTAAATTTCTGCCCAGAACGTGTTCTTCCTTGAGAGGCTTACCCAATTTCTCCTCAAAAATTTGGAACAAGAAGGGTCTTGACTCCTAACCACTTTCCACTGAACAGCCTCAGGTGACAAAGTAGCCTCTTAAAATAGAATCTTCAGGATGTGATCTGCGCAATGTGGAGAGTGGGTGGGACCATAAATGAGTGAAGTTTTCTCTCGGGACCCTCCTCCAGGCTTCTGGATCCTTCTGTGGCCCCCATGAGCCAGCTCCACTGTCTCTCTCTGTCCAAATCTATTCCAGCTTGATGCTAGAGCAAGGGGACTTGTAAAAAATCTCACAAGTTGCTATCGCAACAGGATTAAACACAATGGTATGGAGAACATCCCAGAAAGTCTTTCTTTTCATACACAGGCTCAATCTAACACTTTAATAATTAGTTTTCAAACTTCAAGATCCCAATCTTCTTTTTTTTTATTTAAAAGACAAATAAAATAAAATAAAATAAAATAAAACACATAAAAGAAAAACAAAACTCAAAACAGACAAACAACAGCAACAAAAAAAAAAAAAAACCAAAACAATAACCATGTGGGCTTTCAAAACAAGATAATAGGAATTTAACGATGGTTTTATATTGCAAATTGTTAACTTCAGAAGAGTTGCTTAGATTACCAGATATAGAAAAATAAGTCAAAATGGATCAAAGATCTAAATATTAAAGCAGAAACACTAAATCTGCTGGAAGAAATAATAGGTAGAAATCTTGAAGACAAAGTGGTAGGCAGAGAGTTCATGAACAAAAATCAAACTGCATGGGAAATACTTCCCAGAATCAACTGGGATCTCATCTTACTAAAAAAAACTTTTGCATGTCAAAAGAAATCCCCAACAGAGTGAAAAGACAACCCATGAATTTGGAAAAAAATCTTAGCCAACTGTCCTTCAGACAAAAGATTTCTATCTAGAACATACAAAGAAATTTAAAAAATCAAGCCCCAAAATTCAAAGACCCAATCCAAAACTGGGCATTTGCGATGAATACAAACTTTTCAGATGAAGGAAAACAAATGACAAATAAATACATGAAAAAATATTCAGCATCATTGATCATTAGAGAAATACAAATTAAAACAACAACAAGATTCCATCTCACTCCAGAAAGAATGGCCAAGATTAAGAAATCAACCAATAACAAATGCTGGAGGAGCTGTGGGGAAAAAGAAACTCTTCTCCACTGTTGGTGAAGTGTAGGCTGGTGCAACCACTGTGGAAATCAGTCTGAAGGTTCCCCAGAAAGCTGGGATTAGCAGTTCCATTCGACCCAGCTGTCCCGCTTCTGGGCATCTTCCCAGAAGAATTCAAAACAGGATACCACAGTGGTATATGTGCACCCCAAATCTTCTTTTCAAGCTTTCAAGATAGAACTAGCCAAGCTCTCATGACTTTGTCTCTGATTTCTATTCTTCATGAGAACATGATTTTCTCAATGCGTTGCTGTTATCATGGATCTGGCTTAGGGACCAGACAGAAAGCACAAGGTTTGGCTGATTGACCCTGGTACATATATTTGTTTCATTCAGTAGGATTTTCTCCTCAATGGAAACTTAAGACACGTTTTAACAAGGAAACTTTCCACTCAATCACAGATTTTATGGTCAACTTGAATTCTCAAACCTTTTTTATATTCTTACCAATCCGTGACTGTTCATCTTTGACTGGGTAATTGCTTTACTGAAATAGAATTTAACTCCATCTCAGATGGAGTTAACTACATCGTAATACACATTCACATTCATACAGATACATACAAATTTTATGTATGTATATGTATATAATATGTATATATTGGCTTTTTAAAGCCTAGCAAAGGAACTAGTAAGGTTATTGTTGATTGGAATAATACCTATGTAATTAATGTCTAATCATATACCTTGCAGCTTACCTGTACCTAAGTCTCTAATTATTTTCATTATTTTCTAAAGGCAACTTCTATATGCCATTTAGCCCTTTATTTCTTCCTGGTATTTATCTAACATATTAATCCATGATCATCATACTATCATTATTCTATTATACTTATTTTTGTTATGAACATTTACTTTTTCCTACCAAAAATGAAGGTTTAGCTCTTGAAGTATGCAGAGTTTCTTCCCCTTCAATCTATATTCTGTGTGACAATAAGTATCTGCTTTTTATCACCTTTAGTATACCATGATGGAGTTTTATGTACTGTGTATGTATTTTTGGCTTTCTTGAAGTTGTTAATTGTCTCTTTGTTTATCTTTCTATATATTTGCCTATAAAAATGTTAGACCAAATTCTTCAAGCACAACTATAAGACTCCTCTTAATGTCTTTAAATGTATCAAGTGATGTGTTTCTTTGTTTTTGCTTTTGTTCATTTTGGTTTTCTTGTTGTCTTTTGGGGTTTTTCAGTTGTTTTGTTTTATTTTGTTTTATATTTGAGGTCTCTGTGGCCCCACTACTGCCTCCTCTTCTTCATCATTGCTCAAACTGGGAATTCTCCTTGCCCCTCTCTTACATTAAATTTCATCATTCATAGAGTCCTCGCCTGTTCTCTTCCAGGCTGAGCTCTAAATTGCATGTCTGTTTTACATCCCTGAAAATTAGACTTGCAGGTTTGGGTGGGGAAAGAATTCTAGGCTGAGCACATTTTTCAACGGAGTGTGGTCTTCCTGGATGCATTTATCCAATTTTCTTATCTTCATCTCCTTTTGCACCTCTGCCTTTTCCAAATGCTTTCAGTTTGTTCAACTTCATCTTTTGACTGTTCTGTTGATGTACTGTGGTTTTGCTTTTTGCCACTATAATTTTAATTTCTAGCAATTCTTTCTGCCTTGCTCAGTATTCATTTCATAGGAATCTTTCTTGTTTTTTGAGTGCATTATCACACCCTCTGTCTTCCAGGATGAACTTCAGCATGGGTGACTCCAACATGAGCATTTGCTGATCTCTGAGACAGTGGGCAAGTACAGTGAACCCTTGACTGATGAACTCAATTCGTTTTCGAGGGCTGGTTGTAACTTAGGGTGACAAATGAAGGCTCAGGCTCCTCTCCACAGCCTTCAAAGTCTCTCTCCTGCACACAGGAGGATCTCAGTGTCCTTAGAGAGACACAGGCCCAGGATTTCTCAATTAACCACATACAGGAAAGGATGTTGTCATGTTCGTCCCACAGCTCTTTAAGGGATAAATCTGTGTCTGAGACCATCTGCAAGCACAAGCAGCCAGCATTCAGGTCCTAACTCAAGACTTTGGTAGTAAGTTAAAACTAAAATTCTGTGAGGAATGAATTAAAAAGTTGAGGTATTTTTACACAACGGAGTACTACTCAGCTACAAAGAAAAATAAACTTGAGGCTTTTATAGGTAAATGAATGCAACCAGAGACCATACTCCTAAGTGACATAAGTCGGACTCCCATGTGTAAGCATCACGTTGTCTCGCTAGTATATGAAACTGAAGGAGTAAATAAGATCCAAAAGGGACAAAAGATACTGTGAAAGGGGGAAAAAACTGCTCAAAGGGAAAGAACAACCGGGGTGGGGGAAGGGAGAAAAGGAGGAGGAAAAAAAAAAATATGTATATATACACACAAGATAACTAAGATAATTTTGCTACTAATTCTGTTCATTCATTGAAGGGAACAGTTAATGCTTATATTGTTTGATCAATTTTGTATGCTTATATCTGGTAATCTGAGCAACTATTTTGGAGATAACAATATGCAAACAATAACCATTGTTAATTTCCTATTATCTTGTTTTAAAATTCTGTATCTTTGTTTTATTCTCTTTTAAAAATTAAAAAAAAAAAAAACTAAAATTCCCATCACCACCCAAGTTGTTCATACGTCAGGCTGGTCGTAACTCAAGGGTCCACCGATATGCACGGTTTTGGTTTTCCTGCAGTTATTCATGCCTCGCGTTGTTACGCAGAGACAGCTTTTAGAGAGCACATCTCCTGCCTCTGGCTTGATGGGGAGGCGCCGTCAGGTGAACCCATGGTTAGGGAAAGGGATGCGAGGCTGCGGCAGCCACATCTACCTGTCCTGAGCTGTCCTTCGGTTTTGGCCTTCAGAGGGGCCTGATGCTCTTCATTCCTGAGTGTCCCAAGCTTCTGCAGGGTAAATCCATTTCTGTTATTAGATTCCCTCTCTCATTCAATCTTAGCTTAAAGATTTTTGTTGCTCTGCTAAGTGAATTATCCCTTGTCCTCCTCTGCATTCCAATTCCACTGACCTCTCTCTTCCACTGCCCAATTGTCTTCCCTTCTTCCTCTTGTTATGGATTTATATCTGTTTACTCCTGAAATACTATTTTGATAGAATATTATTTGTTCAGGGAACAGAAACAAATGGGAATCAATTGGCCGTGTTTAACTTGGTTACATGAAGTTTTCAAAATATTTTAAGTGACTTTATATATTTTAATTTTTCTCTCGTCAGTGATGGTGTCCCACAAGCATTTAGGAATGCCTGTTATATATGCCAGGCACTGTCTGGGTGCAGGAGGGACAACAGAGAATAAGACAGACAAAGAATCTTTTTAGAAATTTTTAGTCTATTTTATTATGCCTTGAAACCTTAGAAAATAATGATTTTGTTTCCGTTTTTTTCTCCATCACTACTTAACCTTGGATTTCCACAATCAGTCTCACTAAGAAAAGATCTGAAACTCTGGATATTGAGGCAAAACAGAAATTTCTTGAGTTATTAGAAATAAAGAAGTGGTTACCTCATGTGAGTGGCCAGTGCGAGTGGGAACACAGCCAGCTTCTACCCAGAATCCTGACCAGCTGTGTCAGTGCCCGGCAGGTGCTAGACCCTGGCAGTACATCACATGTGATGCTACTTCATTCTCAAGCCGACACGTGAGTGCCAACAGCTCACCCACTTGAAGGATGAGAGGACAGAGTCTCAGAGAGGAGACCAAAACTCCTAAGGCCACATGGTGCTAGAAACCATGGGCATCTCTGTCTCAGAGTTGGTGCCACTGGCCCTCACGCACCTGCCTGTGCTTCCTTTGTTCTTTCTGCTGGCAATCCGTGTTACTGACATCCAAGAACAGGGGTTTCCTGGGTCAGGGAAATAGTTCCTGCTGTGGATATGTGTCCCTTAAGGTTTATCTTAGCTTATGTAAATTCCACGCCAGAGAGGAAAAAATTAATTGAAATTGTAGCTGTTATTAAAACTAAACTCATTACCTAGTGGTCAATACATAGTCTGACTGTAACACCCATGGCTGGTGTGTTCTTTCTTGAGCCTCTGCCCTGGTTGCCTGCTGGCTTGACCTCCCACCCTGACACTCCTGGGAACACATGAAAGAATGGAGTGGGTAGGCATTGCCCTGTACCAAGAAATGAGTCCAAGTACGGAAAAGCCAGGGCAAGCATTGGATCAGTAATTCCCAATAGGTGGTGGTGTTCCCTGTCTCAAATGTCACAGACCACTGTGGCCTTGCACTGCATTCAAAGTGGGGAGTGAACTGCCCTTTCTTCTCCTCTCTTTCACCCACCCTGTCTTAGTTACTTTTTGTATTGCTGGGACCAAACACCCAACGCCCACAATTTAAGGGATGAAAGGTTTATTTATCTCACAGTTTGTAGAGATTTCACTCCATAACTGACTGGCTCCAAGGCATAGTGGTGTGGCAGACAGGCATTGCAGAGGGGAAACAGTTCATGGTAGGCAGAAGGTAGTAAAGCAACAAGGGATGATCATGGTTCTTTCTGTCCCTTTTATCTTATCCAGGCTACTCAGGGCAGGTAGCACTCAGACCCTTAATCCTCATGCCCTTGCTCCTAGCACTGCACCACGAATAAATTCCAGTGTCACACACTCTAGATCCAGCCACCTCTGAAAAAGCCCCACCTGTGACAGCCTGAGGTTTTGGGGAGACATCTAGACACAAGCTATAACACACTCCCAAGTGCTCCTCAGAGAAGACCACTCCTCACTTCCCGCTCCTGCTCTCCAGTTGGGTACCTTCTCCTCAGCCCTCTGTGACCCACAGGCGGGTGCTTCCAGGTCTCAGCCAATCCCCTGGTCAGCTTTCTTTTTCCATGTGTGTCCTTGTTACTGACAGAAGTTTTGGTCCACATTGCTCTGAATAGAGCAGTTCTGGCTGCTGTGGCTCCAGATCTCCTTGTCTGCCCAGACAGCTGCATCTGCCAGTGTTTCCAGCCTCATCTTCTCCTTCAGCCTTAGGAATTTGCCAGGGAGGAGCTGGTGGAGTCTAGAAAAGCCCCAGAGACCTAGGCATTAAATGGCTAGATGGTCTCAGGAGCAAGTCTCAGAAAACTCCAACCTGACAGGTGTGAACCATGAGGGACATTTATCATCTCATAAAATGCAAAGCTGGGCAGTGCAGGAAGCTCAGGGATAGTCAACTCAGCATCTCCCCAGCATCAAGGAAGCTTCGCCCCACCTTCCTGCTTTGTCTTTCTGAGCCTGCTGCGTGCTTCTCAAGGCACCTCTGTCCACATGTGCAGGGCAGTGAGAGGAGGCAGCAGTCTTGGTCCCGTTCCATCTTCTCCGTGGCTTTCCCCACAGGCAGTCCCCCTGCCTAGAAGATTCCCTCACGCCTCCCTGGCCAGATGAGGGAAGCATGAGGGTCACTGGCAAGGGGAGTGGGGTGACCATGAATGAACAGCACTTTCAATAAGATTTAGCCCTGAGTGTGAATGGGGATACTTTGTTTGGCTACATGGCTGTGCAGGAAATGGTGGAGACTCAAGTATAATTGATTATTCTGCCAAAGAAGGAAGAATTTCAAATACATAATGAGAATCGGCTGCTTTATTTGCTTTACCTCGACTTCCTTCCTCCATTAACGCATTTGCCCAAATCCCCACAGAAGGTCAACTTAGCTCCTCCTCTGGGGATCTTGCTGTGCTAGGCATAGAAAAGATGATGATAAGAAGAAAGAAGGCATGCACTGTCTCTGGAAGCGATGCAGGGTAAAGTGGCGGGGGTACATCGACTGTTAATTCTACCTCAGGTTGGTCACACTTATGTGTCCTTGAGCAAGTCATCTCAGTTCAGTTGTTTTTGTTACAGAGAAAAAACACAGAAAAGAAAAACAGAAAACAAAAGAGGCAAACAAACAACTACAAAAACAAAAAACTCAAACCCGTAACAATATGAACTTTCAAAACAAGATGATGGGAATTTAACAATTGTTGTTATATTGCATATTGTTATCTTCAAAAGAGTTGCAAAGAGTTGCTTAGGTTACCAAATATAGACATGCAAAGTTGATCAAACCGTATGAATATTAACTATTCTTTTCCATGAGCTCATAGTATCAGTAGTATAATCATCTTAGCCATCTTACATATATATATACAAATTTATATCTTTTTCCTTTTTCCTTTTCTCTTCCTTCTTTTCTCTTTCTGTTAAAAAACAATAGGATCATCTCTTTGAGAGCTATAGTAAAGGTGAAATACTCCTGGATAGCTAGAGGCCGGTGCGCATACACATGTACACATATTCGCACCCGCACATGGATAGTATCACAGTGGTAGGACCCAAGGAGACACCTGATAAGAGTAACTGGCATGCTTGTGATGTTACAACCAACAGCACAGCAATATTAGCCCCGTGATATATATGGGTATGCATGTGTGCACTGACATAATGATGCATGGGTACACGTATCTGTGGTGTCATAGTATAACCTTTGCAATGTATAAGAAAGGAGGCTCAAAGGAGACGCAGAGCACCAGGATGGTGCCACTTCCTGCAGGCCATGTGCAGCCTGATGTGTCTGGCCCAGCCTTGGCTCTGCTAACAGAAGCACTGCTGTGGCCAGTTGATTCCAGCAATCCAGGCAGGGACCGCAGCTGATCTGGGTTACTGTGGTTTTCCAAACTCACAGGGCACACAATCCAATACTTTTTTCTTACCTATGAATTCACTGATAAGATTCATATTATTTTAAAAAAATCCCAGATCACATTTAACTACATATATATGTTGCGTATAAATGAATAGCTTGTCCATACGTATGTTATGTGTGTACCAATGTTATGTATGCACATGTTATGTACGAACTAGTCATTTATACATTTTTGAAGAGCATCAATGAAATGGAACACAAATTTCAGCATGTGCATCACAACTTAGCCTCAGTAATAATTTTCAGGACATGCATGCTCAGTAAAAATCTGCTAAAACTTGGAATGAGCACAATGTGGTTGACTAAGGACATTGGCTTGCTTTCCATGAATCCCCATTTGGTGTGAAACTGTAGGAGCTGCACACAGCATGCAGGAGGCTGACCCCTGAGACGCACGCAAGGGTGAGGGCCACTGTGCTCCCCGCCAGTCCCTGGCTGCAGCCTGGTATTCTTTGGTTCTCCATTGCTGGAGATAAACTGGGCCACTGGCCGTACTGCAAGGGCAAAGCCAAAGCAGAAAGGATCATCAAAGAAGCATCGAGGTTTGTTTATCCCATTCTGACCAGCCAACTTCCTTGATTTTAGCCATCAATAATCAAATCCTGCTAGAATGCCTTTATTGTTAATGTTTTAGACAGAAATGCAATGATCTTATGAGCCCAGAACTCTCTAGTCTATTTTTCTATTAGCAAGGCAATTGCTTTTCTCTCCTGGCTTTTGAGGCTTCCTAGAAATTTAACTATTGTATCATAGCCTAGTGCGGTTTGCATTGTCACAGGAAATTCGCTGGGTGGCATGTCCCATCTCACAAGCCCTCTTCCTAGGGCCCCTGAGACCATCTATCATACAAGACAATCCAATCATCACCACTTATATCATCAAAGTTTATTTTAACGTATTATGTAGGATTTTATTGCCATATGCATAATAAACAGACATACTGTGCTTTGTGTCTCAAATATGGATTGTCTGAAGTGTACCAGTCCATCCATCTGGACCTGGGATGTGTTTCAATCTGGTGGGAGAACAAAACTCCTTAACAACTGTTAGGATAAAATAAAAAGGTTTGCGGCAGAACAGAGTACTGTAGGAACTCAGAGGCAGCATCCCTAGCTCAGGAAGCATTTTAGGGTCACTCAGTCCAGAAAAATTTAGGGGAGAAATATGGAGGACAGTGTGCTTGGTGTTCTGTTTTCATGGTGCACTACCCAGTCTACAAACATCCACTGATTGTGATCCTCTGGCCCTGGCCATAACGTTACCAGTTCTGTTGGCACCAGGAAGATCCTTGGAGCCCTGTGTCAATACCAGCCCAAGTTGCTGCCTGTTGTTAACCTGCCTGTGTACAGCTTCAATAAGTGGCTTCCTTTGTACCACACCATGGCTCTGAATTACCACATCTGCTGACCTGTCCAGGAGAGAGGAAGAACACAGTTCCTTTGAGTAACACCATCTTCTCCCTTCTTCTTCGGCCCTTTTTGTTCTCGTACAAAAGAACCACTCTCAAAATCCATTGAGATGCCCTCCATGAACAAGAAATCCTAGGCACAATAAATCCTTGCTCCCGGATCTCAATCCATAGTGTACACATCTGTCATAAGACTGAGCATGGGCCACCCCTCCTGTCTCTCAGGAGCTATTCCCACTCTCCATTCTCATTCCCCATTCCTTTTGTCCAATACATTTTCCTACTTTTATAAAAAATGAAATAAAATGGTGGGTTAAATTCTTTATTTCAACCTTGAAGATCACCAGACACTACATAGTGTCCCCACTACACCCCGCCTATTTTATTTTCTACCATTAATCATTCTCTGAAATGATTTTATCTAGTTGTTCTCTTGCTTGCATCTTTCTCCACTGGAATGTCAACTTCTTTGGAGCAGTGACTTTGTTTTGGTCATTGCCATATTCCCAATGCCAAAAAAGAAAACCAGACTGAGCACAGGACTTCCCAGGAAATCCTGAATGGGTATTTGAAAAAGTGAATGGGTTTTTTTTTTTTTTCAGGACATGAACTCAGGAAGAAGTTTTGAATTTGAATTAAAAAAAAAATAAACTATGAATCCCAGCTTACTAATTTATCAATTATGATATTGGAAGGAATCAGCTGATCTCCCTGTATCTTAACTTCTTTGTGTATGCAGTACATTTGAGGAGAGTATTAAACACCTCCTAGGGAAGTTTTAAAGGATAACAGATGCACAAAGTGCTCTGTAAAAGCTAAAGGGCTGTGTTATCTTAGTAGGAAGTGACGGGGGTACGCGAGTCAGGTCATATTATTTCATGCACTGCCCATTCCTGTCCAGTTTCCTGCACACAATGTCCCATAGTGTGGGCTCCGTCTGCCTTCCCCTGTCTTTCCTATGTTCCTCAGCACAGATGCTAGACACATAAACAGCTCACCAGCCACAAAAACTGACCACTGCAGAACCTCTCAATCCCTTCCTCACCTTGGGGATGATTTGTCTGCCCTGTTTCCTTAAAGTCCCAAAAAAGCCTTTCTGTACTAAGTTAAACAGAATTGATTGAGGCTGGAGTTACTAAGTCTTTTGAAATGGTTTTATGATTTCGAATGCAAGAAAATAATGTACTACACCTCCTGAGAAATATATCTTCTGCAACATTTTCATTAATCTCTTTATTAAACTAAACTGGTTTCTCTTTGGAAATTAATTACTGAAGTAGTATTGAGAATTTTAATTTCTACAATATACCAGCAAGAGATACTGCTGTTTCTTTATACACTGCTACACAGCAGGGCAATAATCTATTGAAATAAGCCTGAAAAGGGGGCAGCTTGTAATTAAAACAGTATAACACGAGAGTTTGATGACGCTCTTAGTGCTAAAATGGCCCTGGCATGCTGTGTTTGGGCAGAATAAAATGTATATTTGGGAAACAGCTCTATATGGCGAATTCAACAGACTCAAGTTTTACAGTTTGGGATGTGGCTGTGTTTCACTACAATAATACGCCCAGGAGGAAATACGGTTTGTTTTTGGCATATGAGAATTACAACCATAGCTGTACATTCGGAAGGAAGTGTTCCTTATTAAGCCACCCCCATTGTGCTGTTTAAAATATTGTAATCACGAAGGGGAGAGCATGAATTATGGATGTCGGCATCCATGGGATAGATGTGGCTGTGTCAGCTCCCGGGTATCTGCACAGCACACGTGTGTGGGTGTGGAACCGCGTAAGAGTGCAGGTCCGGTCCGCATGCGTGGAGGCACCCAGCCATGCAGATTTAGCACTTAGTAATTCTCCCTTGTGTTTAGAGGGTGCTTTATATTTTCAGGACACGTTCCTATCTATCATCTTCTATCCTCCCAGGCGTGTTTTCTCATGATAAGAATTATTTACACGTCATTTACATTTATAGATTTGCTCCTTTTCCTAGTGTCAAACACATTCTGCAGATGCTATGTTTCTCTTCTTTTCTCTTTTCTCTTTGCTCTTTCCTTTCTTCCTGTCTCTTTTTCTTTTCTTTTCTTTTCTTTTATTTTTTTTTTTGTAAGCATGGTACCTTATGACTGCATTTTGCTTCCCCTGTTTCATTTCTATTTCCCTGTGAGTCAACTCTGTTGATAAATTTCCTGCAAACAAATTCTCCATATTCAGGGGATGCTCCAGATTCAGGTTTACCAATTTTTTTTTTAAATGTGGAAAATAGAACTGCCAGAAATAGGTGCTGCTAAAAGACAAAGCAACCTCTACTTCCAGAAGGGACTCAGGGTAAGCCCTCAGCAGAACAGGGGGTTCATTCATGCTGAACCCACTCAGGCTCATGGGGTCCTTAGCTAAGTCAGTTCTCTCTTCTACCATGTTTCATCTGCACCACAGGCCATGGGGTGGGGTTTGTAAGGATTCATGCTTTCCACAGATCAATCATTCTTTTTTCCAACTTTATGATTTTTATTCCACTTGGATGCTGACTTTACCCTATCTACATTTCATATCTACATAGACATTGATTTTGCATAATACTTACTGTTGGTTTACCACATCAACAAAATGTTAAAACCCAAGTTTCAATCCTGATGCAAAATAATCCTGCATACCACAGAGAAAAGTATTTCTTTGTAACTCACAAATATTTACCAGTCTTGTTTCCTCTTGGGCCCATGTGAACTAGATTTAAAATTCTGCCTAAGATCAGTATCAAACCATAGATCCATTCTTTTCCTGATCTGTCTTCCGCCTGAAAAGCAAGTCAACAGAGTGAACCTCCAGAGGGCTCCGAGATGGGATGGAAGAGGTGGAAGCTGTTGTTTGCTGACCAAGAAACTAAAGAAGAGACATGGCAATACACCACAGCCACATGTATAGAAGCAAGAGAATCTTGGCGTATCACAGGATTTATTTCTCACCTGTGCAAGAAAAACATGGCTCTTGGCTTCTCATATCTGAATAGGAACTGATGATTAGAAGAATTGATGACTCCAGGACTCAGTGAGCTTACGTGGGGCAAAGGGGATTGAAGAGAGGCATGGGCACCTTGCACAGGCTAAGAAGCTAAGAAGTTGATGTCATTTCAAACTGATGTCCTGAATGCTTATGGAGAAGGAGAAGCAGCGCCCTGGGGGTGGAAAAGAAGGGGGGGGGCTTCCTATGGCTGTTCTCCTTCTTCTCTTGAGCATTTCAACTCCATCCTTAAGTTCACAAACAGTCCTTTTCCAGTTGTATGCTTTGTACCTGTAGTGATCTGTCCCCAAGTTGGGAATAACACCAACCCTTGTCCTCCAGGAGCCCCAATTCCTTCCCACTCAGCAAGCAAGACTCTTGTGCTGCCTTTTCTTGTTGCTGTTACTGATGGATGCTTCTTCCTTTGCCATTTTTGTCCCATCCTCAGGTGTTTGTTGTTGTTTTTAAAGGTGCTCAGCTGAATGACATACTCTCTCTGGATGTCATCTTGTGACTAGAGTTTCACTCCTCTTCTTGCTTTTTCAGTGATGTTTTAGTCTGTCAGTGGTTAGGGGCAGGTCCCCAGCAGCCTTCCTGAGTCAGATCTACATAAACATCAGCACACACCCATTGCAAAACTGGCAAAATCGTGGCTACTGCTTGAACCCCAGGTCAGCAGAGTGGGATTCCCTGGAGGAGACAGGGTCTGAAAGGAACTGTCCAGAAAAGAAGGATGTGATGCACACCCAAGACCATGGGATGTTGGAAATCATAATGCCCCTGGTTTCTCACTGAAAATAAGGAAATAATTCATGATTCTTGAATGGGGTGTCATTTCTACAGGCTGGCACTATTTATAGATGCCCTTCTTTTATCTTTCCCTGCAAAGTCTTTGACCAGAATGGTTCAGTGAGGGTAATTAGAGAAAAATCCTGCTGTAAATTCTACATAAATATTAGCCACAAATCAATTCCAATAAAAATGCTACTGTCCAATCCTTGATGCTGCTGTAATTGGGAGGAAATAATTTATGTTCAAGTCTCTTTAGCTGGATTAATCTCCTGAAACCTAAGTGATCCAGGTGACACTCTTGTCACTGAAAATTATTTTTTGATCCGATGCATCCCACATATCATCATAGTAATAAATAAACATTTGTGTTGTGAAGCATTTACAAAGTGCTTTCCATCCATTATGTCTCTTAATTTTCATATTGATTTTTAGGTAGTTAATTCCCTCAACCTGCTTCTTGCTTATTCATTAAAAATCTCTCTGTGCCCACCATTGAGGCTGCAATGGCAAATAACACAAAGTCTCCAGCCGCAAAGAAGCCATGTGCCAGTGAGAAAGGCAGGTGATGAATTTAAAAATGGCCCAAACATATGACCCAGTGCTGGGACTGTTAAGGAGCATAGTACTGAGAGGCCAAGGAGTGCCTGGTACCCACGCGTACAGGGCGGGCAGCCCTACAGGATGAATGAGCCAGAAGAGAGCATTTCATGCAAGGGAAATGTTGGATTCGTATTTCACATATAAAGTGCCACATCCTGTGCTTACACCTTAATACCACCTGACTATTTCCCATGTGGTTAAAACTTGAATTTTTAAAGGCAGAAGAATATTCTGCTTCATGACATCCTTATAGATTTTATAGAGCCCCAAAAGTTGCAATCCAGGGCTCATCGAATTTCTTCACTCTTGACTGAGTCCTGGGGCCCCCAGGCTGCAGAGAAACATCCAGCAAATTATAATAATTTGGGTTAATAGGCCCATTCGGGCTCCTGCAAGCTGGAGAGCCTACCTCCAGCTCCTGGGGATTGGGCTGGACACACTTAACTAGCTTTCCCTGAAACTAGTGAGGAAGAGTCAGCCGTGGAAGAGTGAGCCTGAGAAGCTCAGTCTACTGAATGGTCCTAGGGATTTCAAGCACCACTGTTCTGCGTGGATCAATCATCCACGGGGGGATTTTAGCAGTGGATTTGCTGCCAGAGCTAATGATGAGCCTGCTGGAAATCCACTTTTGCATTTCCATATCCAGTGGTTCGTGTACAACCATAAACTCACCGCTGCTCAGGCAGCCCAACTTCATCTGCCATTCTTGGGCTCCAGGCTTGGGGCTGGGCTTAAACAATAAATAGGTTTTGGTCTCATAACTTCAATGCTGTTTTGAAGAGACACCAAAAAAAATTTTTTTTTACTTAACAGTCTTTCACCTGATTTTGGTACATAGCACATCTTTAGTCAAGTAAAATGACTGTAAAGCAGTGCCAGTTCTTAAATACACGGTGTTGCTCAGGTGAAAGTAGCCATGTGGCTGTGTCAAAGGAAAGCCACGAGTTGATGGTACTGTTCCACTCATTGGTGTCCTATGGCTTCTTGCGGGGAGCACGTCAGTGCTGGGCCCATGCAATTGCATTTCATTTTCATAGCTATCCTGGGAGCGAGGTTATCTCTCCCTGAAGGAAGGAAGGAAATTTGAGGCTCAGAGGGGTAAAAAAAAAAATTGTTTTTGGTCAGACAGTTGGTGCGGAACCTGGTGTCCAACCCCATCTGCAGAACCTCAAAACTCTTAACCATTAACTTATCTCAGTCATCCCCTTAGGCAATGCGCATTTTGCCTCCCACTATAATGCCTACCCTTTCCCTCCTCTCCTTACTCCCCTCTTGGAGTCAAGGCCTCCTTCCTGCAGCCTGTACCATGACAACAGCCTCTTCAAGTCAACCTCACAGCTTCCAGATCTCCTTGAAGACCAGTGCTTCTCTGTTTCACCAATCCAAAGCCCCTGGAAAGATGAGGCCAATTAGGACTCAAGCCTGCTCACAAGCCTCAGTGAAGACAGCTCTACAAGAAGATGATTTGGAGGGAAGAAGTGGAGAGAATGTTCTGGACGGTCCTAGATAGCCCCACTATCCCCTTCAAGGTCGTGCTCTGGAAGGTCAGAAAACCTATCCCTATACTGCTTCATTCTGCCACTTCCCCAAAGCACCAAGCTAGGGACCAAGCCTTTAATTTGTGGGCTTTGGGGACATTCCAGACACAGACTCCAGCATCCACCTAGTTAGTTGACCTCTGCCCTGAGTGAAGCTCTTCCTTTGTCCCCTGCTAGGACACTGCCACAGGTTCCTATTCCTTTCCCCAGTCCTCCTTAAAGCCCTCACTACAGTGCGAACTTGCATTTGTGTGACTATGTGATTAATATTCATAGATTCCACTAAAGACTGTTTTCCTTTGAGGCAGGGTTTGCCTTTCCTCCCAGAGATATCCTCACTCTCAGCCTGAGCCTAATTGGTAAAACTTGTTTAATGCATTAAAAAATAAGTTAACAATTATGTAAATATATTTAAAGTATCCCCAGCTCCTACAAATATGATTTTCAACCACCTTGTAGACAAGGAATGTTTATGACATATGCAGAATCCCAGGTCCCACCCCAGACCTAGGGAAAAAAATAAAATAAAATAAAATAAAATAAAATAAAATAAAATAAAATAAACCACCTTGTTACTAGAATGGTTTTGTAAGCAAGCTCCCACTGGAATGAGTTTGGAAACTTCCTGGGTAGTAGATAAAATGCGGTCTTTTTACCCCATCTGGGCAATCTCAAGTGACAGGCCTCCAGCCGGCTCTGCTCTGACGCTCTCCAGCCTCACCTCGCACTTCCCATCGACACTTCCATGTCCAGGTCAGGAGCTCCGTCATCTCTTGCCACGCCCCTTAAAATAGCGCCTGGCACACAGTGGGCACCCAATAAATGTTCCACTTAATGCACAGTTCATTGTGTGGAGCATTTAAACTGTGCAAGGCCCAGTGCAGTCAGGAAAGGGGAGAGGCTGGGCAGTTGTAGCTTGAGATAATATTGACTTTCTTTTTCTTCTTCTTTTTTTTTTTTTCCTTTTTTTCCCCCCTCTTTCCTTTTGATTAGAAAACACTTGAGAAATCAGGGCAGCCATCATACTTTCTCTCTAAATGCGGCTGGGTCATGTCCACCTAACAGAAAGGCAATTTTGGCTGCTAATTTCCTGTCTGATCAGATTAATTGAATTCAGATAGTGAACACCAAGAGCACCCCCACCTCGGGAGTAAACAAGACACTGCTGAAAGGGGTGCTCTGCTGAGGCTCTCAGCTGTTCTCTGATGAAGAGCTGTGCTTTCTCTGCCGAGATGGGGAAAGTGCTAGGAAAATGGGGAGAGTGTGGGGGACAAACCCAGGACAGAGGAGGGGCTCGTGGAAAGGCGCTGTTTCCTTGCTGGCCTTAGTGGATGCTCTGGGCTGAGCCGTGGGGCTCTGGGTTGGGAGATAAGGGGTGTCCGCTTTGTAGCGGTTAATGATTGCATTTCCGAACCCGTGGCTCCGGTGCCCACTGCGTGTGAATTACACCTCCCTTCCAGAACAAAGAACTCCTCCACGTCAACCAGATGCTGGGCACCTGGGGCAGCAGTGGTGAGAAGTGTCACAAAAAACAGCAGGAAGACTGCCCCTGAGAGCTTCCAAATTAATGAAGCATTTTCTATTTCATGTGGTATGGGCTATATTAGAAAAAAATTGAGATGACTCATAACAAAAACCACAGGTTCATTAGAAGCTTTTAAATAATCCTAATGGAAGGAAATGTATAAGGAAGGCAGCTAATTAGGCTGTAAACACCCGGGCTAAGGCTGCTTTGCACAATCTCAAAACACCGGGGCTGAACAGGTTGATGCTAAGACCTGGGCTCAGCCTCCTCACACTCTTGGTCTGTCCCCAGCCCCCCTGAGGGTCGGTCTGCTCATCCTCATCACTTCACTGCCAAGGGGCTCGGCTCTGAACACTTCCTCTGCTGAGCTGAGATTTCCTTCCACAGCTCCTCCCCACCCCGTTCATCAGGGACACTCAGGAGCACCCCAGTCCTTTCCAGGGAGACTTGGGAGGAGCTCCTCCTGTTCTGTCTTCTCTTCATCTGTGTCTTTGGTGTCTCCCCCGTGAATCGAAGCACCTAGGACCAGTGGTTGTCTCAACCACCTTCCAATTCCCAGAGCTGTCACAGGTCCTATTGCATAGCTCCGTAAACGATGGGTGGATGCATTGGTACCCTTGTTCTCACAAGAGCCGATATACAGTACTCAAGTGAGGTTTTCCATACTGTTTTCCACTAAACTGTTTTTAGTAGGTAAAAGAATGTGTTCTACAATAACAAGAAAAAGTATAGCGAGTATACATGAACCAGCGAACTAATCGTTCATCATCGTGATCAAGTATTTTGCACTGTGCATAATTGCATGTGCTACCCACATTTTTAGTACTGGCAGTGCCGTGGCAGGCTTGTTTACAACAGCATCACCACGGGCATGCAACTGGCACACTGCACTAGGGGTCTTGCAAGCGTTGGCGTCGCCAGGAGAGAGGATTTTTCATTTCCTTTATGACCTTAGGGAGACCACCATCCTATGTGCAGTCCATTGCTGACCGGAACATCACTACACAGCACGCAACTGCATAGAAAGCGCCCAGCACTCTGCCTGGTCACAGTATGGCAAAGGATGCTCTTCTTTTATTGCAAAAGATGATCTTTTTAGAAGAATGAATCAACTAATTCAGAATTCAGGTTTTGACGTCTTTTGTGCAGGTTCATCTCACTTTAACATTTTTTTCTCACATCATTAGATTTGAATTGAATATTTGGTCACAGGAAATTCCTTTAAGATCTCCAGGAGACTAAAGGTAAAAATTCTATATAATAGATACAAATGGGCCTAATAGCAGGGCTAGATTTATTCCAATTAAGTCAGTGTGCGAGTCAACGGTTTTTATGGATCTGAAGTAGAAGAGGGAGTAAATACTCCATCCCCGAGGATTTGTTAGTGGGGATTTATGTGCCTCCTTTTCACTTGAGTTTGAGTTTAAAATACCAATGCCAAGAGCGCCTTGGATGCACACACGAAATAATTGTTTTAAACTTCTGTTAGATGGAAACCACAGCACAATAGCTGAACCACAAATGCCAGAGGTTAGGAAAAAAATCAGCATCATTCAAACACTGCACATAGCTGCCACATTCTGGGAGCCACTGCTAAAACTTGGAGTAAATCTCATTTTAAAGGTCAGGGTAAGTTTGCCCTTCTTTATTAATGGGTCTAAATTACCCTGGAAAGAGCTGGCTGTTAAATGTATGGAGATGGAACAAGTAGCTATACATATGGGAAAAACATCATTAGTTTCCTTCCTTACAACATATAGAGATACACATTTTCAGATTGCTATGGAATCTAAAAATGAGACATAAAACATAAAATAGACCAAATGATGATATAGTGGATGCTAAAAATGTAATTTTTTTAACTAGGGAAGATCTTTCTATACAAGGCTATGAACCCCAAAAGTAACATATTAAAATACACAAATAACTAAAACTCCTATATATTTGGGGGACCATAAGGTTTACAAGACAAATGACAATTGAACAAAAAAATTTGCAATACATATATAACAGCTATTGTCCTTAATATAAAAAACACCTGCAAATCAATTAGAAAGGGACAAGTTAGAAGAAAACTTGGCAAAAATATAATTGTTTCCAGTTCCTTAAGAGATTATATCTTCCATTGGAGTAAACCCAGACAATCACAGGGGTTTCTAAACATTTCTTTCCTTTTCATTCAGCCCTGTTGATGGATTTTCCTCAAAATACATTTCACCTTGCTATTCTTTTGATCAGATGACCTTATGGCTGATAGATTGTCAAATTACCTCATGAATGTGATATTCACTTAAATGAGATCATTTATGAAGTGCTCCTAGCGTAGTATCAGGCCATGGTAAGCTACCAATGATCTGGATTCTTCATCCCTTATACTTGGGGCTGCTGAGAGAATCAGGGAAGCAGGAAAGTCTCCATCTCCTGATGGAGCTTCTCAGTAAGTGCTGGTCTTCTTCCCTGTAGATGCTCATGAATTCCTCCAATCCTGATGGGTATTTTTTAAACCCCAAATCCGGGTCCTCCACTCTGACTGAAATGTTTAACTCCTATTTGGAGCTACTGGATGGCACCAGCTCTCAGGTTCTACCCCAGACCAGGTGGATATGAATCCCAGGATGTGGGGCCCAGTGTACTTAAGAACACAAATGGGGGCCAGGGGAAGTGTCCACCCTGAGTATGCTTTGGGATTCTTGCTGTTACCCATGCGGCTCCTTCTCCATCCCACCTCCCTGTTACCTTCCGCTCTGTTTATTGAAGTCTCAGTTTCAGTTGGACATAATACCCTTCTCCTTAGAATCCTTGGCATTCAAGTGACCTTTTGTGGCAATCGTGTATACTTGTGATTTACCTTCCTGTCTAAAATGGTAAACTCCTGGAGGCAGAGGATCTTATTATATTCATCTTGATATCTATCTGATTTCTGTCCCCATACTTGGCATATTGTAAGTCCTCAAAAACTATCAGCTAACTGTTGGCTCAAAAACTATTGTAAGTGATTGAGGGCAGGCATTCATCTTCACATAAACTCAGAACACCATGCTCTGGGATCAGAAACCAAGCTCTGGAGTCTCTATGTTCTCAAATGTTTATCTCCGTAGGCAGCTTTCTTAGCTAACTCGTGATGACTTTTTAAGATGTCTGGTTTTATTGTCAGTCCTGAAGTTGTTTTCAATTACAGAATTGAATTATTCACTGTAGTTTGCAGAAGTTTGGGAGCCTCTAAGTCTTTCACTTTGGTTTCCCAGTTTGGATTTTCAGTCATGAACAGAGAGACTGAATTGAGTTGTCAAAACAAAGAGCTGGTAGAAGATGGTGCTGGAGTTGTAATCAGACACAAGTCTACTTGCTTGTCACAGAGAAGCCAGTACTCAGGAGCCAAAG
Organism: Dasyprocta punctata; assembly: GCA_004363535.1. Classification (NCBI taxonomy): domain Eukaryota; kingdom Metazoa; phylum Chordata; class Mammalia; order Rodentia; family Dasyproctidae; genus Dasyprocta; species Dasyprocta punctata. The sequence goes on from RJWM01000263.1 coordinate 96,616, forward strand.
CATGGTGGGAAGGAACTCATGTTTATTCAAGGGCTGGCAGCCTGAGAAGATGGTGAGAGCTATTGCCACTCCCCCAAAGACTGTCCTGAGGACTCAAGCACTCAAAGAGTAAACATGGGAAAGGAGAGGCAATGCTGAAAGATCATGTGTTGAGAAGAATATTTACCATCCAGGGCAGGCGTCTTTTTTTTATTTCATTCCTTCCTTCCCTCTCTCCACCCACACCAAAGCATCACAATTGACCGTGATCTCCTGGGACTAGTTCCTGTAATTCTTTAGATGACTATTAATTCTCTGTAATTAAATCTCACAGCAATTTACATGTTTTGTGTTAGCTAACTAAAGGATGAGGAGGACACTACATGTTCTGGTAATAGCTGAAGATCACCAAGTGTCCTGGGCGCTGTAAGTGTAAATGAAGATTAATTAGCAGTTAATACCTTAATCATTGAGGCAAAGCTTTTCTTTAGAGTTTAGAATACTGGGCTAAGGGAGGTAAAATCAAAGTATAACTTTCAAAGGGAGGACCACGGATAGAGTCATTAGGCAAGTTACCACTTGGACTTTAGTCTCCTCATCTAAAAAAAAAAAAAAAAAAAGAAAGAAATATGATACTACTAGCTACATCATAGGGTGAAATAAAAGGATTTGGATATTTTTGGCTATATTTGTCATAGTATCTTGAACATAGTGAACACAAAAAATGATGGTCTAGGAAAAAAATAGGATAAAATCAAAGCAGATAGGCATTCTGAAAAAAAAAACAAACAAACCAACAACTGAGCCTTTTTCCAGTGAAAGAAGAAACTAATATTTCCTGTTGTGTTCCAGACGCAGAATCTCTCTGACCAATTCAATGCAAGAAAAATGGCAAATTATTTAATATATGATATAACATAATGTGTTTTACATGTTATATATCATAATGTAGCATAGCATACTATAATACAATAGGAAAGTATAAGTATAATCATAGTGATGATTACTATAATTAATTATAGAATAGATACAATTGATTAATATATGAAAGTAATATAAACTAATATAATACAATGCGCACGTCTTTTCTCTTAACTGCTTTCAGAATAAGCCAAAGGGAACACAGGCCCAAGTCTGAAAGTGAAGCGACTTTTGTAATAAAGTGAAGAAACAAGATGTGTTCTGTCGATCTGTTTGCAGGTGTCTTTTCCCTGTTTTCTGTATAAAAGGCCCGTCTGCTTTTCCACCTGCTCTCCTAGCACAAATGTTAGCTCTGGTTCAGAGACTTTCCTACGTCCAGCTGGCCTCATGTGTGATTCCTGCTTCCTTGAGTGGCATTTCAGAATGGCTCCTTGACCTTTGCAAGAAGTGCATGTTGTCTGGGGGCCAGGATATCCACATGATCCTATCCATAGATTTCTGCAAGATAGTGTCCTTAATAACATGTCAAGTCCTGCACAGAAGGAGCTAAGGATCACATGGCCTTACCGGTGCCGCCTGGTTCCCCCTTCCCTACAGCGACCTCACCGTGGTCAGTTGCACGTTGCTGCTCTCATTTATTCTTGTTTATTAGAAAGGGAGTCTTGAGGAAGCAGCCTTTAGGTTGCTTCAGAGACTTGGTGGCACCTTGTGGACTTGACAGCACCCACGATCCCGTGGAGGATGTGGGGTTTACCTTCCTGCTTCACTAGGTCACTGAAGCGACTGGATTCGGGACCTTACTCTGGTGTGTTGACAGTTTTAATGAGCAGATTTATGTTAAAATATCCAGTGAGTTATTGAGAAAGCAGCAAAAACACCATCCGTTGTCACCAGGCATCAAAGGCACATAAAGCTGTCCCCCCCGGGGCCTTGGCTCAGCTGTCTTCACCCTCAAATCCCCCTCAGGCTCTGCCTGTGTCCCCCCTCTTTCTGCACGGAGCTGCTTCGTGCTTTGATCTTGTCACTGTGTCGGAAACTTGAAGTGGACTCCACTGGGGCCAGGATCCGGGCTGCCTTCATTCTTCCCATGTCTACCCCAGTGGGTCTTTCTGCAGCACGTCTGTGACATGCCAGATGAGAGTTGTGTGTGCTTTGCCATGAACCCCAGGCTTCTACTAGCCACACGGTATCCTCACACAGAATTTAAAAGGCGCCCCCTCTGGTCAGATGTAGCTTTGCTGATGTACAAATTTGGGTTGGAGGTCCCACTGTTGAGTTGAAAGCTGCATTCTCCTCTAGTGGGTGCATTCAGGTTTGTGCCACATGGAAAGAGGAGCCAGCGTTCAGCTTGTGTCTCCTCGGGTGTCCGCAGCCTCATGCACATCACTGTTTATACATCACAGGTAGAGCTTCAGGTGCCCGCTTCTTCTGGGCACCACTGTTTCACTTTAGAGTCACCTTACAAGAGACAGAGTCAGAGGCTAAGGTACATATGTTTAAAAAAAAATGAATCTTGTAAAAGTCTTAAATGCTTTGCGGGGCATATCCATCTAGCAAACATCGGGAGAGTATTTGAGAAACCTCACCTAAGAAAAGGGCTCCCAAAATGACTGGGATGACATCACAGACATCCCACAGGACCTGGTAGTCACCAAGGTCCCAGACTACGATGAGCCGAATGGGTCCACTGAGGCCCACTCTTCAGATGCATTCTCGGTCCTCAAGAATAATAGCATTTTGGGCCCCCGGGTCTCTTCATCTTATTCATTAGAGATATCATGGATGTGTTAGATTTGTCAAGATCCTTTTTATAAAAGAGTGATAGCATTTTAATACCATGTTTTAACTCTCAAAATTAATGCATAGAAATTCATAATGACCAAACACCAAAATTTTTTGCAACAGCATCCCTTATTTTATTTATTTATTTATTTTTTTTGGCCTCTAATTCTAACATGGCTTGTCTCTGCATTGTAACTGATAATGTCTCAATTTAAAATTTTGAGTTTTGTTCACTATGGGATTTTTTTGGTATTAATTGTGATTTTTTAAAATCCTGCATTCAGACTTTATTTGTTCTGGTGACTGACTTTTGTGACACCTCCTTTTGGATAATGTAAGAAGCAAGCACCATGCTGGCCTCCACTATTCCACCCCAATCACTGACTCATCAGCCACTGCCCAGCCTCGAGAGCTGTAGTATGCATTGCCCAAGGAATGCTGCATCGCACCAGTGCATTTTCAGTCCCAACAACCTTATGCTGCAAGATCTGTCATTAAGAAAAGGGCAAAGAGCTTAACTGACTGGCTTAAGGTGTGGAGGAGGAAGGAATGAAAGTGATGCGAAGCCTGTCAGATGTATCATGTAAATAACAAGGAAAAGGAAGAGGTAGAGGAAGCAAGAGGCTGTGCAAACTTGACAAGGCCATTGCACAGCTGAGACACCGGCTGCAGCTACCTGGGCCTCATGGAAGCCACTCCCCCACTCCCCAAGGAGTCACACAGAGCCAGCTGTGCACACAGGGCCTCTGGGTGGTGACATTTACGGGGCAGGGAGTAACCAACAAGAAAGTGAGCATCCAAAGACTTGTGTTTGGAAGCTGATGGCTTAACCTTTTCCCAAAGAGCCCAACAAATATTGCACACCCCAAGACAAATTATTTTCTCCTTCATAAAACTCAAGTGGACGCATCTTGATTTCTCTGCAAAAAGTGCAGTGCACCTACATTGCAATCACTGGAAACGTAGATCTGAATGGAAATTAATGCTATTGATGAAACCAACAGTCTAAAACATTAAAGGATACTGAACTGAAAAGACAATGGTATTTGCATCCTTTTGAACATTTGCCTAGATTTGCATAATGAAGATGTCAATTGTATTGCAAGAGAAAAATCAGCTTACCTGGGCTCACATTAACTGCCAGCTTGCTACAGATCCCTTAAGGGGTGGGAACATCACCATGCCTTGCCCTTTTGAAAGAGACAAATGTGAAACTCCTGCATTCATCAAGTGAGTCTTTAGTGAAACAGGAATGAAAAACATTGTGGGCTGTTGCTTGGTCCCAGTCTGCAAACACCAAGGAGGAGGAGACATTCCCGCTGGAGGCAAGAACCTGGAAGAGCTCGCTGTCTGCATATGAATGTGTGGTAACTCAGTTATCTTCTGGAAATGAACAGTGTATATCACAACCTTGGGCCCTTTTGGTCTCTACTGCTAGAAATTGTAACATCAACCTCGGGACCCAATTACATTAATCCCTTTCCTTCTGGTATCTGCTAACAACATCTCTCCAGGCTCCTGTTCAGAACAGCATTCAGCAACTGTAGATGTACATCAGAATCCCTTGGTACATCAGAAACCCCCAGGGAACTTTTTATAAATGCAGATGCTCAGGCCCCACTCCTGGATACTGGTATTTTTCAGTACTCTTGAGATGATTCTAATGCACAGGCAGAGTTGAGAACCATCCTATTTTCTTACTTGAGAGTGCTTTCCTATAGTAAATGCTTTTATATAAGATCCAATTTCATAAAATTCAGTGTGGTATGAATTTTAGTCTTAATAATTCTGGGACTATCTAAGGATCCATTTGCCCCACATGTACAGATGAGGAGAGGGAATAATTCAATTGCACAATGTATAAACTGCTTGTCTCTGGGAGAACAGTTCCACCCTCTTGGTGTCTCAGTTTCTTCACCCATGAAATGGGGATAAAGATTCCTTTTTCTGTTAATGCATGAGGAGGATTTATGACACTGTCTATAATAAAGGCAGAGGATAAATGATGGAGTCCCTCCTGTGTACCATTGCCAACTTTCTCTCTGTACTTTGACACTGGTGCATAGTTCGATGTATGTTTAAACAAGGGGCCACTCCTCTATCCACAGCACCCAGATCATGAAACAAGACCTTCACTCTCACAGGCCCTCCCCATCACTGTCCTCTCTCCGTGGAGAACAGGCTGGCATTTTCCTGCCACCTAACATCTTTGAGACTTTCTGTGAATGAAGCTGTACCATGGGTCCTCTTTCATGACCACTCCTTTTTTTTCAGTGGTCGTATGTTGCTATAATGTGATCTCTCTCTTTCTCACCTCTGTCCTATATTCCATTATGCAAATGTTCCATCACTGTTAATCCAGGATGTTCATTCTATTATAATTAACATTTGCAGAAATGTCCAAACAATGCACTCTCCAGCTGCTCTTTCTCAATTTCCTACCCAGCCTGAATGAGTTTCCAGGCTCATCCCAGTAGAATAAAACTCATCTTCCTTGGCCCTGTGTTAAAATGTCTTCTCATTTGGCTACAAGCAACTTCCATTACCATCCACCACCCTTACGTAATGCCATTTTTTTTTTCCTTTGTGGCCAGGCCTCTTCCCTTAGGGAAGATCCTCTTGGCTTTTCCAACAACTTTTAGAGTGTTCTCTACTTAGAGTGTGCTTGCCCATCTCTACCCGGAGAACACCTATAATTGCTCAAGAGGTGCAGATTAATTTGTCTCCTATGAGAAGCCTTCCTCCACTCCACCTATGGTAACCCATCCTTCTTCTGTCTACTTATCTAGCTTGTCGTGCAGACCTCATGCTGGGGCCACTGGAAGTTCAGGTTTACTTCTCTATAAAGGTGTGCGTTACTCAAAGCAGTAAGCTGCCTATCTGACCCCACTGATCTCTGTACCCCACCTTTGCACCTGTGACAGTGGTTGGTTCTTAGTGAGTGAATGGATGTGATAAATCAATTAATCAGAAAAATTCCAGGTGTTGCTTCTCTTCCTTGGAGAATAGCTCTGATTTGAGGTCACATGATGAATGCCTTGAGAGAATTGTAATTCTTCCTCTCCCAGGGAAAATTACCATTTGTCTCAACTGACTCTTTAACTTCTTGTGCCCCTTTTTCTGCCATGCTTCACTCTCGGCCGGCGGACCCCTCTGGTTTGGAGCTCAGATGCAGCCTGGTCTCGTCCTCTTCGCTCCTAGCAGGGCAGAAACGGATTCACTCATTCGCCCTTAGGTATACATGGTTGGTGGCAAGATGTTAGAAAGGATGGAAACAGCACTTGCATTTTTATGTACTGTTTTCTTAACCCATTGGAAAGACAACCCAAAGTAAAACTTAAGTAGATTTATCTCCAAAGGGGCAAAGAAAGTCTGTCTGGTAGCCCTCACAGTTATTTAATATAACTAAAAATAAAACGAGCCCTGACTACTAATAACTCAAACCAGTGGAGATGACAACAAGGGGAGGAGGATTATTCAACCTGATTTACTTTGACCTGAATTTATACCAACTGGGATTTTCCTGAATTATTCAAAAAAATGCTCTCGGTTGCCCCTTAATTCATTTCATGCAGCTAGTCCCTTGTATATTCAAAAATGTTTTCTATGATAATTTTCCGTGCAGCTAATATCACCTCGGCCAGGTCAGTGTTCAGCAAATTATTCTTAGACAAATTCATTCTATCACTTTTAATCACACCTGTTCCCAGTGGTTATGTGTGATGGATTCATCTGTAGAACTGAGACTTAGCTTCTAATATCCTTGAGGTATCATTTTTCACTGCTGGCTTTGGTCACCACCTTTGTTTATATTTGATTCAGAAAATACTAATTGAAGAAGTGACGGATTGTAACTAGGCATAAGATCAATGCAGTTAGTTGCTTTGCAAAGTCTCACAACTTGGTCCCTGCCTACTGAAGCATGAACACAGACATTGGGAAAGCCTGATTAATACACAGTTGTAATCGCAGAGGGACTTTGAGTGTTCTCTCCTCAACATAGTGAGGTTCTTAGAAGCGACCTTACTAACATTGACTTTCTAGATTGGGTTCTGATTTTCTTCTCACACTGCCTGGTTCTTTCTGTCCACCATCCAAAGGTCACCTTTTCATGTGGGGCTGTTTGGAGATGATGGATTTCTAGTACTTCTTCTGTCCTACTTGCTGCTGAAAATTCCCGGTCCCTTCCCCTTCACTTGTTTTAGAGGGCAGTTACTGAAGGGATTGGCTTTCAGCCACATGGCCAAAGGGTTGAGATCTACCTTTGTTTTGCAACTTCTATTTCTGCTTGGAGCAAGTCTGCCCAGTCAAATGACAAAAGCATACTATACCTCTCCCCAATAAGAATTACCTAACACTCACCACATTGGTGGTTCCCTTTGGATGATAAAAATAATTATGAATATTTGAATTGAAATCATTGGGATATTCATTACAGAAAAGAACTATCAGTTAGAGCTAAATTTCTGTAAATGTCCTCAGGGTATGCTCAGAAAATCGGTGTTAGAGGAGCCTGAATAGCTCCATTTAGCTTGATTGTACTGATTCCTTTTCCTTATTTATACTTACATGGAATGATATATTAATGATAATTAAGTAATTTTATGAAACAAATGAATTTGCTTTCAGATGGAATTGTTTCACAATTATTACTGAGTAATTAAATCCTAAAGCTTGATACTGTAGTTTTTGGTATAGGATAAATGACTGAATTTATAATGAAATGTGGCTGTTGGACTAAAGTTACTAACCCAACACTTGGGTCAGTTCTACAATAGCAGAAAACACTGCAGTAGATGTTATCACAACCTTAATTACTGTACAACACTGTGTTGTGTTTCAAGTGCATTTTTAAAAATGGGTTATACACTGTAGAAGTGCGTTGAACTTTTATGATAGGTTTCTTCACTACCCATAGCAGACAAGGACCAAATTCTCTAAAACAAAGTCAGACACCAACCTTCATTAAATGATTTTTACCAGTAAGTACTGAATGCTCACTGTGATAGTGGCTGCAGGTATACAGGTATCTGACTTTACCCTGGTTTCTGAAGCTCTTGTGGTACTTGGGGAGACACGCATGTGCCGAAGAAGGTACTGGAGCAGCCTTGCCCTTGGAAGACAGAGGAGTCTAAGTTCTTCCTGATTGCATTCAGTTGCTACTGGAGAAGGGCGGCTGTGTTTGGTTTGATTTGGTTTGGTTTGGTTTGGTTCAGTTTGGTTTGGTTCAGTTTGATTTCGTTTGGTTTTGGCCTTTTTGGGACAAGTTCTCACTGGCCTTGAACTCACATGTCATCTAGGCTGGCCTCAAACTTGTGGCAGTTCTGTTTCAGTCCCTGTGCTGTAATCACAGGCATGCGTCATTATACCCTGCGACAGCTGTTTTCTGTACACAGATAAGGCCTTGCTCCTTATCTGTGTCAAGGGCCTGTGATGTCACCTTTACGCACTCAGCAGCTTGATTTTATGTCTATGTTCAGAGGTAATTTGAATGCTCAGGATGCATTTTTAATAATCAAACTTACAGAGATGAATGTGGAACCCAGGATGCAGATAGATTGACTTATATTGAGAAATACAATTACTAGCTGAAGTAGGTATTCATATTTGCTTGTCAACACATACATTCTGTGCAGGTAACACTGCATGGGAAGCCAAATTTTAGTCATGAGCTACAATGGAGAACATTAAAAACAAAAAGCTTAGGCAGTCTTAACAAAGCATTTCTCAACTACAATTATTTTTCTAGCACAGACTGCTAATAGGTAATAATAATAAGAGCCACTGCTTACCAGGAATTATGCTAGGCACTTAGCATGCATGAGTTCATCTAGCCATTGTGGAATTTGTTTATATAGGTGTTTTCTTACCCTATGAACAGGACTGACAAAATCACTAACTCGCCCATGCAATATCACTAAGACACAGCAGCAAAGACCCCAAGCTGACTTCCGTTGATCATCTGTTTTAATTGAGAGAACTGAAGTTGTCTCTGGTTGAGTCTGTCAACCTTTCGGAAAACTAGACTTTAGTCAGTAAGGGAAGCTTCAGATGTTAAAGCTTCCAAAATCTTCACGTACAGCCGAGGCCCTAGGGTGGACTTCTCTGGCCAGGGTTCTGCACATCCTTAGCATTCTCTCTCAGCAGAGATGCCATCTGCCCCTGCACATGATCAGAGTTTTGAGATGTGCTTTTCTTCCTCTTCTTTGTGCTTCTTTCTTCTCCATTTCATTTTCTCTTTTAATCTTCACAACTTCCCTGTGACTTAAGTTACACCTCCTCTTTACAGAGAAAGGTGTGGAGGGTGTGGAGTCACACTGATGCTAGCTCAGAAGTGCAGCCTTGGGAGGTGGGTTATGCAGTCACTGGCTGCAGGATGAATGCCAAGAATTGGTAGGATTCACAGGAGTTCAAGGTGAAGAGGAATAAGCCAGAGAAGTAATGAGAGTGGCTTACGGAGAATGTGTTTGGAAAGGGGAGAGGCATGAGACAGGAGAATGGGGAGGGCATAGAGTTCTGTGCTCTGCTAGTGATGTCGCCCTGGGAGTAAGGTGGAGAATGTGGTAGCGCTGTCAGGTACCCTACTGAGTACATGTTGTCGGTTCTCAGTGAAAACACCACTCACACACCCCTGGTGGATGGATCTCAGTCATCTTGGTAGGACCCACAGTTTTTAAGACAGGGAAAATGATTTCATTGTGACATATACCCTCACCAATCTTACCGTGATTCAAATATTCTATAATTTATGCCAGTTAAGTACTTTAGCAGAGTGCGTTTAGACCCCATAACCTGTTAATGCTATGTCCTCCTGGAAAGAAAGGATATCTGTGTTTCCATCATGCTGGAACCCAGTGCCTGGAATATTTCAAAGACTGAAAACAATTACTAGAGAAAATAGGAAACCACTGGGAAGCTTCCTAAATAAAGGAATAATAAAGTCAGATGTGCAGTTTGGAAATAGCTCTGCAAAACATGGAATGAAGGCAAAGAGACACCAGGAGAGCTATGGATCTCTTTTGCTTGCAGTAGGAGCTAGGGGAGGTAAAGAAGGTGCGGGTACAGCAGGGAAAGATGAGGGGAGGGGAGGAATGCCACAACCCCGTTCTCAAAGGCTTCTCTGCTCCTCTCTGTTAAACACGTCTTGAATGCCTATGATATGCCAAGCACCATTCTCAGTGGTCCTTGAAGGCTGATGTCTTTGCCAACTCATTGGAGAGAGTCCTCGACACAGAATATACTCCAGGCTGTCGGCCAAATAAAACCCGATATACTTCAGCCAGTCAAGGAGACTTCAGTGTCAAATAGGGCTTTGGTGTAAACAATGGCTGGCACATACATGCTTGGTACATGTTCTCTGGGGACATAAATAAACAGGTGACCAAAGGAATGGAGTAAATGGGCTGGTCGAGGGGTCGAAGCTGGATTTTGAAAGGCCTGAAACCGTTTCAAAGAGAGTCAGACTCTTCTTGAGGAAATATTTCACTCTGTTCTAATCTCTAAGAATAAAAGATGATGATATCAATGCAGATAAAATATTTTGCTGCCAAGTCAGCCAGAGTGACAGCTCTGGAAGGCAGTACTTGTCCATCTGCAGTCCCAGACTACCAGCATTGACATTTTCTGTATGGATTCCTGAGTCCTTCTCCAAACCTCCGAAATTAATCCCTCACAGAAGGAAAAAGAACTTTAAACAAGCTCCCCAGTTCATTTTGATGCATTGCAAAATTATAAGAATCATTGGCTTAGCATTAAAACCAAACTTTCCAAGCACTTAAAACCCCAGGAAGTAAATGTCTGTTATGAAGGCAACTAATGCAGAGTAACTGCAAAGTCTCCCTGGAAAGCCTTCAAAACAGCAGACGCACAGATCCCTCTTGATTAACCTTTGGACCTCAGGTGTGGGGACTCAGATGACCCCAGCACCACCCTCTCAGTGTGGCTACTCATGGAGGATGGCGGGAGAATGTTCACACTCTGGGATCATTAAGTGAAAAGCACTGAGGAAATTTAATGTTCTTTCCAATAGCAGTATTCACAGGGATGTGCTATCTTTAGGGCATCTCCCCTTTTTTATGTATTTTTTAATAAATTTATATAACCTTTTACTGAGAAGACAAGCTGTGCATGCTTGTTTTTAAAAAATTAGAAAATCTTTTTAAAAAAAATCATAAACAATAAAAATCATTGATGGTCCTACCACCAAAAGATAAGTAATGTCCATCTCATTCTGGGTTTTATGGCACGCAAATAAGCATATAATTTTACCAAAATGGAATCTTGCATACACACTGTTTTGCACCCTGTTTTATTCGACGTGAAGGGAGGTGCTATCTTTCCAACTCATTCATATCATTATTTTTAATGCTGCAAGAATGTGGCATTGTATGGCTATTTCTCTTTATTACTCCACTGTTTTGGATGTTTTGGTTAAGTTTTCATTTGGGGTCATAAAAAAGATGAATTTGCAGGAAAAAAAAAGGGAAGGGACACACAGATAACCCTGCACTACCTTAAACTTTCTGGCTTCCTCCTCAGCCCTATAGAGTGAGATGTCCCCAGTTGCGATGCATATACTCTTGCCATTTCCGTTCTCCATAGGAGCTACTCTCCCCGCCCCAGGCTCACTCTTACCACTTCGATTCTCTGTCAGAGCCATCATCGTCCCCATTGCTCACCTTGGCATGTCATTCAGCTTCACTAGACATCCTCTTGCTTCACTTGATTATTCGTCACTCATTCCACAAACATTTACCGAGTTCTTCCTGTGTGCCAGCACTTTGCAGGAGACCTGGGGATGTCAAAGAAGGCAGTGAAGTGAGGATGCTTTAGCTTCAAGTAACAGCAATCTCTGACTCTAACTGATCTCAACCTAAGTGAGAAAGGAAATTTCATCAAACCGAGAGGTCAGGGGAAGGGTAGACTCCCAGGTGCAGTCCCTACGTGGCTCAAAAATCTCATCAGTGTCTCAGGATCTTTTCATCTCTCTGAGCTATTGTGGCCACTGTCATTTCTAGTCCAGCAGTTGTTCTCGTTTGGTATCAAAATGGTCCCAGCAATTGCCAGTCCAATGAGACATCAGAGAAGACAGAAAAGTCTGTTTGTGTTTTTCAGCATAGGCCGGAATTGTCACTGACCTACCCTAAACTAGACCTCAGTAAGGCTGCAGGATTCCCAGCTCAGGCTTAGGCAGCATTTGGAGTGGGAGGGGATTAAAAGGATTAAGATTTCTCAATTATCAGGGAAGGTTCCCCTGGGGACCTCAGCTCCGGCCTGCCATGTAGGACTTTTTGTAGCTTAAGTGTTAGAGAAGCAGTCCCAGGTGTATAATGGCACTCAGTGTGAAAGGTTATAATTATATGGAGAATTCTAAATATTCTTTGGCTGGATGGTAGGGGTGACATAGAGACCAGATTAGTGATAGATTAAGCTACAGAGGAAAGCAGAGGCCTTATAAGTCATGATGAGAAATGTGGGTTTTACTTAAGGGAATGGAACTCTGCTGGAATATTTGAAGCAGAAAGCATGTGAGGTTGGAGGTATCCATTCTCTCTTGACTAGTCCTCTACATGGGCTGGACAGTGAGGCAAGATTGGGGTCTCAGAAAACAAGATTATATTAATTCTAGGAGGAATCTGAATGGGATCAGGGTCAGATAGCTGGTTTGATGGGAGGGTTGAGGAAAGGAAAGAGTCTAGTTTTTCCTGAGGTTTCCAAGATTATCTAGAAATCTAGATAAAAGGGACAATACATCTGGGAAAACCATAATCTAAGAGCCCACTACTCATAACTGATTCAGTCAATATAGAACAGCTGTCAAATAGCAGACACTGGTTCTCAGTACACTTGGGATATTGACTGACTGGTAAATAAATGAGTATCTTTTACAGACGTCATTGGCATGAGTTCTTGAATGAAATGAGAAATAATGACAATATTTGTGTTGTACAAGGGAAAGAGTAGATTAGCTATTTGTAAGTGAGGCACTGAGCAGGTGTCCTGAGGACTAGTCGGCAGGGTGTAAACTCATCACCCTGGTGAAAGTGTAGCAATTTTTCTTCCTTCTCTTCCCTCTCTTTTTGTCTCCCTCCCTCCCTTCTTTTTTTTTTCTCCTTTCCTCCCTTTCTTTCTCCCTCCTTCTTGCATGTGCCTATAGTTTATTAAATCTTTAAGAATTCTATTTTCATATTCATGGCAGGGCTTTCCCATTTTTGCAAAAGAACTCTTGTCTATGTTTCAGGTCTGTGTAATTAGAAGGAGCTATGCATTCTCCTCAGACCAGGAAGCTTTGCCACATAAAATAGAATGTTCCTGGTGGACTGAGAGTAAAACCAGAGCTGACTCATTTGCAGGCGTCCCCACCTGTCGCCTCTGTGTTGAGAGGACTGTTTTGCTGCTGACGACATCGCATTGCTTAAGCATGATTTGAGCAGGACCAGGGGAATCAGGTGGTTCCCTGATGGCTTCACCAGCATGCAGCTGTGTGCAGGAGAGGCCTGCTGACCACAGGCACTTCCCCCACTCCCTTCTCAGGAAGAACTTTATAATCGACTCATGTCCCAGTACATTTGAGGATCTGTAATCTAGCTGGTAGTTACCATGCCCTGAAATTTTCAAGCTTATTATAAAATACTGAAATGTCATGCACCTTTGGGGAGTTTTGTCTTTCTTTGATGACAACATGGTAACGTACAAAAATGTCTAGAAGTTAGGAATGACACCTTCAGAGGTCAAATGCCAGTCCTGTACCTCATCAGCCATAGGTTTGATACAAAGAAATATAGAATAGAAGGCCTGTGACTTGGGGCTAAAGTTCTGCCTTAGTTGAGCCAGTTAATAGCTGTGTGACCTTTTCTTTCATCTGTAAAATAGGGTTAATACCACAATTAAGCTACTATGGAGACATCCGAGCACACAATGCACGCTAAATAAGTCACGGCTCTTCCAGCGATTGCATTCTTATACTCTGTGTCCTAACCCACAACATAAAAATGAAAAAAATACCTGACTTGCACTTCAGTATGAGCATGACAGTTACAGTTCTATGGTAGTTTTGCCCAACCCCATCTTCTAGTACTGTTGACATTTGGGGCCCAGTTAGTCATTGTCATGAGGATATTACCCTATGTAATAAAAAGAAATGTCCGCAGGCAGGGCCAAATAGCCCCCAGGATGGGAATGGGAGAGGTAAACTGCCCCAGCTGAGAAGTACTGTTCCAGAATGTAGAAGAAAGTGCCTAAAATTTAGAAAGTATTCTACAGACAAGGATAGTTGCTCTTTCTGACATAAAAAGCTATGAAAAGAAAGTACAAAAAAAAAAAAAAAAGATTGTTTCCTAAGTGTCTAGATCAGTGGTGGCAAACTTGTGGCATGAGTGCCACAGTGAACTGTTTATATCGTTGAAAGCTCTGAAAGGTTCGCCATCACTGGTCTAGACAGTCATGCGTCAGTGAGAACAGTGGGACAAATGAAACCTTTTCCAGCACAAGTAAGCTCTCTGAAGTTCAGCTCCAGATGCAAACCACAGTTGGGAGGGGGTGCAAACTTTCCAAGAAGAGTTCTGTCACCAAAAAGGAGTTTGCATTCATTTCTGTGACAGCCCTAGGTATCCCAGGGCTGAAAACAGGGCCCCACCCCCACTCCTCACTGGATGATCTTGGCGATCAAGTTGAGTTCTGGTAAATCATGTGTCTTGGATTCAGGACAATGTGCTTCATCCCTGGTTTATTTTCCCCTGGCCTTACTCTCTTTTTCCTCTTCCCTGAGGAGAAAAAGGTCAGCTCAGGCCTGGCCTCAGGGCGAGGCTGCAGCATTGACCACATGCTGCTGCCACTAGAGCGCTCCAGAATTCTTCTACCTCGTCATGGACAGCAGCTGCACCTGTCAGCAGTTGGGGGTGTGATTCTGAAGTACACTGAAAAGCAGCTTTACTAATAACAGCACCCAGTCCTTCAAGGCCATGAAAACTCTATTTAACCACACATTTTTTTCCTCCAGGGTTTCATTATGTTTGGTAAAAAGTAAAATAAAAAATCAGCACTGCTTCAGAGTCTGGAGAGCCTTGGGGGTGTGATTCAGTTCCTTTAGTAATAGAAATGGAGAAGTATTGTAAAACGTATTTTTGATAGCCATGAACAAAAAGGAAAGGTACCCTACTGTTCACACAAACCAACACACACACGCACACACATACACACACTTGCCTTTTTTACCATGTGACTAAATGAAGAAGAAATTTTCCTCTACCCAGAAATGTTATTGCCCAGAACAGTATTTCAACACTTTTATGGAACAATAACATCCGAGCGGGGGAGTAATTATTTTCCGATAATACATGTGCAGTACTTTAGCTGGATATGATGGCGCTTCCATGCTGAGATCTATGAGGTATGGATCATACATTCCAGCACTTATTCAAAATACGTATTTTTATGATTGATGAGGGACATTGCAGCGCGCCACCTTCGGAATTTGCATCTTTTAACAAGTGGTTCTGTGCGTAAATCATTGGCGTGCATTTCCCAATCAGAAGTCAAATGGTTCACATTATAAAAGCTTTCACATAAGCTTTTATTAAATATGTTGTTAGGAAATCAGACATAAGCGTGCCTTAACAAATTTTTATATTGTTTTATATTTTTATATATGTGTGTGTGTATATATATATATATATATATAAATGTACATACACATATTGCTAATCATGGTCAGGTTAATGATTATCATTTTCTCTTTCTAAGCGTACATATTTTGAGCTTTGCTCACAGTCAAGGCAGATCTATTAGGCTATTTATTTATTTATTTATTTATTTTTTTGCGGCACCAGGGATTGAACTCACAACCTCACACCTGCCAGGGTAGGCGCTTAAGGCACTGAGCCAAACTCCCAGCCCTATTAGGCTATTTATTAACAAGATGTTTGAAGGGAAGGAAAAGGTATCTCTTTGACCAGAGAAAACATAAATGATGTGCTTTAATATGTCCTGGATTTTTCTGGTGAAAAAGTTCCAACAGGATTCTCTAATCTTTTCTGGACATCTCCTGCATGAAGACTCTAAACTTGAAAATCACACTGAGTCTTTTCCTAAAGGGAGGAGGATTTCTCAGTGTGGCAAATGGTGGGAAAAAAATACTTGAGATTGCAAAGCAAGAGACACTGTTACTATAGGAAACCTTAAGAAAGTGTTAATGTTGAACTTGGGGGACAGATGCTGCAAATCAATTGTAAAGAGCGTTTCATGGAGGGCTCTGGATGAAGCCTGCAGTGTTCTGAGCCCAGTAATATCCCAGAAGGAGAGTCACACTCCAGGACACATGGTGCTCCTGGGAGGGACCTTGGAAGGTGACTCTGCACCTTTGCTAGAGTTGAAGCAGAACAGAAACTTACGGAGATCCTGGGAGTTAAGGGATGAAGTCCACAAACCACAGCAGAGTGGGGAGTCTAGGGAGGCTCCAAGACAAGAACGTTTGGGCAATGGAGGCAAAGGAGATACCAGCCACATACCACTGTGCTAGCTGCCCAGGGAAACCCCTCCCTCTGTGCCCTGGATCATTCCTTTCTGTCACTTTTCTGTGCCTCCTCAAGACCACTTCTCACTCTGGGCAGACATTTACCACTCGGTCATTTGGTTCTGTCTAGTATAGTGCTGGCTTCCCTTGTCCTCCTGCCTGCACAGGGGCCCCATTACACTAAGCTTGTGTCTGTTCTGCCTGCAGCTTTACACCAAGTGCTCACCTACCACTAATTCAAAGTGAGTTCGGAATTTCCAAGGCTGCCATTGAATGAGGGGTTGGGTAGTAGAGGGTTCAGTAGAAGATCAATACCAGGTCAAGTCCACACAGTGAAGCACTTCCTTTAAAGCCCCAACTCAAGCTCTGCCTTCTTAAATTTAGGGAGCAACTGTGTGTCTTATTCCGCTCTGTAGAGCACCTGTACTGGGCTGTGAAATAACTCATGAATATGCAGGCTGCAGCCTCCAGGGAAGGAGTGCTCTCCCTCTGCTACATCTCCCAGGAAAATTTTTTTCAAACTTTGCCTTCATGGGCTCTGGAAATCCTCCCAGATGAATGGCTGCTTCATTTTGAGGTAGTGATTTGTATCTCTGATAAAATCATCCTCAGTGAAGATGTCTCTCCTCCATCATGAAGGAATAGCAAAACATTTATGAAAGGGAGACAGAGCTTCAGATGAGTGGATATGAAAGTTCCACACACTATCGATGGTTGAAAGAATATGCATACATTAATTAAGGATTCCGACATACTTCTTTTATAAGGTCCCTTATGAAAGATAGACTATTTTCCACGTTTGCTTTGTGTTGGAAGTGACAGATGAAATTAATATGCTTCATAAATTGCCATCACAGAGGGTCAATTAACAAGTGAACTAACCTTGTGAAAGTCATTTTGAAAGACTAGTTATGTCTATAATATTCCCTGTCAAATTAGGTAAAAGTAGGAAAATTAGAAGACTGTCAAATAAATAGCAGTCTAAGGTACTGGGTAATTGCATTTTTGATAAGGCAAATTGGTTTCTGTGATTGTTGTTGAGAAACGGGAAGTGAATAGTGGCAATCCTAAAGATTTTGAAATCCCCTATGTGAATAATGCCTGTGAATGCTTCTCTAAATATATGTACTGAATGTATACATGTGTACACGGAAGCAGAGAGGAAAGGCAAATGCACATTCAAACTGCAAGCAGGTCTGTATCTACATGTAGCCAGTCCCACATCTCACTTCTTGACCCTGACTGACCCTCAAGTCCCATCCAAGGTGCCTGACCAGCTCCTCTTCCTCTGTGTTTTCTTAAGGGACTCTACTTTTAGTTGCTGCTACCTCTTTCAGTCTTTGAAATTCCATCCTTGTGCAAGTACAGAGGTCTGGGCAGTGTCTTGGCTGCTCATGGACCAGTGTGGTTTCCCCCACATCCTGCACTACCAGTCCCGTGGGAGAAAACGGCGTCTGACACCACCCTGAAGTCCAGACCCTTTGCCTGCCCACTATTTGCTTCAGGCTGTGAAAGGATCAGATAACAGACCCCTCCTAACAAAGCCACTCCAAGCCAGTTAGAAAGCTGAAGAGAATACAGCAGTCAGATCACGTGGGCACTTTCACCTCAGTCTACATCATAGAAGGCTCCGGAGAAATCACACAAAACGCCCAACAGGAAGGTTGTCCTCTGCCCGGTCAGATGCAGCTCTAACTGTGTACCCCCTGTCCCCTTCCCAGGGATAAATGTTCCCACACTGAATCTCACTCCTCCTTTGCCGCCTCTGATGTCCCCATTCTGTTTCTGTGTCATGTCTGTGATGCAATTAGATCCTTGACTGGGTCTTCAGTTCCTAGTTGTCATATGAATCAGTAGAGCCTAAAATTCATCTGAAGTCTTGGTCTCCTCTCCCAATTCCTGCAGGACCTCCATGGGAATTGGAGCAAATCAGCTTCCTTATCAGGATGAGAGCTTTCCTTGTGTGAAATGAGCTTCTTTGCAGCTAGGAGACTTGTTAAAAATATAAATAAATAGAAGTCATAATGTTAATGTGTAAACCAGAAGCCAGTTACACCAAGGATTCGAATCCCACCCTATTCCTTCCTACAGTAACCTCCTTAAGTCTCCCCATCACCTGGAAGTTCTCAAATATATTCCCAAAAGCAACGCCTTATTTTTTTATATGACTCCATCTCACAAAGTCAGAAACTGTCAGTGAGGGGGAGTAAACTCTGTGTGATCACACAGTGAGTTATGGTACTAGGTGTTGAACCCTGCTGGGGTAACACCAGGACTGGGTCTCTGTGGCACCCCGAGTGTCCTTTCCTTCACAGCCAGCTTCCTCAGCTTAGACAAGCTCTACACCTCCTTCTGATGAAAGAAGAATCTTGGGAAATAATATGGCCTAACTTAGTTTTCCTATTGGTCACAGGTAGATTCATATTCCAAGCATATTCTGCCCTTAAATGCACATTCTCTCATCTCCCCTGATCTGTCCAAAGGCAAATACACATGAGTCAACTCAGAGCAATGTTTTTGTGTGGGTCTCCCAGGGTTCTGTCATGAATGGTCAGACCATTGACCAGCTAAAACATCAAGAGAATTAGTGGATGAATGTTGGCCGTAGACTACAAAATGTAAAATCTAACAGCTGCATCTCAGAAAGAACAAGAGCTCTAGGGACCCAAACCAAGAACAGCACCAGTGACATCAGTCCTCCCTACGTACCTTCCACCAATGGGTCCTTCGCACCATGGTTTCCATCACCAAGAGAGTTTCTGATTGGCTTAGATTGGGTCATGAGCCCTCCTCCTCTAACTGGCTTGGAGGAAATAATGATTGACAGTCCCATAGGATGACAGGGAATGGAGAAGAAATAAATAATTCAAGGGTAAGAAGAGTGTCCTTCCTCATAAAAGGGGGACAGGGATACCAGAAAATCAGAACTCACAAATATCTCCTACATCATACAAAGAAACAAAATGAACCCTGAAAACTCAGTTGCTTCTCTCTTGCTTCCAAACTGAACTACAAATCTGCATACAAGCTTTGGCAGCAGCAAACAAGACAGCTTGGGCCTGTAGGAAAAGCCAGTAGAGTTCAGCCTCAGAAAAATCTCACTTAAATCTCAGTCCTGGCACCATACTCTGTTACCTGGGTCTCAGATGCACCACCCCAGAGTCTGCTGTAGAACACAGCTCATCCCCAATTGAAGGGAGGAGTCACTAAGAGGATCTCATGAGATGTAGCTTCTACAGGGAGTTGGGGAGTCAGTTCCCATCTATCTGAATCTGCTGTAGTAAAGATTGGTATTAGGGTCCCAAATAACAAGAAAAACTTGTGCATATATTCATAGAATTGCAAATTGTTTTAAATCTTGTAAATACCTCTCCTGGGCCATTTATTTTTATAGTTGAAATAAGTGGCAACTGTTTTAAAGGGGAGTCTGAATTCTGAGTAACTGGCAGATTTCACAGCTCTTGATATTTTGAAAGATGTGTTGGTGGTTTGAGATCTTTAAGAGCAATTATCTTAGAAATTGTGGCTTCTACAAATGTAGATTTTGATATCCAACTCAATACAAACAGCCTTCTGTGTATACCTCCCCATATAGCACAGGTATGCTTCGTCAGCACATCACCACTAAACTTTAAACTGGCCAGAAATCTAACAACTGCCTTTCAGTAACTTCACTCCATGCTAATAACCCAACAAAGCAAACAACTCCTCATAAAAGAGTGAGAGTGTCATTTTTAGACTTTCTCCACCCGGAGTTGAGGGCCCCAGGATATAAGAGATCTGTGGGAGGAATTTTGACATGGAGTGCTAGATGGGCAGTGCCAATAGTTAGGAATCTAAGAATCTTTACCAACCTAAATATTTGGAGTCTTTGTATGACCCATTTAAAATGCAAGAGTTTTAGTGGGACGGAACTTGTAATGAATTACAATTGCTTTATTTCCCATTATTTTAGTTGATGTTAAACAATAGCGTCTGGAATTGGCTAAGGGAGAACAGTTACTTGAAATATGTGCTGTTTTGAATAAACTGATACTGACTTAATGAGCTTTTACAGGGTTTTATGCATGACTTACTGCCCATATTACATTGCTAAGGTAAGCTACTTAAAACTATGGTGCAATATGATGTTTTTCAGTTCATTTGTCTGTTTCATTAATGATGGAATGTATTTTCCAGCACACAAATCCTATTTATGATCAAGACATTGTTGTTCTGTAGATCAACTTAAACCCTTACACTGTGTAATTTACCTGCTGTCAAATCTCATTTGAAGAGCTGTTGTCTGGCATTGCCCTAATCAAAAATATGCCCAAGTGTAATGAGCTATGCATGTTGTGTCTAGTATTATTTATTTTTAATAAACTTTAGTTTACCCCCACCACACTTTGGGAAACTGACAATCTGTAATATTTTCTGTGTTGCTTTTGTTCTTCGTTGTTAACCAATTATCTTCCAAACTGGGGAAGTGCTTCACAAAAATGTGAATTTTCTTGTTCTTTCAAGTGTGTTTTATTGGGTAACTGATGATTAGATAAATGTGAAGAGAAAATATCAAAATTATTTGATAATAAAAATAAGATTCATAATTAATATGACAAATGATTTTTCTAAACTGTGATAGCAGGGATAGAAAGTCAAGTTTGGTCAGGTGATTTCCAGACCAGAGGTGCTGGCTGTGTTAGGTGAGTCCAGGTGATTTGCTAAATATCATCAATATGCCCCTTTATGGAAAAAATATTCCCCGAGAGTACATGCCAATGTGTCCAGTAGCATGGGTTTTTTTAAGTCATTCTCATATGCTCAGCTCACACCACTGCCTAGCCGTGGGTGGATAACTCCATAGATAGCCTTCACCTTCCATGTAGTCCTTTCTGGCCATTTGTGTTCTGTGGATACCATCTACATTTCATGACAGGCAGGAAATCCCGGCCTAAATCATTAGGGTGTGGTTGTATCTTACACATACTTTGCTTGTGAAAATAGAGAGAGGAAACCATTTAAATGGCATAGATGTAGGTGATTCTTCCCCTCCTTTCTCAGTAGGTCTGTGCCCTAGGTGAGGGGAGAAGCAGCTTGATGGGAGCATATCACAAGCAGAGTGTGATTTATCTTCCAAAAGTGGCTCCGGTCACCTGTGCCCTATAAAATTAAGGTGTGGCTCCCTGTAGGCTCAACCAAAGGTCAGCCATCTGTTCTAGCATGAGAAGAAGCTTGGCTGTTGTTATGTACTGTATGTTCTGGTCACTTTTTACTAATAGGGTCCATTTCACTATAATTGTATCTTCACATGTTGACTTTACATTCCAAATTCCATATAAGGCATCACATCTAAGAGCTTTAGGGTGCTGTTCCTGAAATGGGTTAGTGTGTGGCTCTCCTACAACATATTCTGCTCTAATCAGAGGTTCCTGTAGGTTGTCTGACATCTGCCTTTATATCTTCCACCTGTGCAGTATTCTAGGCAGTGTGAAGGATTTGGGAATTGAACGGGACAAAATTTGAATCCTAGTCCAACCTGGTGTGAACTAGGTACTCATGGTCTACTACAAGATAAACTTTGCTACTGACATTGCAGAGTGATCAAGAGGAATAACAGAATTAAAGAATGCAAGAGAAAGCCCAGCAGAATCGTAGTCTTTCTGTGTAGGATGTATGTTATAACTGTGATCAGCAGTCATCCTAAACTTATAAATGGTATCCATAGAATGCAAGGATGGCATCTCACCAGCACTCTATATCCCAGACAGACTCTTGGATCCTCTTACAAGGTGAAGTCATAATGCTGAGAATTCTACAGCACGTGGAAATCTGTGATTCAAAGACAAATTGATTATACTAGGCTTTGATGTGATGGCTAGTCAGTGAAGGAAGTGAAGAAGCAAGTTCCAAACAACAGTGCAGAAATTGGAGATAAAGATATGTAGGTTTAAACCTCACCTCCAATCTCCTGAACCTACACAAATTATTTTTGTGATATCACTGCCTCCTCTCCCCAGATAAGTAAGTGGTGATAGATGTAGTTGTCCCACATGAGACCAATGGGCATATACTTCATCACCAATTTATGCTGTGTGAAAGATGCTCTTTAGGGGAGATAAGAGAATCACCAATTATGCTGCAGACTCTGTATATAAAGCAAAGAAACATAAAGTAATTTTAAGGTAGTCTATCATAGAGTTTTATGAGTTTCCTTTCACATTTGCCAGTGGCATACACTCAGGGCACTCCATGTGGATCTTGTGCGATTTAAACAAGGAATTCAGGCAAACTCGAATTTCCATCCACGTTATTATTGTGCTTCCTATGATGGGTGAATGTTCTTTTAGTTCATTTTCACAGTCACCCATACAGTTCTCCAAAACTATGCGTCAGAAACTGTGCAAGAATCTGGCAGTATAGACAAAACAGACACTCACCTTTGCCCTCAGGAGATATTAATACATGGGGATCACATAGGAAAACACCTAAAAACACTGAAAATTGCAACTGTAATTGGCATACTGACCAAGCATGAGCACCAGGATGGGGTTGTTGTTCAAACTGTTTACTGTGTGGGAAGACTCTGGTCTTTCAGCATCGTGAATTGAGAGAAAAAGGAACAATGCACAAAACAGCTGGGGTTGCTACAGTGCTGGCAGGAGCCAGCCTGGCTCTGGGTGCCATCTCCAGGAGCAGGAACAAGGCAAATGCAGTGGTTGTAGGCAGGCACAGTTGTACTAGACTGTGATCCGTGGGGAACAGTGGGGGCTGCTGAGAAGGGCTTGGTGGGCTAGTTCCACAGGAAAGGCACTACCCACCTTATCATGCAGTCTATTCAGTCTGATGTTTGTCACAAAACTGCATGTGGCCCCAGTATTTTTAAGCACTCTGCAGTGCATTCTGCCCTCCAGTTTTGTTCTCATGGCTAGGCTACTATACTAGGTTATTTTTGTGACAGTATTTTGGTTACTTCAAAATCATAGAGGCTTGCAATAATCAATATTTATGCTTCTGGTCCACAATTCTGTTGGTTGGTTGAGGTTCTTCTGTGCTGGTTGATGTGTTACTTTTCCCTTGTTGCTGGAACAAAATACCTGACATCCAAAATTAAGGAAGGAAAGGTTTATTTAGCTCACAGTTTGTGGAGGCTTCAGTCCATAATCACCTGGCTCCAAAGCAGGGTGGCATGGTGAGGGGCAACACTTCAAGGTGGTAGAAGACAAGAAAAGCAGCAAAGGCAAAAGTGGGGAGAACAAGCCCCTTTCCCTCTTTTATACTGTAAGCAGGCTAACACCACCACCCCCAGGGCGGGTGTAGCACTCATACCATCTCTGAGTCTTCCCCTTGAACAAAATGAGGGTGTTTACAAAGTGAGGACCTTGGCCCCCTGATGAGTCACTTAGTTAAGCTTCTAAACTTCTCAAATCTCAGGTTGACACACTGTATTAACCACTACAATTCACCCCTTGTCATCTTGGCAACCAGACCCATTTCTTTAAACTGGTCTCCAGATACAAAGCCATGCTTATTATCATTTCATAACTTGAACATTTTAACACAGGTTTAACAATCCTTAAAAATCAGTATTAAATCTGTCAACATTATATTACATTAGAACCATAACATTTTCTCCCTGGCTCCACCAAAGACTCAAACACGTCCTTTTATGCAAAAGGCATTTAGTCCTTCTGCAGGAGTTGTCAAACTCCTAACAGTTTCAGCATTGCTGAAAAGTTCAAGTCCCAAGTCTCCTCTGAGATGTAAGGCAAAGTCTTAGCTACAAGTGCCTGTATAAATGTAAAGTTAGACATTTCCAAAATTCAATGGAACAAGATAAACATTTTCATTCCAAGAGTTATAAATGGGGGAATACAAACAATTGGAACCAAAGCAACTCCTAAATTCAGAAGAGCAAACATTAAGTCCTGTAATTCCATGCCCAGCATCTGAAGGAATCTGTGGTACATTATGAGCTCCAAATGCTTGGATGATTGCACCCCTACAGAACTTCTGGTGGCTATAGTTCCCAAGGCTTCTGTCTTAGGCCCATGTTGCTTCCCTCCTTACAGCTTTCCTTAGATGATCCATGTTCCTAGATTTTCCAAGCTTCTGGGGTCTCCATTACATCTTTGGCTTCACCCTTACAACTTTACACATTGCCCTCTAAGAGGCACACTAGCTGGCCTCCCAGGCCTTCTGAAATCAGGATGGAGGCCTTATTAACTCTGAAACTCTTGCATTCTGCATACACCTAAAACCAGCATGACATGGATGATGCCAAGGTCTGCTGTCAGCTGGAGCAATAGCCAGGCTTTCTTCTCACTTGGCTGTAAAGATTGATTCCTGGATTTCTGGGCACTCTGAATCCAATTCTGAGGAATAAATTTTATACACTGCCACCATTCTGGAACATAGTGCCACTGCTGCCATTCTGGAGCATGGTGGTGCTCTGTGGCTTTCTCCTCAGATCAAAGTCTTTCATTTCTCAGTTTTGAGGTCATAAAGGGTGGACCCTTGATGCTTCTTGTGATACCCTCAGGCCATCTTTGATATTCTCCTGTTCCTTCTCAACAACAATTGAGATCTCCTCAGCTGTATCTTCATAGTCCACAGTTTTACTGGGGCTTCCTTTCTGGCCAAACTCACATTTTAAATCATTCTGCTGGGTTCTTTGCTATTGATTCTCAACATAGATCTGGCTAAACATACAATAACCATGTCACAGACTTAACATTTGATTACCTTGAAATTTCTTCTGCCAGATTAATTAGTCCACCACCCTTAATCTCAGTCTCAGACAAAGTCTACAGACATGAGCAAAATGCAAACAAACTTTCTGCCAAGCCACAGCATATGTTGTCTGAAGTCCCACAACCAATGCAGTCCTTTCCAGCAGAAACCTCCCAAACCTGGTCTTCAGTGGCAGGATTTCTATCAGCCTTGTGGTCTTCTGAGCTTTGACCAGAATCTCTCATACATAACAGCCTCAGGTGTTCCAGCACTAGTCCTTCAGGTGACATCTCCAAATCTTTCCAAACTCTTTCCACAAGCCATTTCCAAAGGCTTTTCCACTACATAGTTAGGTACAGTCACAGCAATGACCCCACTCCTGGTACCAAATTCTGTGTTAGTTACTAGTCTCTCATTGCTGGAACAAAATAGCAAACACTTAAAATTAAGGAAGGAAAGTTTGTGGAAGTTGTAGTCCATAATCATCTGGCTCCAAAGCAGGGTGGCATGGTGAGGGGCAGCACTTCAAGGTGGTAGCAAAAGCAGCAAAAGCAAAAGGGGGGAAAAACAAGCTCCTTTCCCTCCCTTATACTGTAAGCAGGCTAATACCACCACCCCCAGGGTGGGTGTAGCACTCACACCATCTCTGAGCCTTCCTCTTGAACAAGATGAGGGTATTTACAAAGTGAGGACCTTGACCCCCTGCTGAGTCACTTAGCTAAGCTTCTAAACTTCTCAATTCTCAAGTTGACACAATGTATCAGTCATTACAGCTGGCTTCAGCTTATTTGGGTTCCAGCATGTTCCATGGCTTCCTCTTTTTTCCTGAACAAATGGCTGCCCAGTTATGAAAATATAGCAGAATATTTCTAACCTGGCAATTTTTCTCCCCAGGGGTCATTTGGCAAAGTCTTGGAGACATTTTTGGTTATCACGACTAAAAGGGAAGTTGCTGCTGGCATGTACTGGGTAGAGGAAGAGGATGTTGATAAATGCACTGCTCACAACAGCCCCTCATCATGAATTATTAGGACCCAGAGTCAAAAGTTAGTAGGGTTGAGTTTGAGAACTCCTGTGGTAGTAGATGGAAAAAAACAAAACAAAACAAAACAAAACAAAAACAGAGTCCAAACCAAAACACTTCAACATCTATTCTATGAAAATCTATTCTCTGTCACAGGAGCATGAATCTCATTGACCAAAGCATATCACCCAGGCAAGTCCAGTTTCATGGGGGTCAGTCTTCCTATCTTGCTAACTTCTAGAGATGCTGCAAGGTATTTGGCAATGACAACCAATTAAGAGCTGCACAAAATACTCCAGTCTACTCCAGCATAGCTCTCCATTCACAACTGAGGAAACTGAGGCTTGGGATTGCATGATTCACTCAAGTTCCCCTGGTTGGTAAGGGGCAGGGCTCAGGCTAGAGACCCCTTGCTTTTTTTGGGTTTGCCTTACTGGATTTGGCTAAAGGAGAACCCTCTTTGTAGAGCAGGGTCATAGTGATGGCCTCCCCAGGGAAGTTAGAAAAATTGGCTGAGACAGTACAGTGTCTAAAACATGTAAAGTATTTAAGAAATGTGCTGCTACTGCTGCTGCTGAAGCAGTCAGGGTAACATAGCACTCCTTTCTATGAAAAAACCCTCACTCTTGAATGTGCGCCATCTGGGGGCAAAGATCTGCCTCCTCTTAAGTTTAAAATCAAATCACTCCATTTCTTGTATCTTTCTGGTGAACTTTAATATTTGGAGGCTGTCTGGCCTCCAACTGCTGATTGAAAATGATTTCTGCTGTTAAAACCAAGTCTTTATTTTCCTTCTTCTAAAAGCAAAAAGCTCAGGCTTTGTACCGAGTTTAGATGGTGATCATTTTGTAGGATTTTATTTGAATGAAAGATCCCAAGTGAAGGGCTGGGAGTTTGGCTCAGCAGCTTAAGCACCTGCCTGGTAGGTGCAAGGTTGTGAGTTTGATCCCCGGTGCCACCCGAAAAAAAAAAAAAGAAAGAAAGAAAGATCCCAAGTGAAACCTTGTGATTCTGTCTGCTGAATACGAGCTGCCGCTTTCATCCTGTGGCTCAGACGTGGCCCCTGGGATGCCCCAGAGGACGATCAGGGTGTCACCCTCTTGCAGTTCTTGGTTTCAGTGAGTCAGTTCCACAATGCCCCTCCCCCATGATGCGTGGAAACTGAATGGAACCTTGGCTTGGTGAACTCTGGACTTGTCCTTCTGACCCTCAGAATGTCTATGAAGAAAAGGTGGCATGGCATCTGTTCTCTGGGATGCAGACCATTTTCTGTCCAAGAGAAGACAGTGGGTACCATCATCCTCTTGAAATTGCCACTGAGATGTCAGAGGCACTTGGGGGTCCAACCCTGTACTGGGCACTAGAAAATCAGAGATGGGTAAAATCTACTCACTGATTCTGGAGAAATTTGAAAAGGAAAAAAACGTTGTCGAGTCATCCATTGGGGCGTATACGTAAGTATGTGCATTTATATATACAGTATAGGAAACCCCCAAGGGATGCCTAGGCATAGAGGAAGGGTCAGTGAGCAATCGGGCAGACATCTTACAGAGTAGTGCTCATTTCTTGCCTCTTGTCATCTCTCACTTAACTATAGTTGAGAAAATAATTTTTTTATTGTGAAGCCCACATTCACTTGCTATTAAGGTAACTGCTGTTCTCTTTTTAAAATCTCAG
Organism: Dasyprocta punctata; assembly: GCA_004363535.1. Lineage (NCBI taxonomy): Eukaryota > Metazoa > Chordata > Mammalia > Rodentia > Dasyproctidae > Dasyprocta > Dasyprocta punctata. The sequence continues at coordinate 124,221 of RJWM01000263.1, forward strand.
CATGTTTGGGTATCAAGGGCTTGAAGTCTAGGGTTCCCTTTGATGTCACCTCAGTTGGCCTTTGCTCCCCCAATTCCCCTTGGCTGGCAGAGGTAGCATCGCAATACCACCGAGGCACAGAATCCCAGGAGTCACTGGAGTGTGGGGTGGGTAGGAGTAGGCACCCCAGTTCTCAGGGGGTTTGTGTCTCTGCTTCTGGCATGAGAAACCTCCCTTGTTGCTGTTGTTCCTGGGCAAGAAAAACAGAATTAACTGAGTAGCGGAGAACCATAAATCACTACTTCACAACTTCCTCTAGCAGAGAGGGATATAAAATATTGAAATCATCAATATTTTTCATTTAGAACAGGAAAATAAGATTTAAATTACTAAACAAAACTAGTGAGAAAGGAGTAAAGCAGGGCTCATAAAATATCTTGTCGTTTCTGCAAAGCTATGACAGGCAGAAGCAGCAGAGACACACACCAGGTCAGGGAGAAGATGGGAAGAGAAGAGAGGTAAGAGTGGAATGAGTCAGAAAGGGGTACGGAAGCTTGAATGGCCTCAAGTTAGTGATTGGTCAGGGCTAAACATCAGGGCCAAAAAGATCATTGTTTCTAGTTATCTATCTACTCCTTCCAAACCTTTAAAAGCCAAAAGTAAATGAGGGGCTAGGACACACCCGCTACAGTGGGACCAGACATTACAGGAAGGAGGATTTGGTTACTTCCTGATTCCAATACACATGGCACAGTACCTTACACCTGCCTGTCCAGAACTTCCGGTCCAAAACCCATCTGAGAACAATACAGATCTTTGTTGACCCCCAGTCCCTGCATGGGAGTGGCAGGCTGGGGGTGGAATGAAACTGCCTTATTTAGAATCAGATCCATAGGTCAAAACAAAGGACAGAATGTATGAGAATCTAGGCTCCATCTCTAGACCACCCCTGCCAAATGACATCAAAAGATAACTGGGAAATATTTATCACCTCTAAGCTCTAAGAGTATCTTGTGTTTTCTTGCTTATCTCAATTAAGATAAGTAATATTTTAAAATACTATAAGAGCTGTTCTATAAGAACTGTTTTTTTTTTTTTTTGATGACATATCCTGAAGATCATTTTTTTTTTCAGATCATCAGTGCTGCAAATCAAAGATGTAGGAGATCTGGCGGCTCTTGAGGTTTTTCTTGTCATTAATTCCAGCTGCAGATTAGAGGGTGCAGACCAAGTGTGAGGAGTGAGAATGAGAACTTATCACTGTCAGCCATGCAATCAGCCCAAAATTGGAGCCCATTAGACTTTGGATTAGGTTTTGAAAGTTAGAAGTTATTGAACTGATTTGGGGGATACAAAGGTTTAGGACTTGCCATGGAACAAATCCTGAGGGGAAAAAATATTCCAAGGCTATTATCTTTGTTTGAATTTGAAGTCCTTAGAAAGTGAAAAATTATGAAAGACATCTAAAGGAACCCAAAGCTATGTGACACTACCAGGTAATACGTTAAGGGGATCTGAAGGTTAATGAAATATTTCAGGGAGTTCATTAACAAAGTACTTGGAGTGCAAATAAAAGAGATTGAAATGAAGGGGCTTTGCTGATAGCTCACCTTTTTCTTTTCAAAACTAGCTTGTGTTCAGACTGAGCTTGCAAAAATAAGCATCAATCCCTATGAAACAATTGTTCATTATTAATATGCTAATTCAGGTCAGGTCACCTAGAATTACCTTTCTAGGGTTGACTTTCTCTTACACCATTTCTCTGCAGAGTCGGACAGAAAGCTCTTGGCAATGTGTAATTTCACAGAATTAATTAGCAGCACAGCAAATTGATCAACTTGCAAGCATGTGACACACCAGTCATGGGTGCTGGCATTATTTAAATTGGCATTGACTCTGCTAAAAGCTCTACAGTTCTCTTCCTTAAATAATGTAGGCTATTGGGGGACAAGGTGGCAGGTGTGGAGGAGGACAGGGGTAATACCTTTCCTCATGCATCATGAAGACTCATGGCCAACACCCCATAATGAAGGACAAGTTAACAACTGAAAAGCATGACAGATTTATTGGATCATAGTTTTACGTGACATGAAGGCCTTCAGGTTGAAGACTCAGAGACCCAGGGTGAACTGTCCATTTTTATGCTTAGGTTTGATGAAGCATAGAACACTGGGCAGAAACATAATTGCACAAAAGGGTCTCATTTACTGCTACTAAGCTGACAGCAAAGCCTATTTGTTTAGACTTCCCTTGGCCTCTCCTTGTGTCATTCCTTCCTTCTGGGTGTAGGACAGACACTTTCTGGAATGGAGGTCTTATGACCTATAATCAAACAAGGTAGCTCAGAGAATTTATTTATCACTGGCTGTAACACAGAAAGCGTGAGGAGAGTTGCAGTAACGTTTGTGGTCTTCGTGGCTGGCTTCTACGTCCCACCTTGGAGAAGAGGAACTCCACAGCTTCTTCGAGGTAGAAGGAGGGGCAGGAAGACAGGAGAAGCTCAGACAGGGACTGTTTCTGAGGCCTTCATTTGAGGTGTCTTTCTCTGAGCTGCAGCACAGGCATTGGCTTGACCCAAACCACAGAAAGCTCCCCTGACTTTAGAATATGCAGGGAAGTGATGCTTGATGGGAATCCACTGGTTGAAGTGTCATAAACCCAAATGTCTGTGGCTTAGAAAGTGCTGCAAATAAGTGTGGGTATAAGAAAACCAAAAAGCACCGAAGTAGAAGGAAACTCATCCCGCCTTAGTCCCGGGAAGGCAGTGGGGATTTGGAGAAGGGAGGAAATCGTGCTAACTGAAGCACTGTCTGAAGAGGAGCAGCTGCCGTCCTGTAGGCTTCTGCCAGGTAGCAGTGTTTACTGTTGTGTTACTGATGTGCTCATTTTTAAAAGCTTCCTCCAGGCTGGGACTCCGCAGTTATCACACTGGGATTGCCTCCTACTTTCTCAGTACTTGCGTGTTATAATTCATCACTGATATTCATAACAGTGACTGGGAGGCCAGCCCGCTGGATTTTTAAAGAAGTAATACAGCTTGTTTAGTTTAGTTGGTACTGAGTGTTTATCCTTGAGTTGAATTCTCTGAAACCTGGCATCCACATGCTTTACCAAGAAAAGTACTTTCACATCTGTTTATCTACTTGGTCCACACCTAGGAGGTTGGCCAGATGTCACAGAAGAGAGAAAAAATATAGATAGTTACACTAAGCGTCCAGGACTAGCAGATTTAGAGTTAGAATCGAGGCCTGCTACTCTCAAGCTCCAGCTCAAAAACAAAAAAGAAAAATTAACTAGAATCCACCATTTTCTAAGTGTTTAGAATAATCAAGAGTTTTATTGAGCATTGCTCCTTTAGAGAGATCACTACCATCATGGCAGCCGCCACCACCCTGTATGTGCCCTGGCAGCGGATTGAACCCACCTGTCTATCTTCGTCCTTGGTTCCTTGGTCTACCCTCCACACATGTTGCAGAATAATCTTCAGAAATTCAATTCTGAGACAGTCATCCCCCACCTCCCTACTCTCCCTTTTGACCTGTAAGAAGTTTTATTTTTAATGGCCTTATTTAGTTATAATTCACACACCATGCAATTGTGTGCAGTCCAATGGTTTCTAATGTGTTCACGGAGTTGTGCAATTGTCACACAATTTTAAAACATTTTCATTACTTAAAAAAAAAATCTCTGTCCCCATTAGCAGCCACTCTTCCTTCTTCTCTCCTTCCTCAACCTAAGCAACCACTACTCTGCATTTTGTCTCTAGATTTATGAATTTTGAACACTCCCATTAAATGGAATTATCCAGTGCTTGGAGTCTGGTGACTGGTTGCTGTGAGATCAGCTCTCACAGTCCATCCATGTTGTAGCAGGCATCCACACTTTGTTTCTTTTTATGGCTGGATGATATGGCCTTGTATGGATAAACCACACTTGGTGCATCCACTCATCCTTTGATGGACTAGTTGGTGTCTGCCTTCAGATTATTATGAATAATGTAGCTCTAACATGATTTGCAAGTTTCCAAGTTGGTGCACATTTTTATTTCTCTTGGTCCTATGACTAGGAATGGTGTAGGTCATATCATTATCATGGGTCTATGCATAACTAGTTGAGGACCTTATGCACTCTCTTTCAAAGTGGCTCTGTGCTACGGTTGTGATGGTGTCACGTTGCCCTTAGGAAGTGGCTCAGTGCGTATCACTGTCTGTGGGACTCTGCCTGCCCTGCCCTACACATCCCTTCATTCTCGGCCCATGTCACTCTCCCCACTTCACTCATTCAGTGCAATCCCTCTGGCTTCTGTGCAATTTTTCAAAGCTATGGACATTCGCACAGCATCTTTCCTTCTTCCCTGTGAACTTAAATCAGAGAGACCTTCATTGAACAACCTCTACCCACACTCCAAACAGAATTTCATTATATGTTTCCATGTTTGGTAATAATTTCTGTGATTGTTATTTAATCCCACTAAATGGTAGTTCTGGGTGAGTTTAATAAATCTTAACATCATGTTTTAGTTATTACTAACCCAGAGACTAGCACAGAACTTGAGGTATAATACAATACAATGTATACCTATTGAATAAGTAAATAAAAATAATGAGATGAAGGAAGGAAGGAGGAGGAGAAAGCAAAAGAGGAGAGATAATGAGAATAGCACAAATGACAAAATTCAGAGACCTCAGGTTGTCAAATCAGATTTTGAAACTGAAGTTACATTTTCTTCCTGGAAATTTTACTGCTTCTTTTACACTCAATGGTCTAGAAGAGGGAATGAAAACAATTTTCTACACAAGGCCAGAGAATAAATATTTTAAGATTTGTGATCTATCAAACTGTTTTGTAACTACTCAATATTACTGTTCTAATGCAAAAGCAGTCATAGACAATGGGTAAACAAGTGGTGTGCTGTATTCCAACATGTGATGTGCAAAAGTCAGCAGCAGGCTGAATTTGATGTCTTCTTCTAGAGCATTTTGATATTTCACACCTTTATGTTACTATTTTCTGTCCTCAAAATACCATTCCTCCTTCCCTCCATCTCTGTTTGTCTCAGACTCTTCCAGAATTCAACTTAAATGATACTTTACTTAGGAAACTTTCCTTGAACTGTAAAACAGAATTAAACACACTCAATAGCATCACTGAATTATGAACATTTTTAGATTGTTGCATATCTTCAATCATCTCAAAATAATGCCAGGAGTCTGCTCACTCTCACGTCAGTATGGAGTCACTCGAGGAGTAAAGCCCTGATCCTGGTTCTTTTTCAACACCATTACAAAAACATGAAATGTTCAAGAAATGTGAGACAGAAAATGAACAGAGAGGTTTTGTGCATCAACTGGATTCTCTTACAACACACATAGACAAACAAATGATAGAATGAAGGAAAGAGTTTAAAATAGGAAGAAAAAGAAATAATCCAAATGGAAAGCAGTAGCAGAAATAAGTATTGGGATGAGCCCAGTGTGAGGGCATGGCATCTAGCTCTCCTACCCATCTTCCCAGAAGATAAAAATTGTTGACTTTTCTCAGCCAAAATTTCACCAGACAACAAAAACAACAAAATATAGTTCTTTGATCTTCCTGGAAATTTCAAGTAGCAATACCATCCCTCGACATGCACTATACCTACATTTCTTCTGTCCCATAATTAAATCCTCCCTCACCTAGGACAAATCTTGAAAGAGGTAGCATAAGCCAACACCAGTATCCCAAGAATTGGGGAAACAACATTGCCCAAGGAATAATGATTCAGGACCATGGACACCACCACATGATGGAGGCGTTATGTCTTTGAATGAAAGTATCAGGCAGAACTCTTATACGTGGCCTATGAAAATGGCGGTGTTATACAGCTCAATGCAACAAAACAAAGAAGAGGAGGAAGATGTCAGATAAATTATAGCACAATAGCACTTACCCTTTGCACAGTGGTGACATGGATGTCTGGATTCATAACAAAGCAAAATGAAGGTGACTATAACTATCATGTGATTAGAAGCTAATTGTGTTTAGCTGTCTGTGATCCTAAGCACAGGACCCTGTGCCAGCCTGAGGTGGCATCTGGAAAAAGGAGAGAATATGGTGTGATCTGGGTTAAAATCCAGAAGAATCTAGCAATGCATCTGATCAAATCACAGTCATGTCTGGATGTTTAAGGCATTTTTTTGTGCACAAGTGAAAAATCAGAGAGAGATGCTGAGCTAGGCTTCTAAGGATTGCAAGGAAGGATTTATGTAAGAAATATGAGTCTATTCTTATAACTTGGATTGCCTCATTTATAAAGGCAGGGGCAGATGGGATAACTTTGGTGAGCTAGAATTTGTATTAAGTTCCACTTGCTTTATTTTCCTTCATTTAAATATGCTTATTAGTAATATGTGTGTCAGAATAAAATCATTTGCTATCAGTCATTGCCAAACAATGAATAATCTCATGTAAAATATGTTTGCAAGCTTTTGATAGTTATAACAACTTCACTGAACTTGGTTCCTTCCTTTGAAATAGGCAAAATATGCTCTTGCTGAATTCTTAATGCATTGCTTCTTCTGACTGGGTTTACCCTCAGGGAATTCTCAAAAGACAGCTGATATTTCTTTTTTATCTATTGATCTGTCCTCTAGGGAGCCAAGAGACTTCCTGAGAAACTGAGAGCCCTTAACCAATTCATTGTTCATTTGTTACTTTTATTGAAAATTTACTGAGGGTGAGACACTGTTCCAGTGTGCTAAGGGAACAAGACACAAATTTTTGTCCTCCTGAGCTTCATTTGGGTAGGGATGGCAGAGAAGTAAATGACTGGGTGATAGGCTTGTAGTAAGAAGAGCCATTGGAGTGAGCTTGCGATGGTGGTTGGGCAATCTGGAGGAGTAATTATTTTCAATGAAGCTTTCAAGCCCAGTCTCTGTTTTGGAGGAAAGATGTGAAGGAAATGAGGAAACAGACTATGAAAACTGCTCAGAGAGGAAAGAGTGTGGTAGGTGAGGGAACAGCCTCTCCAAAGACTTGGATATGCAGATTAACTTTGTGGGTTTGAGGAGCACCAAAAGGAGTGTGTGGCCAGACTCAAGTGACTCTGAGGAGAGGATGTGATCCAGGGTGTGTCCACGGTTCATGCGATGGACTCACAGCCCACATTCCAACCTGGGACATGATTGGTGGAAGATAATTGGAAAACCAAAGAGTGAATTGTCCAATTTAAAATTTTAAAGAAAAATTAGAAAGCTTTGTGGGAGCAGGAGCACGAGGGAGAAGATATTTAAGAGACAACCTTCCCAATATGAATAAGAGACGGTGGCTTGGGCAAGAAGGAAACCAATAGAAAGCGTTATTCAGTTTCAGGAGGTCATTTGAAGGTGCAACTGACTAACTCTGCTGATAGATTGAATGTGTATTAAAAAGATGGGATTATCAGCAATTTTAAATTCATTAACTACCAACATTCACCTAGGAGCAAATTGTGATTCCTCTCTGGCAAAGACAGTGCCTTGGTTTGAAATACTTAAGGAAAAACTGGAAAAACCAAGAGAAGAATTCAGCAGCCAAAGTCAGGTGGTCCTAGTTATGTTTTCCTCACTGCCAGAAGGGTCTGATTTTGCGATCAGCAACGTCATCAACCCAGCAAGCAAGTAGTCAACCTGCCCTCGCCAGGAACAGTATCTGTTGAGTCTTAACACCTGGTTGGTGATGACATAAGGTGCCTTGAGTTTCCCCAAAGCAGATTTTCCCAAGGTGCAGTCTTCAAGTCACTGCCTCAGAATTACTTGAGATGACTGAACACTAAGACACCTGAGCCCTGACTGAGAACCTGGTAAATCTCTGGGGCTGAATCCCAGGAGTCTCCATGACTGCAGCTTCCATGGGATTCCCATGACCATTAAAGGAGGATTTTAATTGTGATTTCAGACACATAGCATAAAATTTACAAGCATAGTCACTTAAGTGAGTAGTTCAGTATAAACACATTCACGTTGTTGTGAAACCGATCTCTAGGGCCTTCTCATCTTGCAAATTTGAAGCTCTGTACCAATAAACAAGAGCTCTCCTTTCTCCTCCCTTTACCCGTCTACTTTCCATGAATCTATGTGAGATATCTCATGTAAGTGGAGCCATGTATCATCTGTCTCTTTGGTGACTGGTTTATTTCACTTAGGGTAATGTTCTCAACATCCATCTGCATTGTAATTTGCCAGGATTTTCTTCCTCTTGAAGGCTGAATGATATTCCATTGTATCGCTAGACCACATTTTGTTTATCCAGGTGTCCACTGATGGACATTCAGATTGTTTCCACCTATTGGCTATTGTGAAGGGTGCTGCTTCAACATGGGTGTGCAACTATCTGCTCAAGACCCTGCTTTTGTTTTGGACACATATGCAAATGAAGTATTTAAAACATCACCTTCTGACATAAGAGGTCCTTGTGGAAAGGGAAGATTTGCATATCATGACTGGTGGTAGTAGAAAAAGAAATTACACCTGTGATAAAATTTTATATAACTAAATGCAAACATACAAAGCATCAGTAAACCTAAGAAACTCTGAAAGCCAGGATTGCATCAATGTTGATTTCTTGTCTGTGACACCACATCATAGTTTTGTACTAGGGAAAAAGGATTACAAGGTAATGGTTTCTCCCTGTGTTCATTCTCACAATCACATGTGAATAATCTATTACATCAAAACAAAAATTGTAAATGCCAGCGTAGCCCTCAGTGCCTTTGAGGGTAGGATGTGCCACTGAAAGAGCAGCCTGAGATGGAAAGGGAGGGGAATGCTCCCTTACAAAGGAGAAGATAGAGCAGGGATTGTGGCCGACCCAAAGTGCAAGGGGCATAGACAGCAGAACCAGGGCAGCACAGACAGGAAATGGATGCTGGATAGGAGCCAGAAAACCAAGGCAAGTTCAATACTTGGTCTCCAGAGTGCGAGGCTGGAGCTGGGTGCCACTTCCACCAGATTACATTGGTCCTGGGAACCAGGAGGGAGGAGCGGTCAAGACAGCACAATGACCTTGTCCTTTTATTTATTTTTTGGTACCAGGAATCAAATATAAGACCTTGTGTTTGCCAGGTGGCAGCTTATGCCACTGAGCTTTATCCCCGGCCCCTCCATGACCTTACCCTAACCCACTTCTCACATGGAGTTTGGAGCAGGCTACTTGGGGCCATGAGGCTAGTGTTTCCACTTACTTCTAAATGAGCTTCTGATTCTTGCAGACAGCTTCATCAACATGGGCATGATCTTTCTCAGGTGCTTGCAATTGTAAACTCTAAGCAAGAACACAACATGAAGTGATTTTTTTTTTGCATTATTAAAATATCAAGGACTCTGGTGCCCAGCATGTATTTCGTTCTTGCTATGTGTCTGGCACTATTGCTAAGTACTTCACAATCCCATTTGTTTTCTGTGAGATTCCACTCTTCCATTGTAAAGATGAGGAAATTAAGATTCGAAGAAGGTAACAGAATAGCTTAGAAACCACAGAGCTGACAAGAGATAGAATTGGGACTTGAAATCCTGTCTCCCTGAATCTAATGTCCACGCTTGGACTCTCAGCATTTCCTGGTTTATCAGTGAGACTAAAGGTGAAGCTTCAGAGAAAAAGTAGATATTGATAACAGTGATGGTTGGGAAAATAAAATTGATGAGGTCAAACTCCATATCATAAAGTTCTGTCAAGTGCATTGAGATTCTTCTTTGATCTGAAAATCAGAAACCCGTGAAGATTGGAAAAGCCAGCTACACTCTGTATTCTACTATTATACTGACGATCTTATATACAGAATGTTTGTTTTTCATTAATCTTTGAGGCTGAAGGATGTTAGATGTCCTCAAGTTTCTCCTTATTTGTGAAAAACTGGAGTCAATCTTTAGTTACTATCTGAATCAGTTGCAGTTTTAAAGTAAATTTTATCCCGGCAAGCACAAGGCCCTGGGTTTTTATTCCCAGTACAAAAAAAAAAAAAAAAGTAAATTTTATCAATTATTTTTTAAGTCTGAAATTCATATATACTCATAAAATCAAAACAATAGGCAAAAACCACCTGCAATAAACCCACTGTTAATATTTTAGAATAGTATTAATAGTGTAATATCTATTTTCTGAAAATTGTATTATATTGCATGGACTGTTTTTCAATCATATTTTTTACTTCAAACACAGACAATTCTTGAATCCTATGCCATTAATACATTTTTCCATCCTCTAACATGTCTCTGAATGATAGCATTCTGTCTGGTGCTCATGCCATAGCTGATTTAATCTCCTGTCAGGATATTGTGGTGTTTATAATTTTTTCTTTTTTAAACAATAATGAAATAAATATGTGCATTGCCACATGTGCACACAGACATGCACCCAGGCTAAATTTCTACAAGTAAAATTTTCAAATCCTGTGCTAGACATTGACAAATTACATTTCAGAAAGATGCTCTATTATTATCAATAATGTAGTTGCTTTCTCACAGATTATTAGATTTTTCTAATTTTAATAATTTTATAAGGTCATTTTAACTTGATATTTTTGCTCCTTTTGTTTTCTATTTTTTATTTATCTTTAAGCAGCTTTTTATGATCAAGATAAGCTTATGATTTATATGATACAAATATTTTTCTGTTTTCTATTTATTTTATCATATTTTAGTCATACCAAAAAAATCCTTGAATTTAATTAATATAATCTATCAAAAAGATAAGTTATGTCTTTAATTCTGGCTCAGAAAAGACTTTTCACTCTGTTACATAAATATTCAATGGTTTTATTTTCTCTTAATACCTTAATCTATCTGGGATTCATTAGTTGATACTTTAAGTTTTTTCATATCAACCTTAAGTTTTGGGAGAACATCATGCTTAATAAAATACATTTTAATATATGTCTAACAAAACGACTTACATATGTAAACTAAGAGAGAAAAGTGTTCTATTCTTCTGAATTTCACTTTGGAAGAGAGAAAAGGCAAGTGAAAATAAAATCCTCAGTAATCGTTCTCCTATGGCTTTGTTTTCAAAAATATTCTATTTTCCATCTTTGAACAAAAATCTCCTTAACCTTTGTACATCTCCTTAATGGATCTGGCATAATTCCATCATCTATGATTTATATAAATTCTACTCAAGCCAATTAAAATTTTTAGCCTCTGTCCCCTCTTGAGGCAATGGGTATTCGGTAAGACTTCACCCAAGCTGTTTAAATAAAATTATTTTGAGTATCTGCTTAGATTTCTTCCACATAATTAAAGTTACTTCAGAAGTTAAATAGAAACATGCCCTCAAAGTCCAGCATGGTTGTGAGCATGCATACACATAAGGAAAAATGTTTTCATTATATTTGGTGAAAGGAAAAAAAGAGACACTTTGAAAGTAAGATTTCACACTGACAAAACATTGCAGCTCTAAGCAGAGCAAACTTCTCATAAACTGTAGTGAATGTATCAAGATCTTTAATAGCCTCACAAACGTGAAACTGTATCATCCCTTTGATGAATTTTAGAAGGAGCTAAGTATTATATCCAGTCCATCAAAGGTGGGCGTGTTGCCACTGCATAAATGGAAACAGAGAAATGTTCCAGGAGGCTGAAAACGTCTTCCCTGGACACTGTCCAGAGTTGCTCCACAATGACACTCAACTTAGATAAGTAAATAAGGCTGAGAAAAACAACTTAAAATGGAAGTAGCTGGTGTCAAAGAGAAAACTGGATTGCTGTAATAGAAAAGTGATTTCCAGGAGATGGTGGCTGACACATAGGAATTGAATTGAGGGTATTGCATCCACGTTTGTAATTATGAAAATGAAAGTCCATGAGAAGTGAGTGAACACCTCTCTCGGATTATGGCTCCCCCGTCTCCCCAGGAAATGTCCAAGGTGCTGCTCTTTGGAAAGACATGGGGATCTTGACCTGGGCTGTGACCCTGCTGGTGGCGGCAGTGTCTGGCAGATACATGTCAAGGGCACCACAACCTCTTATCTTACACACCTGTGTTTAGAATTGCCTACCAGCCAGGAACCGTGCTACACAGTTGTTTATCTTTATGCTCCATTAACTATAAAACAGAAAGAGATAGTCTGATCACTATCTGTTGCATATGCACACTGAGTCCTGGAATACTGCTTACTTCCTAGGATAAAGTGACCATGCCACCCAGTCTAACTAAGACGGTTTTGGTTTTCACCTGTTCATCTGGCAAAATTGTTAACAGTGTCTACTTTCATTCTAAAAGTGTTCAGATTTGGACAGTAAGTTGTGTGGCCAGTGTATTCATTTCCTATCGCTGCGATAATAAACCACCACACAGTGAATCAGAGCAACACAAATTTATTATCTCATAGTTGTGTAGGTTTGGAATCTGACATGGCGATGTGGAAGTAAAAATCAAACAATCTGTACAGGCTCTAAAGGAGAATCCCTTTCCTTGTCCACTCCAGCTTCTGGAGGTCGCCCACATTCCTGGGCTCATGCTCCCTTCCTCCATGTTCAAAGCCAGCAATGGTCGATAAACCCCCTCACCCTAACCTCTCTTTTCTATCTCATAGTTACACTGGGTCCGGCCAGAAAACCCAGGCTAATCTCTCTATTTAAAGGTCAGCCAACCTACAACCGTAACTCCACTTTACCAAATATCCTAACATATCCACAAGTTCCGGGAATTCAGACATAAAAATCTTTCAAACAGAGGGGTGGAAGCATTCTTCTGCCTACCTCAGCTTTTCTGTAGGTAGCAGGGTTGAAATGTGGACACAGGCATTTGACTGCAAGGCTAGTGTGATTTCAGGGAATCTCAGGAATTACTGAAAATGTCCTTGTTGAAGGAGACTTGTTTCATCTTTGTGAAATATTAAGAAGTGGAGAGCATGTGAGAGTAGCAGGCAAAAGTTCAACAAAAATATCTATCAGTACTTTCTTTCGTAAGGCCTACATTAAATAAATGCTACAGAATTGTGCTCCTGCCCTAAGTTATTTACCATCTGATGGGCAATGAGTACATCCCCATCTATGTGCAGAATGCATTATTCCCTTCCAAAGGAACTTGCAAGAATTAAATTGATAAGACTTTTTTTAAATATGAGGACTCACGTACAAAAAAATAAAGATAATTTAAGTGTCACATTTATAAAATGAATTAGAATGAGTGTTATCATTTTCTTGCTTATCAAGATAACATTTTCTTTTTACCAGAGATGTGAGGTGTGAGCTAACAAGTTACAGCACACAAACGGATGACAACAGTCGGTGGACGGTAGCATCTTTAAACATCCACCAATCTCTCTCAAATGTTAGAGATCGTCTGTTATACATAAACAATCTAACACACTGATCAGAAAATTTCTAGGAGCTTATTTCCATGGAATCTTCACAGATTGTTTTCGTATTTAGGATGCAAACATCCTGGAGCTTCTCAGAGCTACTTCCACTGCCTTCCAGGGAGACCATGTCAACCTGCAGTGCCACCATGATCAGCCTGGTGTGATGACTCAGGGCCTCACAGTCAATGGCTTCAGCTTTTCTTTCCCTGGGTGCAAGCACTGGCATCTTGGTTTTCCTACAGTATGTGTAGGTTTGGAGGTAAACACACATACACACATACACACACACACAGTTTTCATCTGCACTTGCACGCTAGATACTCCATTGGTAGGCCTGTGCGTATCCCTAATTCCCTGTGGGGAACCTCCAAAGGGTCGTTTTAAATTTCTAGAATTATAAATATGCTGTACTACAAAGGATATTTGGAATGAAATAAATGTGTTTGCAATTTATAAATTTGTGCAAGCAGAAGTTCCTAAAGAGAAGTTCCAGAGAGGGTATAAATGGCAGCATCCATGTTGGAAAATATTTTAATGCCGCAAAGAGGTAACTTAGATGGAAAAATACTCATTTAGGTGGCAGACATCTTCATCTTCATAGGAGAAAGTGAATCTCGTTTGCTAGAGCTGCAGCTTATATACATTCTTTATTTTATGTACCCTGCATACTAGAGCTGAAAAGAATGTGTGTACGCACACACACTGCTCACAAACAGATGTCGAACTACATCCTCTCGAAACAGCAACTTGTTGTGTGCATTTGTGTGTGTGTGTGTGTGTGTGTTAACTCATTTGAATATTTTGCCAAAGAAGAAGCATCAGAGTTGAGAAAGGTCTTTGCAGTGTTCCCTAAATTGTTTTTCTTCAAAGTAACTCTCGACTCCATGGACTGTGGACCATGTTCTGTTTCTTAATTCCATTGATCCCTAAGCTTCTCATCAATTACTTGGGTCACCCTGAACTACACAAAGTACTGGCTTTTAAGAGCCAGCTTCTCCATTTTGGCCTTCACTCAAAAGACCTTGTAGTGCATTTTATTTTTAATCATGTCATCCCTTTGGGTAAGATCACAGTGTCAAATTTGTTGAACTAAATTGCATCTTTCACGATAGGCGATAAGAAGATGCACCAAATGAAGGGCAAGATGTTAATGGTTTGTTGTGAAGCTGAAGACTGGCATGCATGTACATGCTTTGTAATTTGGTTTGTTGTGTTCCTATGATTTTTTTTAGCGAGGGACTATTGTTAATGCATGTTGTGTACAGCCAATCTCCGCTATTATGGTGCCTTAATTGGTGTAAAGAGCCATCAGTTTGTGTCGTGTGACTTGATAGCTTGCATCTCTGGTGAAAACCCCTCCCCGAAAATACCCCTAGTGTGGAAGGAAGGTAGAGGACCCCAGGTGCCAGGCAGGGTCTTCAAGATGACTGCACACTCACGCCCCTCCCCATGTCTAGAGAGCCCCTTTTCTCCTCCACACTCAGGACTCAGAAGACAGGACCCACACTTGGTGCCCACCTACCACAGCTCCCTGAAGAGGGTCACCATGTTCATGTAGCATCTTACTGTATCTTGCTCATAGATAAAATATTTTTCTGTAAAGAGATTGCGGTTGTTTTTTTTTTTTTTTCATTTTTTCAATTCCCTCTCTACACCACTCGTTCACTGTGGTCATCCGAGAGTCACATTTGTTTTTTGGGGGTTTTTTATTATTATTATTTTTTATTATTTAAGAGAAAAAAACACATATAAGAAAGACAAAAAGCAAAAGAGACAAACAAACGACTAGAGTAAATGCACAACAGTAACATTACAGGTTTACAAAACAGGATGATTGAAACTTGACCATGGTTGCAATACTGCGTATCATGACTTCAAAATGGTTGTTTACATTAACAGATATAGACATGTAAAATTGATCTAATCATATATTAACTGTTCTTTCTCAATATCTAATGCATTCAGCAGTATGTTTATTATAGTTATCTTACATATACATATATACAGATTTATATCTTTTCCTTTTCCCTTCCCTCTTTCCCCCTTTTCCCTTCCCAATTACTTTTGCTCTTTGAGCTGTTTTTTACCCTTACATAGTATTTATTATATATTTTGGATCATATTTTTTTTCAGTTTCTTACACTAGGGAGACAATACAGTATTTACACACGTGGGTTTGATTTATCTCACTTATGAGTATGGTCTCAAGTTGTGTCCATTTACTTATAAAAGTCTCGATGCAATCTTTCTTAACAGCTGAGTAGTACTCTATTGTATAAAAATACCACATCTTTTTTATCCAGTCTTTGACTGATGGGCATTTGGGTTGTTTCCAAGGACCCAATCCAAAAATGGGCATCTGAGATGAATACACACTTCTCAGAGAAAGAAATACAAATGGCAAACAAATATATGAAAAAATGTTCAACATCAATGGTCATTTGGGAAATGCAAATTAAAACAACACTGAGATTCCATCTCACTCCAGAAAGAATGGCCAAGATTAAAAAATCAACCAAGAACAAATGCTGGAGGGGCTGTGGGGAAAAAGGAGCTCTTCTCCACTGTTGGTGGGAGTGTAGACTGGTGCAACCACTGTGGAAATCAGTGTGGAGATTCCTCAAGAAGCTAGGATTAGAGATCCCATTCAACCCAGCTATCCCACTTCTGGGCATTTTCCCAGAAGAACTGAAAACATCATACCACAGTGATATTTGTGCACCCATGTTTATAGCAACCCAATTTCAGAGTCACATTTGTAAGGATGGCTTTCTTTGCTTTGCTGAAAGCCCGGGTCTTTCCAGCAGCAAACGTGGAGCTGGGCTGCTGCTCTTCTGTTTCCAGCCCACAGTCTGCGGAGGGAGCTGTGCGTGCGCAGAGGGTCGCTGTGCGTGTTAATGTGTGTTTCCGTGTGTACTAATAAAACACCTACGCGCATCACACTCCTAAACTCGGGTAATCACGCCTTGGATGAGGCAAGATTCAAAAATAGCAACTGGTGAAAAGCAGAACTATTAAGTAAATAATACAGTTAGGAAAGAAAACAAAACCACATCTGTCAGGTTAGGCCATTTAAAAAAAAAGAAAAGAAAACCCCAGCAAACACAGTGGGACAAAGGTGAATTTAGAGTCAGAGCTAAGTTTGGATTTTGCCTGGTCACAAACCAGCTTTATGACTCTGGACTGGTTACTTACATGTCTTGGCCACAAGGAACAGTTCTGCTGGCTGTTTGAAGCCAAATGAGTCAATGCCTAAAAAGCCTGGACATGCAGGAGACAGCAAGTAAATGTTGGTTCTCTGCTTTTGAAAAGTAAGTCATCAATGTAATGTGTTTTGATGCTGTTTACCACTGGGGCTGTGTTGGTTGATTGAGACTGTATGAAAAGTCAGCTGGCCGGGGCCCATGGAGTGAGAGGGACAGTTTGCCCCCGGTGCTAGGGAGAGAAAGCACAGATGGCCCAGTCTGAAGCCAAAACTGCAACCCCGGGCTCTTAAAGAAGCACCTCCGCTGCAGATGAGAATTCTGCACTGTCAGCTTCGCACAGGCAGCGGTGTGTGTCAGGCAGTGGGACTAGGGACTCACTCGCCTGTGTGCTCAGCCACACCCAGCCTGCCTCTCCAGGGCACACGGAGGCCTCTGCGAACTGAATCGTCACCCTGATGCATAAGTGGTTCCGCATTACGGAAAGTGACACAGAGCACGGGCACTGTGCCATGGTGTGAGGGCTAGGGACCCCCAGTCCTCCCTGGCTTGCAGGGTGACGCAGGGGCTGTGTCGTGTGTGGCTGAGAGCTGGAGGATGAGCAGAGCAAGGTCTCCTGTCCCCGGGACCTGTGCTGGGAAGGGCTGTGATGAGTCACAGGCAGTGAAGAGGTGGGTGTCACTGAATGGGTGTCACCGGCCATCTCCGTTTAGTGCATTCCCACGGAGTGTTACTTCTCAGTTAGTGAGCGGCTCTCCTCTACTTCCGCTCTGTTTGAAGCATCTCAGGAAATGATCACATCCAGTCTGCTTAACAAGCTCCTCATGCACAGCTGAAGACTAGAAAAAAACGGGGAAAAATTGATACCCATGAGAAAGTTCATTCTGCTGAACCCTAATCTGGGTTGCTGTCCCAGAGCTCTCCAGGGCCCCCAAAACTCTGTCTCCAATCCTGCGTGCCGGGCAGCATTGGAATGGCGGTGCGTGCCCACGCCCCTGAATGCCAGTGCTTCTGACTGCACTGTGAACGCAAGGTCTAGAGCACACAACACACAGGTCAGCCGGATGTGTCATGGGTCAGAGGTCGGGCTACCTGCCACCCAGTGAATCACTAGACACAACAACCGTGCACTGCTTTTCTTACTGGTCTTTACTGAGCATCCCCTAGTTAGCACTGCAGATCACAGTGCTTAGCACACCTCACTGTTCCCACGCGGGCCAGCTGCTGGGAAGAGAAGAGCTCGAGTCTGAGTTGGGGTCTAGCAAAGGCAGGTGGGGGTGCGGGTTCCCATTTCTTGGAGCTGCTGCTTCCGTCCCTGCTGTCATCTGCCTGTCTGCTCTCACGGGAGGCTCTACAAAGTGGCTTCCTGCTTCAAACAGCCAGCACTGGCGTTGGACCATTTCCCTTTGAACGCACTCTATCTTGCTGCGTTTCTGAAACTCAAATGGAGCCACTGGAACCTATCATGGAATTGACAGGGACAAACATGGTGCAAGGCTTTTCAAGCTAAAGATTTGTGTATTGGGGGCACAGCAATTAGAAAAGAGAAAAGGAAGGTGAGAACAGCATTACCATTTACTTTCGGATACTGGGGTTCCCTCCCAGACGTACGAGCCTCACTTCAGAAAGGTTGACATCTGCTGACTCTGGGTCTGGCCTTCACAGGAGAACTGTCAGGTAAACTCACTGTAGGGAAGGGGAGGATGAGGCTGTGTTTCCTGACAACTTGGTCGTGCTGAGCCACACACAGGTCGGCACTCGTGATTCAAATGCCAGGTGGACCCCTCTGTAGACCACTAGCATAGCTTGGTAGATATTTCACTCCATCAGCAATGCTTTCCTCTGCTACAAGCAAACACGATGTGCTTCTCCTTCCTCTCCTCCATCTTCCCACCACCTCACAGGAAGAAAGCCTTCCCTTCACTTGGCCCAGATTTTTCTGTACAGGGAATCTTGTGTGGGACAAATCTCCACCTGCTCCATTTGGATCTGAGTGAAATCCTCATTCTCAGACTTAATCTCACATCACTCCCCACCCCCAAATTAATCCAAGTCTTTTCCTACTCCAGGATCTTTATGCTTGGTATTCCTGCTTCCTTGAACTCTTTCCTCATTCATTTTTGGATCACTATCTACTCCTGTTTTCTTGCTGTTCAAGTCTTAACTGAAATGTTCCCTGGGAAATAAGGTTTTCTCCACCATTTTATCCCAGATCTGTGCCCTGTACACCTGTTCACAAAGCACACTGTGCCCCTGCACTGGAGCTCAGCAGTGATGCAATTGCACCCATCTATGCCATCCAGGTGGCAGCTGCCAGGCACAGGGGCCTGGTGAGCACTTGAAGCAGGCCTACTTTGATGGTAGAATTGAGTTTTTAAATTTTTGATGCAGGTTTAAATTTCAATAATCATACATAGCTGGCTAGTGGCTATAGTAGTGCGACAGGAAGCAGAAACATCCAAATGACACCCAGGATTTGGAGATAGATTTATTTTATGTGGATGGGCATTCATGGGGATCATTCCCAGAATATCAGGCCCTGATCTCTGGTGATCTAGGGCTTATTTGGGATATGCAAGCAGGAAGTACAGAGACAGAATGGCTTGTCAGTTGGGGATTGGTTTATACACAGTATATCATAGTGACCAGCTCTGTGTCACAGTAACCAGCCGTTTCCAAGAGACCAGAAACAACCGGAACTGGAACAGGAGCTATTACCTGGGCAACTTCCTGAAGTATACTGGCTGGGGGCACGGGGGATTTCTGATACAGTAGTGAATAGTTGGAACTTCAGGAAGTGAAATTGTTTCATGCCCACATGGCCCTCATCTCGAACTGAAATTCTTTGGCTCAGACATTTTCCTCTGTCTGTCATCTGTCTATCTGCACAGCAGTGTCTTTTCTTGTTCTTCTCTTTGTGTTCATTCTTCAGCACATTGCCTGAGATGGAGAGTTAGGTCCCCAGAGAACTGTTAAATTATCTTTAAAAGGAGGAAACACCACTTAGCAGTACTTTGCTGTTTCTAGAGACCATTCCAAATTGTTACTTTCTGTTAATATTGTTTGTCAAAAGTAATCTGAGAGTCAAACTCTGGCTAGCGCCCCCCCCATATATATATAGTTTTTTAACATAAAATACCATCAAACTGTCTCCCTCAAAACCGGTTTTCTGAGATTCTGATCCACCCACTGCATCCTTCCTGATCGGCTCGGCCTCCTTATTTATTGTCTGTTTGTCTTTCCATCCTTTTGGGTTGGAGGTACAGTCTACCCCTCCCCATTTCAATATGTTTGTACATTCATCGAATGTGAAGTCCAATTTTTTATCCTCCCTGCAGTGAATGATTCTGGCGGCATCTTGAAGAATGTGTAAGCTTAGGTTTCAGATACAAGGTATTTGTTATCTTTAGACATAGGTTTGTTGTGGTTGCATTAAAGTCAAATCCATGGCTGTTTTGAGATAACAAAGAACAGACTTGTGTTATTGGGTGAAATTGCTCTCAAAGCTTGAATGATTTTTGCAGTATTCTCCTAATGGCTTAGAACCGTAAAAATATAGAAGTCTTCCTTTTGTAAATACTTATTTGGGTCAGATTTTAGGAGACTCTATCCATTGAATTTTTTTTCTTAATTAAGGGAGGTGCCCTCATATCATTTTATCTGCCCTGGAAGTCAGGCATGTGTGTGCATGTGTGTGTGCGTGTATATGTACACATGCATCATATACATGTGTGAATTTGCTAAGAAAGAATGTAAAAGAAAAATGAAAAATGGATACTTCCTTTCATTTTGTTGACTACCTTCAAATTCTGTCCTCCCCTCTATACCACATGCATATAATATGCATGCTATTTTGTGTATTTTCACTCAATACTCTAAGCAGATCAACCAGGTTTAGCAATTATTTCACCTAACCCTATCCCATAACATAAAACAGTGTTGCACTGACATGAATTCAACTCATTCCCTTCGACTGGGCATTTATGTTCCACGATGATTTCATTAGTAGTAATAACAGTGCAGCAAATTATCTTCATCTGTGTAATGCAACTTATCTCCAAAAGGAGGAGCAGGAGGGGGATTGAGATTGTGCAAGTCATACAAGACTTTCCTGGGTCTTGCTGAATTTCGACATGCTACTTTCTAAAGGGTTACACTAGCAGCAGGTGAAACAGAGCTGTACTAAACTGTATCAAGTGTTTCTCTTTCATTTTCCTAACTCTGGCTAATTTTGACAATAGTATTGATATTAGTAAAATCAGTGATAGCAATATCTTGAGTGTTTTAGAAATATTGTTTATGGTGATTAATGACAGAAACTCTGAAAGCAGACTTCTCAAGGTTGTATCTGGACTCCACCAATTTACCTTTACTTTCTTCTGTTTGCTTTTCTGTAAAATTGCCCAGTGTTAGCGTGGCACTCAAGTGAGAGAATATAGCAGATTCCCTAAGAAAGCACTGGCGAAGTGTTGGTTATTATTATGCCTAATAAATGACGCTTTACTAATCCCATTTTATAGTAAGGAAGCTGAGCAATTGTCTTCCCTAAGGTCACATAGATCGTGACCGGGTGCTGGGATCTCAAATGCAGATGCCCTTTCCCTGGGATTCAGCCTGCAGCGCCCTTGCTGACCGAAACACTCTTCCATGCCCTTTGCATGGTCCAGCCCACCCCCCTGAGAAGTGCAGCTGCTACTGCTGAGTGACACCGAGACTGGATGAACACAGAAAAAGAGGACATGGGGCGTTGTGATTCAGTGCCTATGCCAGGCCGCAATGCCTCGATTCTAAGACAAACGATACAACTGTTTTTTATTCTGCCTTTTTCATTGAGATCTGAGAGCAGTTCCCCACAGGAGAGTTTCCCAGAATTGAGAAACACTCTAATTTATAAAGGGCCTAGCGGGCAGAAATCCCAAGGTCTTAATCAGGCCCCCTACAAATACTTACTGACCTGAATTTCTCCTAAATATCACCATAAACACTT
The DNA here is from genome assembly GCA_004363535.1 of Dasyprocta punctata. NCBI lineage: Eukaryota > Metazoa > Chordata > Mammalia > Rodentia > Dasyproctidae > Dasyprocta > Dasyprocta punctata. The sequence goes on from RJWM01000263.1 coordinate 145,705, forward strand.
CCTGTTATCTCTTAATGTACTCACTTCCTAACTGCTTAGACGATTATTTTTATTAGCATAACGTTCCTTTTAAGGATAATGATGTTGGAAAAACAGAAACAGTGTAAGCACATTTTCTCAGCTATGGTTGATTGCAAGGTTCTTTTTAACTTTCTTTGCAAATTTGATGTATTAATTGTACAATTCCCAAGGGGGAATCTAACATGAACTTGATCTTCGCCTTTTATTCTGGAATATTTAGCTTCTATTCTAGTACCAGTAACTCTCCATTGAGACCAAAATTTGAATATCATCCAGGGCTCAAAAAATTGCTGATCTAACCTATTTTCTCCAGGGAACCTGATTTCAATTTTCATAATTGAAGTAATACCTTTTTTTTTCCCTCCCCAATCTCTTTGCCCAAATAGCTATTTGTGGAGACCACTGATGTCAACGGCAAAACTCTTGAGGGGCCAGTGCCTCTGGATGTCATCGTGATCGATCAGAATGACAACAGGCCCATCTTTCGGGAAGGCCCCTACGTCGGCCACGTCATGGAAGGGTCCCCAACAGGTATGTCAAGTTGACTTGCTCTAGTGCTGAGGGTTTGGAGATGGTGCGCTATGATCTTCAGCGATGCCAGATACTGTTTTACTGCTGTTGGAACTTTCTGGCGTGAGTCAACACCAACATGTCATTTACCCGAATAGAAACAAGGGCTGGGAAGATGAAGCAGGCAGGACATTGGGGTGTTGCAAGTTATAAAACTATCTTGCCTTGTCTCTGAGAATGATCGTCCGTGGTGACTACAGTTTGAGTCTCTGATGTGTGGCTGTGGCTGGGCCTGGTGTAAATACCTAGCTCATCCTCGCAGCTGAACTTTATGCTGGAGGGGGGCTTCGATGAGAACTAAAGTCTTTGCTATATAATCCTTTTATTTCTTTTTATAATTGCCTTTTAGTAAGAACAATTTTGGTGAAACAGGTAGGACTTTTCTCCCCTTTCCTTAGAAGCTGTGCATGGAGAAACCCTTTGTCTTCCGTCAAAGGGCCAAGGCAGGACGTTTTATCTCTCTCTGGAAATGAATGTGCCTGCTCTTATGGAAACCACTCAAGGGTACCAGGGAGCTCACCGCTACCTTTTTCTTGTGTTTAACCCATCTCTCAGGGAAGGTTGTAGAATTCAGTTTTCTTTTCAGGCATGGAACATAATAATTAAAGCATTTCATGGCCAGAAGAAGTTACTCCTGAGTACAATGCCAGGAAAAGTAAAGAACAAAGGTGAAAAAATCCCTTTGAGACTGGACTTGGATTTTAAGCTGTAAGATACTTCTGAGTGAAAAAAAAAAGTGCTGTTATTAGAAGTATCAGTGTTTCCAAGTCTCATATTATGTCCAAACAGTAAGTAACATAGTCATTCAGTGGCCCGAATGGAATGGGAAGTCTGACTCTTTTTCCCCCTTGGCTGAATTGATGGGATATATCTATGGTTTGTAGATACAGGGAGTGTTGTCATGGTAACATTCCAGGGGAATAATCATATGCAAGATATCTAAAACCTCCCTCAGTTTCAAGGAGCTGGGCAGCTGTGCACATCATCAAAACCCCCATGGGCAGGAGCGCCCCTCTGCCTTCACAGCTTTGAATGCGCTCTGGCGAGTTTGCTGTGTGTACCGGAGTGTTTCTAGGACAAGTGAGAAGAGGCCTGCAGAGATGGGCAGAAGGCCGGAGGACAGGTCCGGTCACCTCAGAGCGACCAGCCACATGGCACCTCTCAGTGGGCTGCTTTTGGGGGAGAGGTCAGCTTCTGGCAAGGAAGTTCCTGGAGTCAGGGTTTGGTGTTTATGGAACTCTGCTCAAACAAGCTGATGTGCAGAACAAGTTAGGAGCCCTGATGGGGAAAGCTTTAAAGAGGCTGGAGTTGGAGCAGAAGGGAAAGACTTCTGGTTGCCGTTTGTGTCCCCAGAGCCTGCATACCAGGGGCTGGAGTGTGAATAGTGGGGAAAGTGTTCTAAATGTAAATGGAAGTGGTTGTATTTGGGGCACAGTAGCGAGCCTGTGTCTTTGTATTGTATGTGCGAATGTGATTAGACAATATCCAATTTGCCTTCCACCGTGTCCTTTCTTCAAGTTTAGTTCTGACTTTATTGCTTTATATCCATGTCATATTTTCTAAGAAAAATAGAATCCTTTATGCACATTGAATCTCTTAAAGCACAAAGCTATTCAGTTAGGGGTAGATGCAGCCCTGGGAACACATAAACCACCGCAAACTTCTGTTTATGATTGGAATTATCCCATAAACATACATTATGTCTTGGATGTCTGTATGGGATGGCTGCCTCTGGCAACACAGCATTTGGACTGATTCATTGTTGTCTTTTTCAGCACTTTCTGGGTTTAACTATACAGCAGGCATTAAAATGGAATCAGTCAGATTTGGGGTCAAGAATGTAGAAATTTTGCAAAACAGAGTTCTTAGAAGAAAACCACTGAGATTGCTCATCACCTTGTAGGGAAAGCTACAAGAGAAGACAGCCCAGGTGGTATCTGTGAAGACAGTAGAAATCTGGGAAAGATGGTATTACCCCTTCTCTTGCCCGCTCTCCAGCCAAACCATTTTCAAGTTACACTGGCGAGACCCCAGCCAGATATAGAAATCATACCTCTCCAATTTCCACAGTGCCCAGCCCACTCGTGGCTCTCTGAATCCTCTGTGTTGGAGACATTGCACAGCACCCATTTTACAGAAAGGTATGCTGACCTTAGAAAGAATTGGGTGACTTTTTCCTGTTCACAAGAGCTGAGGACAGTGTTGGTACTTAGCCTCCATCCTCTACTGTCATTCATGAACTCGTCTATCTGCCTCCACACTCCATGATGAAAACAGCCACCGGACTATCCCAGAATGATAAGAGCTAAACCTCACCACATGCCAGGAGCTTTTGTACACTTTCCCCCCAGTAACCATCTCTTACCCCTAGAGGCAGTCACCACTAGCCCCATTTTACAGGTGAGGAAGCTGAAGCTCAAGGGTGTTTGGAAACTTGCCCAAGCAACTCAACTGGTGGAAGGCACAGAATCAGTACCCATGTGGCTGACTTCAAAGCACAGGCCCTTGTCCACGTACCATGTTGGCAGGGGCCGCCGTCTTCCAAAATGTCGGGCTGGGACACGTGGAGGTCATTTTGCCAATAGGATGCTGCCCCTTCTGCCTTCATTCTATGGTCAGGTTCTGGCTGGATCTGCTCTGGCATCTGCTCAAAGGTGAGGCCAGATGTGTTCATTGCAGATTCCACTGATCCCCAGACCTTGTGTGAACCTGAGACCGCCACCCATCCAAGACCCACCTGGCCCCCAGGTCTCTGCTGCACACCATCTGTATTGTGGTCCCTTTGCAGGGCCAGCCAGGAGAGTATTTGTGCAGTTCTCTCAGATGAAGTGACTTTGCTCCTGATAGAAAATGAGAAGCTCTCCTGACTAATAGCCAGGTTCAATGAACTGTCCAATATAAAGCTTGCTCCATCTATTGGGCAGAGAGGGTCCTTGTCACTCATGTCGCTTCTCCTGAGCCCACATACCCAGGACCAGCTGTATAGGGTGCGGCCCACACAGCCTCAGACACCCCCATTCTCGGGAGAGACCCCTGCTTGTGTTACTGTTCTGTCACTGCCATCTTGAAACTTTGAATAATTATTGTGCAAGAGCCCAGCATTTTGATTTTCTACTTGGCCCCACAAATTGTGTAGCCGCACCTGCCCGTAGCACTGGAACCTAATGCTGGGTGGGGAGGATAGAATTGTTCCTATCAGAAAGGCTCTCTGAGAACCTAAGTGACATCACATGCTTTCCCCACTGCTTAGAGGATAATAAATGTTGAAGAGATGCCAGTGTGGTATTAATACAGCAATTACTTTTATCATTCTGGCAGTGTACCCTTTAGCTCAGGTAAGGCAAAGGAACACACAGTTAACGTGAAGGAGAATCCATCTCCCAACAAACCAAGCGTCATCCCCACGTCCTCGTGTACCTGAATGCCATCGGCGCCGATCCATCACGAGGAAGGTCACCCTTATTTATCTGTGTGTGCAGACAGGGCACCATTCCCAGCTGCTCAGCACTAAACTCCAGGGCATTGTTTGGGGGAATCACTCCTGGATGAAGCCGGAGTGACAGAAAATAATGGTCTTTGAACTTTGCGCCTCACAAGCTGTTCCTTTTGTAGAGTCACAAGGCATTGATTCATGGGGCCCAGGCTCCGGCTGCTCCGTGACCGGCCAGAGCTCTATGGGACTCGGTGTTTTGTGAATGCCCAGCACATGCCAAGGCATCGTGAGCACAGGGCAGATGGCTGGGATCCTTGGAACTTGTGGCAAGCACCCATCTCAGAACTCCATGGTCCTCACCAGCACCTGCACCTGCACCTCCAGTGGTCTGGGTACCTTCGCGAAGGGCTAACCTTGATGAATGGACCTCATACATGTTGGGCTGCCTCGGAGCAGACCCTGAGATGAGATTAGAGTGTGTGTGTTTCACCTGAGAGGTGCAGGGGTGTCAGGGAGGGGAAGTTGGCCAACTTGGGGATCACTAGCAGAGCTAGCAGAGCTGGAGTTTAAGACTTTCCGGCCAGTTTTGGAAAATGACATCAGATGCATGCATTAGAGTTATCCCAGACAAGGGATGGGTGCCTCTTTGCTGATGAGACATTGTTTGGGAACTGTCACCAGGGGAGCTTTCAGGCAGTGGTACCCAAGGGCTCACAGCAGCCAGGCGGACACTAGGTCGACCTTGACTCTGCACTTCCTCCTTCTGAGCTGCCCTGAAGGGCAGTAGGACAGCTGGGAAAATGCCCTCCCACCCCCACACAGGAGGAGCAGTTTTGAGAGACAAACAACACGAGAAACATCTTTGTTCCCAACATACAAGATGTCCAGCTGCCCTTCAAACAGGGGCAAGACCAGAGAGACAGTGTGAGCCCTGAGGTGGACAGCAGCTCAAGTGCTCTTTTTCTTCTTCTCCTTCTCCTTCCCCTTCTCCTTCCCCTTCTCCTTCTCCTTCATCTTCTTCCTCTTCTCCTTCATCTTCTTCCTCTTCCTCCTCCTCCTTTTCTCCTTCTCCTTCTCCTTCTCCTTCTTCTTCTTCTTCTTTTTTGGTAGTACTAAGGATTGAACCCAGGGCCTTTGCACTGTGCTGTGTCCTCAATTCTCTTTGAGACAATCTCACTAACTCACTAAATTGCCCCAGCTGGGCTTGAACTCATGCTCCTCTTGCATCATCCTCCCAGAGTGCTGAGGTTACAGGCATGTGCCACCATGCCCAGCTGCTGGCCCATCTTAAGGTAGTTGAAGACCAGCAAAGTCTAGCAGCTCCCTCCTTGTCCTCGTGTTTCTGAAAGCCCAGGATGCTTGCCCTCCTTTGCTGCCCTCCGCCTCACTATTTCTTTCCCGCCAGTGCTTTGACTGAGCACCCGCTCCGTGCCACTGACCTGGATGCCCAGGTCACAGCAGTGCCTGCACAAACATGCTCTCCCCTTTGCATTCACAGCCACCCAGAGAAATGGCAAGGAGTCAATCAGAACTGAGACCGTGGCAGGCGCTCCGCCCGGCCAGATGGGATGCTTGTCTCGGGAGGGACAGAATCTGCTCTCACAGGGAGCAAGGCTCTCTGAAGAGAGGCCGTGAGGAAAGGAAGGGCTTTTTGTCGGTGATTTTTCCTCCAGAATCACCTGATTTCCTCTTCAAGACACAATTGCTTCAATTTTTAAACAAGTCTGACCAGACAGGATGTGAAGGAAAATGACTGATCAAGTGGCCTTTGGGACAACAGCCATCCTGAGAGCTCCGCGTGGCTTGACAGTTGCTATTTTCCCAAAAGGCTTGAGCTATATAAAGATGACTGTGATATTTGATTGTTGATATTTGGCGCCTGGCTTGCTGTGAAGCCTTCAGTGATTGGGATGGCCTGGTAGTAAAGTCCCTGTTATGGTCACCTCCATTTTTTTTGTTACAATAACTGTGATGTGGCTTCTTGGCCCACCTGCTGCTGGGTTTTCCCTCACTGGTATTTTCAGGCTTTTAAATCGTAATCTCCTGTGTTCTTCAACTGTTCCAGCTAATCGCACGGGCTTCTGGAGTATTGGGCACGTGGTCGTGGATAATGCCTGTTTTCTTTCTTAAGTAAGAAGTTAAAAAATAAAAGAATTCAACTTTTTCCTGGTGCTTTTAAGGGCGAGAAATACAATCCTGCCAAGTCTCACCATCCAGAGATGGCCAAGTGGTGTTTGGAGGAGCCAGGCTCGGGCTCGCCCTGGGCCGCTCCTCGCAGAGATGCAGGTGCGGGATCTCACACAGACAGGACTCCGCCCGCCTCTCTGTGAGCCGCCTCCTTCTCTCCCCAGGGTCCTGGGTATGCTTCTGTTAATCAATAAACATCCAGCTGCATCTCTGCTGGGAACAGCTAGCATCTGGGTCTGCCACCAGCTAGTTAACCAGTCCCCTATTGATCCTAGCTGCTTTCACGCCTCTGCATTGTTTATAATCGGTTCTGCAGGGGAGCACTCAACCCTCCCCACTTCCCTGACGGTTTATTCAGGATAAATTCATACAAGGAGGGCAGTGGGGCAGAGGATGTGCCTTGCTATGTTTTGACCCCCATCTCAGCTAAGTTCAGGAATTAGGATACAACACTCCTTCATCTCACACGTGAACCACTGACTGGTTTTGTTTCTGAGATTCTCTGAATTATACCCAATAGCTCCGAGTCTTCATTGCCGTGTCTTCAGCTATACCTGTATATGACAGGGCTGCCTCACCGTAGAGCACACCCTGGGTTCTGTGGTCAGGGAAGAGGACCCCAGACCTCTGCTGCCAGCTGCTTTCCTCATCGTTACTGGAGCCTTGGCTAAGGAATGTAGCCCAGGAAGGGTGTGGATAATGTCCCCTGGCATTAGATTGGGCAGCAATTGAGTTATGGTGCATGTTTTTCCAGCACAGGTGGTCATCAATCAAGTGACACAAATGAGTTGCATAATCCAATCAGAGATGACTTCCCAAAGGGAAAATTCCAGAAATAAATGGTGCGGAATGGACTGTCTATTGCTAGCTATTAAATCTACCTGGCCATTCGAAAGATTGAAACTCTGAGAAGTTGCTCCTAAGTATGTCTGAGTGATGCGTCACACTGGACCCAGCCAATCAGCTTACTTATCCTGACTGCCAGGCACCACCCTCCCCTTGACCCAACCCTTCCCATTGGTCCATGGGGCAAATTTTGGGACCTGCTACTGCTGGTTGGTTGGAGCCTTCAAGATACCAGAGGGTCTAATGAGGTTGGGGAGAATGCCTGAGCCCCTCAGTCTGCAGCAGGGTATCCAACCAGTATAATTCAATGCCTCATCTTTAATGTGGGTAGCTTCAAAACCAGCTCTTTTAATTCTTATTCATAGCCCTGTTTCTCCCTAAGTTCCCACGTGGAAATCCATGGAGCTAGAGATCAGCTGGAGAGACAGCACGTTGTTTCCTGAACCCCGCTTCTCACCAACTGTGAGATCTTTGTTTCTGGACTGGCCCGTGTGCCTGTTCCTCCTCTTCCGGTCCCTGCTCTGCCTCCCAGGGCAAACCTTTGTATTCCAGCTGAACTGGAGAGAAAGATTTGGCTTTTGGGCTCATGTGGATTGCTTCCTTCTCAAGGTAAACCTTTGCCAGCCCATCCTATAATATTCTGGGCCGGGAGTTATTTTAGATGCAAGCTGGAAACTCTCTTTCTTCCATCACTCTTCATTTGGGAGAAGAAAGGATTTGTGATGTCAAATATTTGAAAATAAAATTAAAACTTAATGAGAGTAACAAAAGTAAACCAGTCGTGTAAAGTGACAAAAGGGTGAAGAGCTCTGGTAGCTTGAGAAATGTAATGTTCATTCCGTACCCTTCAGAAAGAATCAATCCCACAGGAATTTCTATGCAAGGTGGACATCGGTGGCCACGGCGTAGACTGCGCAGGTCATGGAGGTGTTGTGGCTCAGAGCAAGCTAACCCCCACCAGGACCTATCCCTGCTGCCGGTGCGTCCACTCTGGACAGTTCAAGGGAATGGACGCTGCAGCTGAGGACAGCAGAATGGCAGATTCACAGTGGATTAAACAGCTCCAGCTCCTCACAGCCACTCCATTTGACAAATTCATTCAGCAAGTTTACGCAGGGCAGCTGCTCAGAGCCAGGAAACGTCCCAATGCCTGGGACATAGAGGTGACCCAAGAGCACAGAGAACGCAGTGTCTGAAGACATTTCACAGGGAGGAAAAAGATAGTTAAAGGAGCAAAAATTACTTCAGCCCTTTGGACAAAATAGAACACAGTGATGTAGGAGGACAATGACAGTGAGGTCATGGGAAGGGTCTCTAAGGTCACCCAGGTGGCATTTACACTGAGCCCAGTGAGGGTGGAGCCCACCAGGCAAAGGTGTGGAGGGAGGGCATTCCAGGCGAAGGAACCCCAGAGCGCAGTGGTGACAGGAGTGCCCAGTGAGCTTCCCAGAAGGTAGTAAGCGCAAGATCATTTGAAGAACCAGTCCACAAAGACAGGCCATGGGTCGAATAGGTACTCATTGCCTGTTATTTTTAAATAAAGTTTTATTGGAACACAGCCCTGCCCATTCCTTTATGCACTGGCTTGGTCTGTTTTCATGACATGCTGGCAGAGCTGGGTAGTTGGGGCAGAGGCTATCTATCCCACAGAGCCAAAAATTCATACTATCTGATTCTTTGCAAAAAATAAATAAATGAATAACTAGAAGAAGAAGAAAAAGAAGTTTGAAAATCCTGGTTTAGAACTCTGCATGTTTTTTTTGTTGTTGTTTTGTTTTGTTTTGTTTTTTTTGCGGCACCGGGGATTGAACTCACAACCTCACACCTGCCAGGACACGTGCTTAAGTCACTGAGCCAAACTCCCAGCCCTAGTTTTTTGAGGCAGGGTCGCACTATGTAGCTCAGGCCGGCCTTGCGCTCACATTGTAGCCCAAGCCAGCCTCGAACTCACAACACTCCACCTACCTCAGCCTCCTGAGTGCTGGGATTAAAGGCGTGCGCCACCACGCCCGGCTAACTCTGCACGTTTTGATGATATTTTTAGGAGGAAACCGTTGGGTCATTTGAAGCAGGGGAATGGTAAAACCTGGTTTTACTGTGAAAAGGTAACTTGTGCTCTTCAGTAGGAAAGGAGAATGGGGCGAGAAGGGGTGCTGCTGCGCTCCAAGCCTGAGATGACCGGGGCCGGAACCAGGGCGGCAACAAAACAGATGGGGAGAAGGAGTCACATGTGGTCTTTGTGGCAAACCCGTGACAAATGGGAGGTGACTACTCATTTTGTGTACAGGATTATGTGCTGGTGCCTTCTTTATGGAATTACAGGGCGCTGTAAACCTTAACAGGTTTATAAATTTTTCTCAGGTGTGAGCTGGAATCTGCCTTCAGCTGTCTCTCTCAGCCATAAGCTCAAGGCCCAGGGACTCAAGTTGTTTCCCCTTTGTGCCCTGATTCTCAGGCTCAGCCAGGCACACAGTGGCCGCCCAGTAAATTCCACTCGGAGCAAATGGCCCCTGGTGCCGGGAATCCCAAATCACTCTAATCTTCCCTTTTCATTCAGTTTTTAAGTAAGCGTTTGTCTTATTGGCAGTTTGTTCATTCCTTCAACAAGTGTCTCCAGAGTCCCCGCCGTGTGTGGGGTGTGCTGCTGTTCAGTGAGGAGAGGGACCCCAATGCCTACAGCTTGGGGACTATCGGGAAGTCAGAGATAAACACTTGCTACATGCTGTAGTCACTGCCGCATGGGAAGCCACTGAGCCACCCCAAAAGAGGAGCGAGGAAGGAGGAATAATCCCGGTGAGCACACAGAGGTTCAGAGAGGTTGGGTTGCTCTCCTGAGGTCACACAGCTGGCAGGTGACAAGGCTCCTGTTTAAACGCAGACTTGTGTGACTCCATCTCCTCATCATCTGCAACACCCACCGCCCTCTTCCCATTTCACCCCGGATGATGATAGAGCAGCCCGGGCTGCCACCCCAAGCCCAGGGAGCATTTGCACGCACCTCGTTTCAAGTGTGTGTCCGTGTATCTGTGCGTGTGTGTGTGTAGGTACAGGACAGAGAAATTGGGAAGGAGGGTAGGGACAGAGAACAGCACCCACCCTCTTCGGCCCCGTTCCCGGCCTGGCCAGGTTTCTCCCCGCAGCCCCTCAGGGGCACTGGTCCTCCCACATACCCCAGATTCTCGCCTAACGGTGGCTTGGAGCTGCTCAGGGAGAACCCAAGGGATCCTCAAGCCTGCGGGACCATCCGTCAGGACGATCAGCAGCATCGGTCAGGGAAGATGTACAATCACAGGGAACTCTGGGCAGTGTCACCTGTCGTCCACCGCTGTCGGATGCCTGTCGCTTCTGGGACGGAGTCCAGAGCCACCAGTCCACCGATCCAGACAAACGCCCCTGCCTCACTCTGCCCGGGTGTGCAGTGCATTACTTTAAGAAGCCCTGAGTAATTTATGGTGAGAGCCACTTCCTGCCTAAGTCAGTGCGAGAGATTCAACACGCCGCGCTCCGTGGGAAGAGGGCGTATGCAATCCCTTTCAAGTGTATGTTTTATAAAATATAGGTCACGAATTGAGTTTCCCAGTATCAAAGGAAAAATTTTAATAGACTTATAGCTTTCTTACTTTAATTATTGGCTTCAATTTTTTAAACCAAATATAGTACCCAAAGCTATTTTATTATTTAGGAGACCAGCTCTCTCTTTTCAAATATTTCTGAAAAGCTGTGTTTGAAGAATGTTCATGTTTTTCCTTCTTGCTCTGATTTCCTACTTCAGCGTGCGGCCATCTTTGTCTGCTGCTTTCCTGGGGTGTAGCAGGCTGCTACCATGTTGCCTTGATCTTGAGGGCGGGCAGGATTCAAGTTTCCGGAGCCGGGCTGGGCACCCCTCGAAAGGCCCCTCTCTCCAGGATGACAGAGGACCTCGCCAGCCTCGTGCCTTAGCCCTCAAACCCCTCCAGCCCAACCCCAAAAGCTGTTTTCCTGTCTGCCCTTCTATTTCTCTTCTTACCTATGCAATTTCACCTTCTCCCTGGTGAACTGGTTCATGCTGCAGACAGAAGCCAGGCCAGACGTGATGACTGAGTGAATACGTATATATGCGATTGAGTTAATCAAGTTTTCTGTGCGATCCACCACACAAAAATGTCTGGTTGGATTTCTGCCGGTTTGGGAAGCTGTCTTCCGTGCAGCTTCACTGGAAACATGAGCCTAAGCTACCAAACAGAGTTAAGCAAGAAGCTGCTTCTGTCAGTATCAGTGTTCTGCGAATTCAGAATCCGTGGAGCAGTGGGTCAGCTCTGGACAGTGCGGGCCCCTGGTGGAGGGACCCACCGTTACAGGACGCTTGCAGAGGGCTTCCTGTGTGCGGCAGTCCCCAGAGACAGACACGGGGGCCGCCCCCATGCTTCCTGTGAGGACAGGAAAGCTTCATGAAGCTGGAAACACCCTGTCCGGGGCAGCAGCGTCTTCTCCCTCTGTGTCTATCCTACTGTCCTTCGCTAACAGAGTCCACTGTATTAGAGCAGCAAAGTGGCCATCTGAAAACTGCACTGATGGCCAGGCATGGTGACACACAGCTATAATCCCAGCACTCAGGAGGCTGAGGCAGGAGGATCACTGTGAGTTCAAGGCCAGCCTGAACTGCATAGTGAGACCCAGTCTCAAAACAACAGCAGCAACAAACTGTAAGCCTCAGCCTCCCTTGCAGCTGGAGGTGGCCATGTGATAAATCACTGGCCAGTGAGCGCTAAACTGGAGTCTAAGTTAGACTTCTGGGGTGAATGCTGAAGGGAGCCAGCTCAGCGGAGAATTGTGTCCTGGTTTCTTCTTCCTTCTGTCTATTTATTTTTTGCTACCTGGAATAAGGACATGATAGCCCGAACTCAAGCAGCCATGTTGCTCTAGGAGGTATCCCAAAGGGTACAAACCACATCATGGGAAGATAGAATGAGAGAGAGAAAGAGACTAGATTCTGATGCCCGTAGAATGCCATGCCAGCCCAGGATCGCCTCTCTCTAGGATGATTTTGCATGGGATAATAAGAAAATTGTGACTTATTTTAACTCACTGTTGTAATAGAGCCTCTATATGTGTAGCCAAATCTAATAACAACTGACATATCCAGAGCCATTCAATCACTAAGAATTCTAGATCCAGATAATGTGACTTCGGGCCTGGCTTTTAAACCACTGTGTTGTGCTGCCTGAGACATTCAACCCCTCCGTGTTCATTTCTTGCCATCAGTTGTAGGATGATAATTAGAAAATTGAATCTTTATTGGAATAAAAATGATCTTCATCTCCTCCATTACCTAGAGTGCTTTTCAGAAAGCATTCTGAGTTCTCTTTGTCATTAGATATTTTTATTAGGTTAAACGCATACTCCGTGCCTTGTAATGGAAATTTTCTTAGCATGGTTGTTTTGATTCTCTACTACTACTGGTCTACCTCTAACACTGATAAGCTGAAAATACTCAGGAATGCATGCCATTTTGTGCTGTCACTTAGGTCACTGTGCTGCCCTCATGTTCCTGTTCCCAAGGGCTGGAGAGGGAGGTAAGACACAAGGGAATGTTAGCAGGGCTGCAGGAAGCTTTTGGAGAAGACTGCTTTTCTTGTCAGGGAATCAACATCCGTTTGCCAGGGAGGCGGGTGTATCCCGACAGGGTTGTAACTCAAGGGCTGAGTTCACCACCAACATCTCCAAAATCTGGCTTCCGTTACCTCTCCACTACCAGTCATAGGACTTAAGCATGTTGAATAAACCCCGTGTATGACAAAGACCATGATCAAGTGCCCCAGAGATAACAGTGAGAGCCAATGAGAAAGTGCAGCCACAAGAAGTCGTTCTCCATTCTCCTGGAGGCTAACCAGTCCTAGGAAACAGCAGATCTACTTCCTTTCTCTATGGTTTGCCTGCCTGGGGATTTCAGATGCACAGAATCACGCAGCGTGTGGCCATTTGTGTCGGACTTCTTTCACACTGGTGTGGTGTTCAGGGTTCATCTGTGTTGAATGTAGTGTGTATCCAAACTTCTTCCCTTTCTGCTGTCAAAGATAAGGTTCATTTTCAAAGAAAATTTCCCTCTTGCCAGAGGAGATGATGCTTTAGTTTGTAAGATGCATATGCACGACTGTCTGTCAAGATTAGTCTTGAATTGTGCGAATTTTGAATTGTTTGAGATGGTAAGAATGTATCATCTAGTTACGCAAGGTTATGGAAATGCGCAATGAATGTTTGAATAAAAAACTTTACTACAGTAAAAGACACATTGCCATTAAGCCCCCTCAAGATACTCCTCCTCTCTTTGAACATACTCATTCCGTTATTCTTGCCACTTTCTGCTGCAGTTCTCAGATGTCCTCTTTTGTAAATGTCTTTATAAGATGTGATCAAAACCAAAGTGAACGCTGCTGCCCCCTGCCATCCATTGGAAAGGCAGGCTTGTAAAACTATCACAGTGAGTCTTCATCCACCTCACTCCCTGGATTTGGGATCATGACAGTTTTGGATCTTCCTCAAATTCAGAACTACAAAAAAAGGTAAATGTTTTTAATCCATTCAGGACATTGAGGCAGCCGTAACTGCACAGTGAAAGATATTCACAAGAGGACTTCCAGAACTGTCCTTAGAAAGTAGCAAGAATGATGGCATAAGTTGATCGAAGTGAAGGAAAAGATTTTGAACGGGATTAATGGCAATTGTCTGTTACTGTAATAATTTTTTTGACTTTACCAATCACCATGTGTTCCAATCATATCTCTCAAAGTGAACCTACACTCTGCTCACCTGGCAGTTTTGTAACGGGAAGTGAATGAGACAATATATGTGTGCAAAGGGCCCGCTGGCTTTGGGGGATCATACCCTCTCCCATTTTGGTTCATTTGATTGTTTGCTCATCTGCTTTCAAATTTTTCACTTTCAGGAATCCCCATCTGTAAAATTCCCATTGATTACATTTTAAAAATTACTCTGAAGAGTCTCCTAAGGGGCCCCCTGAGTGTCTCTGTTTGAAAAAAAAAATCCAGTTGCTACTGAAATGTCAAGTTTTGGGGAGCTCATCAATAGTTCAAGTTCGATAGCCCTTCTTAAATTTCCACCAGCACCCACATGTTCCTCAGGTGTCCTGAGACCTGTCTGCCAGCAACCCGAGTACATTTCTATTGCCGCAGTGTTGCAGCCAAGCCTGCGGGCTCTGACGAATGACAGCTTTTGCAAACCGCCATCCTGTGATCTTCCCACCTTCCTGCAGAAAGGTGGGCAGGAGAAAGGCCTGGAGTCCTCCTCCACAGCTTTGCCCTTGGGGAGCACATCAAGCAGACATCTCTGCTCCCTCCAAGGCCATGGAGTCGTCTTCTTGGGGGAGAGGCCCCAGCATGGGCACTTTCCAACCCATTACGCTTTTTCATCCTCCCAGCGGTGCCAGGCATTGCTGCTCCCGTTTCCTGTGAGGTTGTGGAAACATGGACAGATTAACACAGATGATGAGGGTGTGGGGGACGTGTGAGATTGCATCTGTCAGACCTCGCAGCGCGTCTGTCTTCAAGAGGACTGCACTTCCTCTGTCCAGCCCTGCTTCACTGCATCCTAGTATGGCTCCTTGTCCCCCACGATGAGACTTACTTACTGTATCCACTGGTTTCTAACACAAGCATCCAGTGCTGTTCTCTGGCCAACGTTGGGCATCTAAATAGAAATGTTTATTTTATTGTCTATGAGACACGCAACAGGCAGGCAACAAAAACTCTAGCGTGGGCTCCTGATTGGGTGGAAGCTACAAAGCTGCTCTGGATCCTGCCTGTCCAGAGGATTTTCCCTGCTAGCTTAAGACATTCCAACCATACCTGGTCCTAATTTCAATTTAAAGGGGAAGGCCAACTATGTTTTAAATAGGGCAAACATCACTGGCATAAAAATTTTCTAGAATTAGAAAAACTGTAGCTAAGATTAAATTCGTCTGCTAAGGTTTCAGTATGAAATCCCTTTCTGCTGCAGATAACAAGATAGCGATTAGCCTGGCATCAGCATCTCAGGTGGATTTTTCTTGTATTTGCAGAAGCGGGGGTGAGTGGCTGCTGCTTGTGCTTCAGTGACTTGACAGGTGGCATTTCTGTGAGCCTTTGCACTTCCCCATGTTGTTGGAAGACCAGTCACAGCTCTAGACATCAAATCTCTAGCTTCGTTCAGTAAAGAAGAAAGGAGGAAAGGGCAGTGTCTGTCAGTGCTTTTCATTAGGAATGTGGTCTCCACCACAAGTCCCCAGAGGTCTTTCATTAACAACACCAAGCAGAAGCTCATTTTACCACCACACATAGCTACCATAGAAATCATGTAAAGTTGGTATTTATACACGTGTGCATGCGTATGTACGTGTGTGTGTGTGTATGAATATGTAGTGGGCTAGGGCAGAGGACATTGGAAATGAATTTAGTGTCAGCCAGGGACTAATTCTCACACAGTAACCAGAGGTTAAGAGATCTTTACATGAAGGAAAAATCAACATTTGCCAAGACTTTTATTATGAGTTTGAGAATTCACTGGTGGAGAGGAACATCATAGAGGTGGCTCCTTGATTTAAAAAGTGAAGGAAACAAAATGAAACTGATTTCTTTGATGGTAAAGTTCTGAGGCCTCTGAGATACACAGCACCGGTGAACTTCGCTGAGCAGGACATCTGTGAGCAGGACTTGCAGGAGACAGCGAGCACGGGGGAGGCTGTCCCTTTGGTCCTGGGTGCCGGATCATCATGAGGCACCTGGGCAGGAACATCCTCCCCCCCAGACCAGTGGTGAGAACTACAGGGTCTGGGAGACTGAGAACAACACAGTGAATATTACAGAGTACGGAAACCCCTATGGAGGATATCAGTCCAACACACCCAGAAATATGGCACAAGGGTGCAAAATAGAGACTAAGAGAGAAAGTTCTGCAGTAAAGGAGCTATGGGATGACGCAGTATTTTCTGTGAAACAAAAGGTATCGTGTCCAAAAGCTCATGGCTTTTATTGATATAAATCGGGGAAGAGGGTGAGGTCAAAGCAGAGTGCTAGGAAAAAGAAACTTTGCAGCCATGATCTGTAAAGAGAAACAGAGCAATTTTGTACCAGGCACGAAGGCCTCCAGTTAGCAATATAAGAGTAGCTTGATGTATGCAAGGCTGGCACCTTTACTACCAGTAAAATATAATTTTTTCTGAGTCCCAAGACCTCAAATGAGGTATTATCTCATATCTTAGCCTTGTAATCTCACAAACTCTTGCTGAGCCCCCTTCTACCATTAACAGGGGACATAATTCTCACCTGGACTTAATCACATTCTTTTAGCCAATTAAAGGAACATTTGGTTCAATATAACCAGTTCTGCATATCTCAGTGAATAGGGTTGAAGGAGAGGTAAGGGGCTTCATTTCTCTGGGGAGCACAGCTTGGCGGTCTCCCACAACAGAGGACTGTCAGCATCCTAGGCCAGTGACAGCCCACCTTTCAGAGCTTTCAGTGATACAAATATCCCGCTGTGGCACACGTACCATAGATTCACCACTACTGTACTGTACTAGGCCTTGGGATTGTGAGCTCCTACACTGGCAGGGGGAGGAGATTGTCAGCAATTTGGAGACAGGACCATGATATTAATCTTGTAGAATTTCCTTCCCTTCACACTCCAGTTTAGCTAACCACCTTCACAAAGCCAATTCTCAAAAACCAAAATGTTTGCTGAATGAATGAAAGTATATGTTATCAGCCCAAGAATTCTGAAGGTTCATTTATTTGGTTTCTTTTTGTGGAGACCAATGATGTGTCCAGACTCTCAATGAGAAATCAACACTCCAAGATCCTGTGTGGATACAGTAAGCTCAAATGAAAGATGAAAAACAGAGTTATTGCTGCTGGATCTGACCTGAACGGATGGAGATGTGATTTGGGGACCCTGCTAGTCTCTCCCCCACTCTCCTATTAAGTCCCTGGCTTTGATGTAACTATAATAGGCAGCCTGTGGAGCTATGGTTTTCGCATATCTGTCACCTCATTTCTGCTTTGCATTATCCCCAGAAGTTGGTTAAGGAATTCTCGTTTACAGAAAACAACCTGAACCTGGTGAGCAGGGAACTCACATGAGTCCTGCAATGCTCCTCCATCCCTCCCCTGAGAGGCTGCAAATATATCCAGTTGAAACAGCTCAAGGTGGAGAAATAACTTTAAACCCTTGGCCCATAGGAGAAATGGAGCCAAAACCAGTGACTTGATTAAGCTTAGTGGCCAATGAAAGCACAACCATAATTTTGAGAAAACGTGTGTGTATACATATGTGTGTTGTGTGTGCATGTGTGTGTGTGTGTAAAAACATATATTGTAAGGAATTGCCCCACATAATTATGGAGGTTGAGAAACCCCAGATCTGCAGCTGGAGACCCAGGAAAGCTGATCGTGTTTCCAGCATGAGTCCAAGCACCTGAGACCCAGGGAGCTGACGGTGTGAGCGCCAGTCCCAGAGCTCACAGGCCCTACACCCGAGGAGAGCCCGTGTGTCATTTCAGGCCCATGTGCTGGGAAAGACAGGTGGTCCCACTGGAGCCCATCAGGTGGTCGGGGGCCCTTCTTCCTCCTCAGCCTTTTCCTCCTATTAGGGTCTTTCAGTGACTGGACGTGGCCCACACGCAATGGGGAAGGCCATTTACTTTACTCCATATACAGATCTAAATGTTAGTAACTTCTGGAGACTGCTTCACAGGTGTCCAGAGTGACAGTGGACTGCTCGTCCAGGCAGGTTGACATACCGAGTTCACCACCATACTGTCCTAGCCAGAACTCTGACTTTTCCACACTCCGTTGTTGCTTCTCTGGTTGCTTCACATGGCAAAACAGGGCCTGTCAGTATAACAAAGGTCAGCAGCTGACATTAGAACTGGAAAATTAACTGGAGTATCCAGGTGGACCCAAAGAATTATACAAGCTCTTAAAAGCAGAAGAGGACATACATAATGCATTGTTTATGTTTGTAGTCACCCTGCTAGACAGATGAATCTCAAACCCCATTCCTCTTGTCTACCTAAAATTCGTACTCTTGGATGAAAAACCCCCATTCCCTCCCATGCACCCCACCCCTGGTGATCATCCTTGTGCTCTCCGCTTCCATGGTCAGCTTCATGAGACCCACACAGCAGTGAGATCACCAGCATCTGTCTCCCTGTGCCTGGCTTATTTCACTTATCACAGTGTCCTCCAAATTCGCCCACACAATCACAAAGGACAGGACTTCCCAGATGATAGATATGTTAATTAGCTTGATTTAATCACACTGCATTTGCGTACATTTATCGATACCTTGTGTTGTATTCCTAAAATGTGTACATGTCAATCAAAACAAAATGAAAAAGCAAACAAAAACAAAACGACAACAGTAACAAAACCAAAGGAGTTAAGCAAGAGAGAGTGAGGCAAAGACACAGCAGAGGAAAAGAGGAGAAGAGACTGGCAAAGGTTATTTGAGAGCATCCATTCTGCCCACATCCTGAATGAGCTAGGATGAGGATTTTCCTCAGAGCCTCCAGTAAGGAACACTGTCCCCCCAACACCTCCATTTTGGCCTCATGAGTCCCTGAGCAGGAAACCAGCTTTGCCCAGACTTCTAACTCCCCCAAAACTGTTGCAGGTTGAAGCTGCTAATGGTGTGGAAACTTGTGATAGCAGCGGTAGAAAACTAAAAGAGTACATGCTTCACATTATCTTTTCTGCATCCCAGCTTTGAGTAAAACTGCTTCCCACAACCAAAGAATAGGAATACATCAAAACATAAATGGTTTATCAACTAGCAAAAGTCCAATTCCAATAAAATAAATACCAGCTTGCAATTACCAACTTACAATTTTCAGACATTCCCAGGAACAATGTCATTCTTAAAACAGCATCAGAAGTAATCTTGGAGACTTGTTTAGCAATGCATCCTAAGGAAGGGTTCGTCATGGTCATGAATGCTTTTGATTTTCTGGTGACACCAGAATCATGGTGACCTCTGCTTTGAGGAAGTTACCCTGGCCGCTTTAAAGTGGCTCTGTGGGTAAGTCCCCAGCTTCACTCGAATTTCAAAGTCACGTCGCAGCTTGCTACCATTCCCTTTGCTTTTCCAGAGGATGCACCTGCTCCTCTGGGTGCTGCAATTTGAAGTGGAAACACCTCGGAGGACACAGTCGCAGCCCAGTGCTGGGACAAAACACCGTCGCTGACAAAGATCGGCAGGAGCTTGTGGGCTTGGTGGTGCTTCGGTGGGCGGGCTGCCGTTTGTGCAGCTTCTCAGGCTCTCCCTGGATATTCTCTTTCCAGTGCACATGGGACACTTGCTGGGAAGAAGCCTCCTTGGTGAGGCAGACAAGGGCAGGGCAGGGTGCCTCACACGCAGGCTCCACACACAGAAAGCAAGCGGTTTGCCTACATTAGCGCAAGCTGGGTGTGAGTTCCGTCCTCAGGCGTGCGAGGGCACAAGGGCACGCTTCACCTACAACCCTCTTTCTTCCTTTTTTTTTCTTTTACTGTACAGCAGGTTTATTGCCGTGTAACCCACATACTGTCTGATTTGCCCATTTAAAGTACACAATTCAGTGCTTCTGGAATGTTCATTAGGTCTCACGGTTATTACCGCAATCCTTTTTGGGACATTTAGTCTTCTCTAAAATGAAGTCTTGCACTCGTTAGCAATGGCTCCTCGCATCCCCACTGAGGGCTCCCCACCCCTCTCCCCCAGGCCTGGACAAGCAGCAGCCCCTTTCTCTCTCTGGACTTGCCCACTGGGGACATTTTGTGTGGATGGAAGCAGACGCTCAGGGCCTGCCTGGCTGGCTTTATTCCCGCTGCATGATCCTCCTAAGGCTCACCTACGTTGTAGCTCCTATCCGTCCTTCACTCTTTTTTATTGCTTAATAATACCTCAGTAGATGGATTCTATCATAGCGTAATGAGCAATGGGTCCTCACAGCTTTGGGCTGCAATGAAGGGTGCTGCTCTGATCGTGCACATGTGAGTTATTAGGCAGATTTCACATTTCTCTTGAGCATGTGCCAGGGAATGGGTCACCAGGCAACTCTACAGCAACCTTCTGAGAACTTTCAGACTGTTTCCCAGGGCAGCTGAAGCATTTCAGATTTCTGTCAGCAGCGCGTGGGGCTTCTGATTTCTCCATTCTTCAGCGACACATAGTGCCTGTCTTTCCTTCCAGCCACCTTCCTGTGTATAAAGTAGTATCTCAGTGTGGTTTTGACGTCTCTTTCTTTTTAAAAATTGCCTCGCCTAGTCTTAGTTCTTTGTATTTCTATGTGAATTTTAGAATCAACTTGTCAGTTTCTGTAACAAATAAAGAACAAAAGAGCGATTTTGATAAGCACTGTATTGAATTGCTCTGTAGACCAATTTGAAAAATATTGCTACTTAACAATATTAAGTCTTTCAATCCATGAACATAGAACGTCTATTTAAGTCCCTAATTTCCTTTGCAATATTTTGTAGTTTATGCATACAAGTCTTGCATTTATTTTGTTAAAATTATTCCTAAATATTATTCCTAGATGCTGATGCTATTATAAATTGAATTATTCTCAGTTTCATTTCTGGATCACTTGTGTTATTATATAGTGACTGATTTTTGTAATATTGATCTTGCACCCTGCTAACTTACTGAAAGCCTTCTTTTAATATAAATGTTATTATCCTTATTTTGTAAATTCAGTGGCTTATTGCTTGAGCCACATCCTATTTCCTGTGCCCTCATAATTTTACAAATATCTGTGTATAAGACAAATATTAAACAAACGCATTACCTATTTATGAATTATTGTCCCAAGTCCTCACTCTATTTATCTCTCCCACGTGTTTACTAATTGTGGAAAGAATTTAATTGCTTTTTATAATGTAAGGTTTGGCACGTGTCTTCTATTCCTTCACTCTCTTCCCTGAATTGTTCACCATTCTTAGTTGTTGTCTTTTCCCCAAAACTGTAGCACCACCTTTTTCTTACTGAATGAATCACCTTTATCATTCATGACGCTCACGTAAGCACAAAGGTCTAGGGCTGCCTCTTACCTTTCCGCGTGAACAGAGTTCCTCCTTGTCTTGATGCCTATCCATGTTCTGTGACCCATGCCACCATCTGCTCTCCTGAATCAGTAGCCACCCTAAAGTGAGTGAGTCCTGACACATGTGACATCTGTCATGAAACCAGAGTCAAAGCAAAACCTGGGCCTGACCCCCGTCTCCCCTGCAGCTGGACTTGCTCTCTACTTTGAGACCACCTGGCATGATGCAGAACTTTACAGATGCCCTGGTCTCAGGATGGTCAGTGCTATACAAGACCCCTCCAGGTGGCCCTAGGAGTCAGTTTCCTGTAACCCACACTGAAGGACTCCCCGTCCTCCAGGCCTGCTCAGTGCACCTCTGCAGAAGTCAGCAGCACACTCAGGATGACCTTGCGGAAGCGGGATAGCGCGGTTTGTGGGTGGCTCAGTCCACCTGTGTGGGTGTTTAGGGCAAGTTTGCTCCATCAAAGTGCCCTCGTAAGGAGGTTCACAGTGTCCCCACGCTGGAGAGGAGCTCTGAGTCCAGGGAGATGAGCTGGTTTCCCTGAGATCACTGGACTACATAAAGCTGAACCCACAGTTCAAAACTAAGGACTCTGGTTTCAGAGTTGGCTTTTTATTTTTAATCACTGTGTAATATCTCAAATCAGGAAGGTCCTAATTCTGGATGTGATGGCACTTGGCATGAGAACTTTTCTCTCCCTTTGCCATTCCTTCCCCAAATACAGTATAAGAAACATTTATGCAGAATCTTTCATGAGCCAGGTCTCCTCTAATCATAGAACATACAAACTAGTACCCCACTTCTGCTCTCTATCGAGAAACGTGCAGAGGAGTAAAGGACGAGCCGAGGAATGGGTGGCATTAAACTGTGCTAAGCTGACAAAACGCAGAGGGAATCCTCTCTGCCTATGAATATGGATGAGGAAACCAAGCAATGGGCATTTCGCAGAGTCAAGTGGAATCTTCATAGATGGGAAACAAAATGAAGCATGAACATCAACTTTGCTAAATCGCCATCGCATCCGTAGAACTGGTCTTCTTTATCACTCGTTTTAAAGTAAGCTTTGAAATTTTTCCAAAGCCAGAGTTTGGAAGTATTTGGATACTTCCAAGAGATTGAGCAAATGTTTAAAAAACAGTATTACAAATGTTTGCTGTGTGTATCGGCATCCCAGCAAGAAACAGATGGCACCCTCGAATCAGGACATTCGTAGGAGGCCCGCGTGACAAGGGGAGCTGCGAAGGAGCGGAGTGCGTTACCTGTGCAGTCAGAGCAGAGCTGCTGCCATCCTGGGCCTGGGAGGGAGCAGCAATTCAGAGGACAGGGCTCGTGGGAACAGAGACCTTCACAGGGGACACAACAGCCCAAGGTCATGCAGAAGGGAGGGACCTAGCCCACAGCACCCTGACTTGACCTCATGCAACCTCCCCAGTCTCGGACTCCCACAGGAAGTCAAAGGGCATCCATGGCCCTTCAGGACAACTTCCCAAGACAGAAGGGCAGACGGGAAGGTGGCATGGGCTTGCTGAAGGGTCAAACTGAAGATGACCCACACCCACTGTACATTTTCTTAGACATGCTTATTGCTTCCCCTAAAGCGAAGTCTGGATCTATGTGACTTAAATGGAGAAAAGAAATAAAGGTTTAGATCAGCACCGTGACCTACAAATTATGAGATTTTGGAAAAACCAACAGTGTGCTCCGGGCATATTTTAGTGCTATAACTATGTTTTGTTCAAGACAGGATTCCTGCATCCATTTGACTACTACAGAGGGAGAGCCATGTGACCCTGAAGAAGAGCCCAAGCTAGATTTCACTGGCCTCCAAGTTCTTTGAGATGTTTACTTTTGGAAAGGTGAAGAGTATATTTATTATTCATTCTTGTATTTAAAGTGACATTTTATTCTCTGATAAAGCCAATAATCAGTACTTACACTGCTGTGTCCATAGTGTGTGGCTCAGTAATGTAATAGCTGGGCAGAAAACACTTCCCCAACTGGGGTTCCCCTGAGCTGTGCACTTTGCACTATGAAAATGTAAAGAGCTTGACCTTCAGGATAGGGAAAGGCACAGTCAGGGAATTGTTTTAAGATAGCGGTCTAATAAAGAGACCTTGGGCTCTGTGCCCCTCCCTTAGCATTTTGTATCCCAAAACCATCGCCCTGTCTCCAGGTGCCTTCTCACACACCTGTGGCAGCGAAGAATGAAAGGACTGTCATTTAAGATGTGGCACAGCTAGACTCCTGCCTCTTCTCAAACCCCGACTTCGCCTACAGTGAATATACTGCTCCCCACGATCCTCCTGAATCCTATGCAGAATATCCGTGTCCTGCCCACACGCGTCGGCACATGAGCAGGGTGTTTGTGTGCGTGTTTGTGCCCAGATTCAAAGTACAAGTTTTTGAGTCAAGGCTTTCTTAATAACTGTGGGGATTTTGGATCTCAAGAAATTCTGAAGATGGTGTAATGATATAATGTAGCAGCACTTTAATTTGCTGGGTAGGGATGAAGAGCTGACAAATTCCCTGTTTAAATTCCTTTAATTCCATCTATGCAAGCCAAGGCCTCGTGCATATTCCCCAGCCTCCCAGCGGACGTGCCAAGATTGGCTTCGCCGTACAGCTCTCAGGCACGCAAGGAGCCAGGCGAAGCCGTTTAGTGGCTTGCGATCTGTTTACATTACATAGAAGGTTGGTTAATTAGAAATAAGCATGCTTCTTAATTAAGGAACAAATTAATTTTTAAAGAAGTGCTGGGACCCCCTTGGGTGAAGGCTGGTAAGGGCCTGAGCACGTGGCGTGTGGCTGTCTGACGCTTTGCAAGGAGGGCTGGAAGTGCGCCGTGACACAACTGTCAACAGTTAAGGAACAAAATACTTGCGGATTAAAAATCGTCCTCATTCTGCTGGGCTTAGGAGTCCGTGCTGAATGCAAGCAGATATGTCAGGGGACCCTGGGAACGCGAAGATGGATAAAACAGAGTCAGGCTTGCGTGCTGAGTATTTAACCAAGTGTGCCATGTGCAGGGGGTGCGGTGGGAGGTAAATGTCCAAAGACCAAATTAAGGACCCAGCAAGCCAATGGTGGCGGGGGGCGGCGGGGAGACAGTGGAAAGATCCAGGAAGCTCTCAGGTAGCAGGTGATGGGTGAGCCAAGGTTGCAGGTAACGCCCTTGGATAAACAGCGAGCTTGTTCCGGGCAGAAGGAGCATGGAGGTCAGACAAGTCCTGACCTGGGGTCTCTGGCAGAGCAGCTGTGACTTGGGCCTAGGCTGCGGTGATAGCAGGTACCAAAAGAGGCCTGAAAAGGTTGGTGGGATCCAGATGGTGGAGAGAGGCCAGCATCCTGAGAGTATGTGCGTCAAGATTCCTTGGTTGCCAGTAAGAGGAACCCATGAGCTAAAGCAGGAAAAAGACTGTGTGAACTTCTTTATCTAAATGCCAAGAGAGGCTTCAGGGATGGCTGTTTCTGGGTGCTCTAATTGTGCTGTGAAGAATCTCGCTTCATTTCTTGGCTCCGCTTTTCTCCGCTTACTTTTCACCAGGTGGTAGCAGATAGAGCAGTTCACCTGTTTGATTTCATTTTCCTATTACCTTAGCAACTGCAGCCATCACCTTCCATAAAAGCACAGTTGCATGTGCTTTTATTTAAAGTCCTAGGGAAGCCCCTGTTGGATAGGTTTAAATCTTATTCCCTGAGCCTGATGTACAGGTGTGGAAGACCCTGAGGGCTCAGGCCTGAGTCATCTGCACACAGGAAGAGCCAGGTATGGGGGAAAGCAGAGACACAGAGTGACAGGGGGGTGGTGGGCCAAAGGGAAATGACCACAGTGGCACCAAGAGCAGGGGGAGGAGGTGCAGGGCAGGAAAAGGAATGGACGATTGCTCCACGAAGAGAGGGCGAATTCTGGTCACTGTGCTGGAGGCCAGCAGCGTGAAAGAAGTCTGAGCTGGATGCTGTCCTTCTTGGAGAAGCTCAAGCTCCGTGGAGAGAACTTGAAGGATAAAATACCAAACATAGAGAGGGGCCGGGAGCAGGGAAGCCACCCTGTGAGTGCAGGAATCGTCCTGGCTGGAAGTTCTTCAACCCCAGCTGACCCACAGCGATCTGAGCCTGCCCGGATGACTGAGCCCCTGAGTCATAAAATAAAATGATCACTAAATCTGGGGGGTTTTGTTGTGTGGCATGAAATATACACAATAGGAACTGAATTGATCATGAAAAAGGGAGAAGTGACTAGGTCACCAGGAAATGGTGAGCCCTATTGCGAATTCTAACACATGGTCACACGAGAGGCGAGAGCCACACCCTGCCCCCTCCTGGCCCCTATGCTGTGATGCTGGGCCCCTCCCTGCCTACCTGTGGCCTGTCTCTGTTTGGGTATGAACTACAGATTTACACTGCAGTTGCTCCTCCTCCTCTGATTCTCCTTGTTGGCACTGTCAGATGCTGGTGGACTCTATGGTGTGTCTTCCTGTGGGTCTGTCTGTCTGCCTGTCTGTCTGTCTGTCTGCCTGCCTGCCTGTCTGTCTGAGGAGCTAATGTTGCAGGTGCAGTGTGAGACTCTGAAGCCAGGATGGTGGGACTTGAGTCCCTGCCTCACCTCTGAGACCCATGACCCCAGGCAACACACTTGACGTCTGTGAGCTTAAGCTTCTTCCTCTTTAATCAGGGTGACTGCAGACTTTTTATAATAATGCCATTGGTGATGCCCCGGACATGCAGGAAACACACACACAACAGTGGGACTGCCAGAATTACTATGAGAGCATCGTCCAAACACCCAAAGCAGCCTGGGTATGAGATGTACTCAGCCTTCCCAGCTTGCGCCATTGGAGCATGCTAAGTGCGCGCTGTGCCAGAAACTTCAGCGAATGCTTCTTAAAATTACTGCCGAGATAATTATCTCCAATGCAGAACTCGTGTGTCCATATGCCTGTGTGTGTATTTGTGTGTTTATATATATGCACACTTATTCTTGATGTCACATTAACTCAGGCTTTTATTTTAATTAGCTTTATTCTTTGGAAAGAGTTTGATATCTTACTGCTTTAATCCAGTTTATTGTTAATTGGCCTTTTATTTTTCAGTCTTAAACTCTCGTCATCATGCCTTCTGAGTCTTCACTGAAGTCATGGCAACTTTGTGTGGTTTCGGGGGGCATTGACCACAGCTCTCCTGCGTGTCAGTCAGCTGATACTTGTTATTATCAGCCATGTGTCCAGCCCTGTGTTTCTTGCTACAGACTCTTCTGTGCCAGTGTTTACCACAGCACTTGGTACAGAGTCACTCAGAAACTTCAGCTGAATGGCCGATGATAAGATTATGGGAAAGAACAGGGTCAGAGGTCTGTGTGACACCGTAGGACAGCTTTACCTGGAAGCCCACGATGCAGTGTTTCAGTGGGGTGATCGGCCAGTAGGAAGTCCACGGAGGAGTTGGTTTACCCAGCCGTATCTTCCCACAGGAGGCACAGTGCTATCATGAGAGGAGTTTTCCAATGCCTTCCTGAAATCATGATACTATGTATTTGCCATTCTCCTAGCTAATCATTCCTAACAACAGACTTCAGGAAAAAACAGACTCACACATGTATACACGCTGACGCGTGCTGCAATGTTCATTGCTGCATTGCTTGAAAAGCAATAAATTGGGAACTGCCCAAACGTGCTTCAGGAAAGGAATGGCTAATATGGCTCAAAAATTAAATAGTAAACTATAACTCAAAGGAATGATCAAAATGTTATTCAGGCACTGCGCCAAATAGTTCATATAAGCATTATATACAGCGTAAGCAATGTTTACATGAATATTATACAAGATAGATATACAGTCAATAAAGGTAATGATAGGGTTCAAACACAAGAATGCCCAGATTAGAGCATATTCCACATGACACAATGTATTAAAAATTTAGCAAATAAATATATATGCATATATATATATATATATATTCTTGAAAACAAACATATTCCTAAGGTGATCTTTAATGTGTGGGAAGGACGCATTCTCACTAGATAAAAGCATCGAGGGTGAATAGGTTGGAAGTGAGGGAACAGTGTGTGGCAGATAAAAGGATTTAAGCTTGATGTGTGATGTGTTATTTCTTTTAATAAAACAAAGGCAAAGCAAATGAGACAAAATGTTAACAGTTGGCATTTCCAGATGGCGGGGGTACAGATTTTTATGCTATTGTTCTTTGTGCTTGTCTGTGTTTACTTAAAATTCTTAAAAAACTGGAGAAGAAGTTAACCCTCATTGGTTACTCGCCATCAGCCCATCTTTCTATTCTTGCCCTTGGCATTTTGGGCTTCTTTTATTTGGAGATATAAGGTGTGGCAGGACAGTTGAAACCTTCCTGACCACCTGCTTGATATAGGATTAGGCTCAGTGGCATATAAGAGAAAACAATCTCATGGAACAGCAAGATGGTTTTTTTCTCAAGTAAAAGACACCTTAAGATTGGTAGGGGACAGCCCGAAGATGTCACAAGGGGACAAAGATCTGCCATTCCCAACACATGGCTTCTACCCTTAAGGCTGCCTCATGGTATGAGATGGCAGATAGAGTGCCAGCCTTCACATCTTTACTCCAAACCACCCGCACACTCATTGGTCAGAATTAATCACATGGCAACACAGCCACAAGAGAGACATGGTATGGGAAGTTTCATCAGGACACATTTCCAGAAGCCGCCTTTTTGTTATACTAAGGATGAAGAAATGAACGCATAACGGAAGGTGACCGGCAGCCCTGCCACAAAACCGTCCACATCTTTGCAGCCCTCCCACTCCCCAGAGGCAGACACTGGCCTGAAGACTTAGTACGTGGCCTTCTCATGTCTGTTTCTGTAGTTGAAGAACCACATTCCTGCCCATTAAAAACACCTACTTTTATTCTTGTGCTTAGTTCCATGGCTTATGACTTACTGCCGGGCTCATTATTTTCTTTCGTCTTCAATAGGTGATAACAACTCTCCATCTGATAATTAGACCTTTTGCTTTTTCTTGAAATTCTCAGCCAATGCACTCTTCTCTGGTTTCCAAAGCTTAAACGCCCTCCTTGCTCTTAGGATCGAGCGTGTCTCCTCGGGCCCAGCACCTTCTGTCGGCCGGAAATGCCCTGGGACACTAAGGCTCCCCTCTGATCCCCCCTCATGCAGCTTCCTAGACTCCTGTCACGGGGCCACGCCTGCCACTCGCTCTGTCCCAGACTTCTCCTACCGCGGCCACAGTGACCCTCGGTACATGTCCCCCCTCCATCTCTCTGGACCTGAGACCTGGCAGCAAGCACATCAGAACCCTGTGACTCAGTGCTCCCAGATCTCGAGTCCCACCTCCTTACGTGGTAGCTGCACATAGACGTCTCGTTTCTTTGCTCCCCACCTTTAAGCAGCGGTCACCCTTCCCATCTCCTCCTCCCATTTCGGCTCCGTGATTTTGACCCCATGTGCTACAGAGCTTCATCGTAGACCCTGCAGATGCGAGAACTGGCGAAAACTGTCCCTTTGGCTCAATGACTTTGAATACGGCCCCTGAGTGCAGTGTGAACAGGCTTCAGCCCCAACCCTGCCAGGCACAGTGCCCGCCTTTCCTGCGGTTGGCAGTCAGTCCTCTTCCTCCCAGTGTTTATGCTTCCTCAGTCGCTGTGCAGGCAAGGGTGGGCCCTCCCCTGGCGCCGTGTAGGGTGGAATACTTAGCGTGCTGCCTAGGTGACAAATAACAGCATTTTCCTCATCACCATCATTTCCACCAATGCCCTCAACCAGCTTGCACAAATAAGCCCATAAGTATAATTTTATCAGGCAAATTCATGAGAATAGACTACTTTGACATAGCTTCAAACTTAGAGAAAAGTTTAAGAATGGAGCAAAGAGTTCGCACGTCCCCTTCTGGCACCTCCCAGCTGTTCATCTCACCCAACCCTGCACCTGTCTGTGGATCTCGGAGCCCCTCGCTCCTCAGTGCTCCCCATGGATCCCCCCTAAAAGTGGACTTGCTATGTACCCTGTTCGAACCCCTCCAGCTGTCCTCAAGCTGGCTTTTTCCATTCCCCGCCCAGGGTTCCACCCAGTCGCACCAGTGCTTTTCGGTGAGCTGTTTTTGCCCGCTCCCACCCCTTGACTCTGCCAAGGGTTCTTCCGGTAACTTCCAGAGGTGATTTTCTTGTCATGGGTGAAGACCAATATCAGCATCAGGAGCTTGGAAGCTAGAGATGCTGCCCACCATCCTATAGGTGGAAGATGGACTGGAATGACCCGGGCTAGCATCTTGGTGAGATGAGGTTGAGAAACTGAGCCATGCAAGGTGCTTTAGTCTTCACGTCCCTGTGGCCTTCTCTAGTTCCAAACAGATCCTCAGTCTTCTGTGTCTTGGTTACTTTTCTCTCTTGCTGGGACAAAATATCCAACACCCAAAATGAAGGAAGAAAAGGTTTATTTAGCTTACAGTTTGTGGAGGTTTCAGTCCATAATCAGCTGGCTCCAAGGCAGGGTGGCACGGCACCAGGGCGCAGTTCAAGGCAGCGAAAGACAGCAAAAGCAGCTAGAGCAAAAGAGGTGAGAACAAGCCTCTTCTCCTCCCTTGTACTGTAAGGAGGCTACTCTACCCCGGACACCCAGGGCAGGTGTAGCACACACCACCCTGTGCCCTCCTCTTGCACAGGCTGAGGATATTTACAAAGTAAGGACCCTGGCTCCCTGCTGAGTCTCTCAGTTAAACTTCTCAACTTCTCAAGTTGACACAATGCATCAACCACAACACCGTGTGTTCTGAACATCCTCACCCTGGCCCATCTGCCTTGTCCTTGGGGTCTGTTCCAGGGCACACACCCTGGGCAGAAAAGCCACAGAAATACTGTGGTGTTCTCAGTGCATTGCTTCCTGAGGCACAGAAAGCTGAGCCTCCCAACCCCAGCGGTGGGTGTTGCCCTCCCTTGCCTGGTCACATAGAGGGCCCCCGGGTGCCCGCTGTGAAGTCACTGTCCACCCCTCTGTGACTGCATTTGAAGCGAGAAGTTCCAGACCACCTGCAGCACACACAGCCCCGGGCTGCAGCAGTCTCTGGGGTGGTGCTGACCTGGCTTCTCCCACCCACAGGGCCGCCTACCTTACAGCACTGGCCTCCTGTGGGAGGGAAGCTTTCCTCCTCACCTGTCTATTTATTTACTCATTTATTTTTTTTTTTTATGTCAGTATGAGCTCCTGGAGTTCTAGTTTTATGTACTGCATT
Organism: Dasyprocta punctata; assembly: GCA_004363535.1. Lineage (NCBI taxonomy): Eukaryota > Metazoa > Chordata > Mammalia > Rodentia > Dasyproctidae > Dasyprocta > Dasyprocta punctata. The sequence goes on from RJWM01000263.1 coordinate 176,052, forward strand.
GTTTTCTGTTGCTGTGTTTATTTTTAATGCTACACTTCAATTGTACCACATTGTGACGTGGGAGCCAAAGATGGCAGCATTTGATATTTCCTTATTATTTTTGGACACTTTATAACTTTCTTATATGCATAAGATATTCTGGATTCACATTGTACTTTTCCTGGGCCAACCTGGCTTTAATCATTTCACCAAGCCACCTTGGTTGTTTCAGCGGAGGGCGGTATTCACCAGTCGCCGTGGGGGTGTCTGAGAAGCTGGCAGCTCCCCGGGCCTGCTCAGCTGACGGTGCAGTGTGGCGTGCACACAGATAGACGTGCGTGCACATCTCCGTGTCTGTGCTTGTGTAGGTGCATGCGACAGGGCAGATGTGTCCACAGGCCTCGTGTGCGTCTGCTGGGCGGATGACGAACCTTCCCTTCCTCTCTCTCCAGACTCGTGCATGGCTTTCAGAGTCTCTAAACACCATCAGAGGAACCCATCTGTCACTTGTAGCTATTTACTAGGAGTGATATGCAAGCCTTATGAGGCAGAGACTCTGTCTTATTTAGCACGGTCCATCCAATCTGTAGGGGAGTGCGTGGCACATAGTATATGTTCAGTAAGTACAGTGTATGCTAAACTAGTAACGTGGTGTATGCTGACTACATCCCCACACACCAGTGTGTGTTCTTCTCTCCAATAAGCACCTCTGGTTCACTGCGAAACCCGGGCAGCTGGCAGGCACCAGCCAGCACCCAAGCCAGGCAGCCCCACCATCTTTGCATTTGCATGGAAAGTGTAATGGGTCATGAAATTGCATCCGCTAGCATGCAGATGCTCAGGCGTATATTTTGCAAACATTTCACCCTATGAAAATATCCTACTGAAGTATAAAACTCTTGAGAGGCAGCAGCTGGAAGTATTAGCTGAAATTAGAGAGGATCATTGTTTCCATTAAGTAGTGCCAAATTCTGCAATGCAAGTAACATCTTCATGTTAATTCTAAGAAACTGTCTGCCTCATTAGGCAGATAAGGCATCCTATGATTTGGATGCGGAATAACCCCAATGATAAATGAAGTGCCTAGTCTAATAGCTTCCAGATTACAATTCTTTCTTTTGCAAAATTGCTGCAAGCCAGGTGACCTGATGGCCTAGCTCAGTTCTGCTGCCGTGACAAACAAGCCCTACAGTTTCAGTGTCTTCATAAAATAATTGCTTGATATTGAAATGTCTGACCCAAGTAGGGTTAACGTCTTTCACCTGACAGTTAATAACCTATAGAGTGTGGGTCTCCATGGTCACTTAGGAGAAGTAGAAAGGGGACTGAGGTGTCAGTCTGTTCTTACTTCCATCAGCCTGGGAATGAAACACGTGACGTCTGTTGTCACGTCAGTGGTCAGTGATAGTCATGTGGCCACAGCCTGACTACAGGGAGGCTGAGAAATGCAGGGGACACTTGATGACACCTCTCGTCTCTGCACCCCCCAGCTCCCTTCACTCATTCCCACTGGGGTTGAAGGAAGTAGTCTCCCTAACCCAGGTGCCCTCCCATTTTGAACAGCTTCGAGTGTTATCAAGGTGGAGCTTACCCCAGTGGTGCAGAGCAAGGACTCTGGGCACAGGTAGCTCCAGATCTGGACTCAGCATCTCTCTTTCAGCTGGGGACGCTCAGACAACCACTGCAGCTCTGAGTCTGCAAGGCCTCACCTGAAATGAGGGTGTCAGGCCACCAACCTCAGAGGGCTGCATCATTAGCCAGTGAGAAGCTCATACAGGTTGAGCAGACACCAGCTGCTATTTTTTTGAAGGGGTGCTGGACTCAGAATCTCCCAGGAGCCTTCACTGTGACAAGAACCAATAAACTTAATAACTTTTTTTAAAAGGATGAGTCAGCCTGGAGTGGTGGCAATGGCCCAGCTTGAGGCCCACCCAGGTGAAGCCAGCCTGGGGTGGCCACAGTGGAGGGGCTTCTCAGGATGCTGGACTCTCAGGGGTGCAGGGCAAACCCAGCCCTGACCTTGCTTTCTTTCTGTGGCTCAGACTGGAACTTCACAGTAACAGATCGCTTCCATGGAAGCAGCTACATTTCTGTGTTTGTTCTTCAAGTTTGATGCTAAAACCCTGTGTCTAAGAGGGGCTGGCCAGCAGGAAGTGGGATCCTCAGTTTCATCTGCCCCACCCAGAAAAGACTCTAGAATGATAGAGCTGGCCTCATAATTTTTCCAGTCTTTTCCTCAATATTGCAAGGTGGCTCCCTCAGTTCGAGTCGTCACATTCGCATTCAAAGTAGACGTAAAAGGAATAATTGCATCCACTCTGTCTGTTTCACTGTATAATAGAAAGTCAAAGCTTCCCTTTATAACATCGTTCTAGCTCACCACTACAGGAGGCTTTTGTCTATTATTTCACTGGCCAGAACGGTGTTACATCCCCACCCCGAGCTGAAAGAAAGACGGGAAATATTTCCATCCTTAGAGACTCTGTTATAGGGGCAGGAAAGGAAAACTGATGGTTGTCAGGTCAACAGCCTGCCATGTCTGCCCCCAGATCTTATCCAGGGGGATGCGTGTGATGGAGGAGTGTATTGGGTAATACTATGTACCCCCAAGTCCTCATACTTTTGATGGGGCTGAGTCTAGTGCTTGTGTTTAGTTTGTTGTCTAGCACTGGGATTGGCACACACGCAGGGGTGGAGCTGAGATACAGTGTAAGGGAAGGCGGGTCTTCCTCTTCCTCTTGCTGTTCCGCTTTTGCTCCTCTCTCTCGCCAGCACGCCTTGTGGCTTGCAGCCACCATGAACTGTAGCCCCGCCACCCCATGCTACTTGGAGCCGACTAATGGACTGAAACTCCCGAGAAACTATAAGAATAAACCTTTCCTTCCCTAATTTTGGGCATCAGGTATTTTGTCTCGGCAACAAGTAAAAAGTAACTAAGACAAGGAGGCATGGCTTCATCCCTGTGTCCGTCTCCCGTCACCCGCGCAGCCCTCACCTGGAGGCCGTGGCTCCTGCAGGAAGAAGGCTTGCGCCCTGGACTCCGGCTCTTCGTTCTCTGCTGGGAACTAATTGCCTGCAGCAGGTCCCAGCTCGCTCTGGTTGTTAACTATTTTCCAAGTTGCTGTGAAGGTATCGGGCCTCAGCAGAGCTCAAAATGGATATTAGCTCTTGGGTGCATTTTATAGATTTGGGCACAGGAGGGAAATGACACTGCTGAGGACTGTCACCCTGGACAGTTAAACATCCAAAGTAAATGAACTGACAAGCCTCCCCCTTAAATAGTGCTCAGAAATCAGAGAGGTGAACCAATGTAAATGGGACTCATTAAGAGCAAGGGAATTAGCTTTCTGGCAGTGCTGTGATATGTTTTTCTTGCAGACTTTGAGAATTTTAGCTCAGGGCACGTCACGGGCATGGTCAGGAATGTCCACCTTGCGAGTGGCTTGGGGACAGTGGGGACCAGTGAGAAGAGGCTCCCAATTCATGCCCTTCTCAGGATGTGTCTCTCTGGCCTGACAGCAGCCCTGGCGTCTCCCTTCCTGGGCCTCTCTCAGTCTTGGGACTCAGTTTACCCAGCCTGTCTAATGCAAGCTGGCTATAATGTGCCTTGCATTTGCTTTAACACAAAGGAACCGGGCGTTTGGACATTTCTGTTGTTGGGTTTTTGCCTTCTGTGTCGGCAACAATGATTCTGGGCTTTCCTGTGTCTTGCAGACTCAGTGGTTTTAGTTCTCAGGACTGGGGTGGAAACACTTCCTAGATGTGACATCAACTCTCGGGGGACCAAGACTGACAGGCAGGTTTATTTTGTCTGAGCTGCACAGTGTTTTAAAACTAGGGGATTTCACTGAACAATCACATTTCTGGTTCATTTGGAGAATGGGAGGAGTCAAAGGTACCAAGTAAGTGTCTGCCTGTGGCCCCACTGGACTGAAGGTCAGCAGTGTTCATCCGTTTGTAGCGGGAAGCCACAGTCCCCACCTAACCCTGTCACCTGGAGCTCTGCCCTGCTCGCGGCATGGCCGCCCTACCACTTTGCAAGACCAGCCCGGACCCAGGCTGCCACACACAAATAATGTGTGCTGGAGACACACGACAGAATACTACTCAGCCATAAAGAAGGATAGGCTTGAGTTGCTGGTAGGAAAATGGATGGATCTTAAGACTATGTGCTAGGTGAAATAAATCAGATGCAGGAGGTGAAGTATCGCTTGATTTCTCTAATATGAGACCCAAAATATACATAATTTAAAGAGCAAACTGAAATGGAAACGCAGGAAACAGGGAGGTAAACTCCGGAGATGGGGAGGGGTCTGGAGAGGGGAGGAGAAGGGGAAGTAAAAAGGATCAAGCCACATATGTGTACGCACCAGTTCCCCCAGAGTAATGCACTGATACATTTTAAAAGCCCCGGGAATTAGTCTTCAGGTTGGGGCCTGGGCATCTGCATTCTTTGCATTTCCCCAGAGAGTCTGAGTCCCAGCTCATTGGGCAAAGAAGAGTCGGGCCCCACGTCAACCAAGAACATCGCCTGGGCATCTGGCTTCGGATAGGGCGTGATGACACCAGGGTCTGGTGTCTCTGCTGCTTGGACGAATAGGGTCCAGGTTGGGCCGCTGGTTCACACTCACGGTCTGAGAAGGAAATCAGCCGGGCTGCAAGGAGCATCCTTCCGCAGCTGGCAGCTGGGGCTCTGTCTGAGGGCTTAGCTATGCTCGTGCGCCTCCCTACGAAACCCAGGCACCCTCTGAGCACCGGCTGGTGATAACAAGTGACAGCGACGTGTGACCGAGTGGGATAGGGGAAGCCTGGAGCTCTCCAGAAGTTCTTCAGGCACTGGGCTGAAGCCGAGCAACTCCAGGGCTCTCGCTCCTGCTCGGCCCCTTCCTGAAGCTCTGAAGAGATGGGTGACCAGGCCGGCACTGCAGGGCTGGTGCTGGAGCAGCTTCTGATCTCACCATAGGACCGCGGGCGGTGCTCTCATCACTGAGAACCAAGGGAACCGAAACCTCGCGTGTCCCAGAACGTGCGTGCTGTGTGTGCCCAGGCAGCTGAACCACGACTGGGTCAGGGCAGGAGCCACGGAGAGCAGATCAGAGCCTCACAACATCTACGGCCTAGTGTGTTTCTGTTTTGCTTTTGTTTTCAGAGACAGGGTCTCGCAATGGAGTTTGGGCTGGCCTTGAGCCAACTGTGTAACCCAGGCTGGCCTTGGACTCACAGCAATCTCTTGCCTCAGTCTCCTGAGTACTGGGATTAAAGGCCCGATTACCACACCTGTTCTCATCACTATAAGAAATAAATTTTTCTTTCTTTTAACTCGCCAGAAGTTCCAAGCGACTTTGAGTTGCATAGCAAGTCCCAATCCCACAGCGACCCACCAGGAACAGGAACCTCTGGCTGTCACTTACCAGGTCACCTCAGGGACCAGAGCCCCATTCCTCCCTCTCTCACCACCCCGACAGCCACACCTGGATCTGATCCTCTCCACACCTGGATCCGATCCTCTCCACAGACCTGGAGGCCCGGGGAGCAGAAACACAGGACACTGTCTCCGGAGTCTGGGCGTGCAGCAAAGTCACCTAGATTACTTTTCTTTCTTTCTTTTTTTTTTTTTTAACTAAAGAAAAAGATCGGAAAAACATCACCCATGCATGGGAGAAACTTAGAAAAGTCAGCCTGGCAAACTAAAGCATCCAAGATCACCCAGAGATGACCACAGTTAACCCCTGTGAACGCACTTGCGGACGTTTTTCTGGGCAAAGACAAGATGTGCTTTCTGTCTCCACACAGGGACACCGGCCTCTTCGTTGAGGATTTTTCTCGGGGGAGCTTTTGGTCCACCTCAGGCAGCTTCTCTCTCAAGGAGCTCACACCACGCGCTGGTCCCTCTGGGACTGGGTGAACTGAAAGGTCAGGTTTATTCTCAGCTCTCTGGATGGCGCCAAAGTGTGCCGGAGAGACGGCAGGTGGGCCGTGCAGCTCCTTCCGTGACCAGCAGGGTCCCCGGGCCCAGGGCACCCTGCCTCTCTCCGCCTCTGCATCCTCCGTCTCCTCTTCCGCTGGGGGATTCATCCTCATCTCAAACCAAAGGAAGCAGCCACAGGCCTCACTCCAGTGAGGGTCTCCGTTGCTCCAGCCACTCTGGGCTGGTAGAGATGGCACAGCTGGGAGCAAAGCGAGCCCAGTGTCCACCAGCGTCCTCAGCCCAGGTGGCCGCCTCCCTGTGGGCCCTCAGTTTCCATGGAGCAGCCATACCAAGCTGTCCAACATCCAGATTGCTTCTCTTAAGTCCCCAAAGCCAGGCGACAACTGCACTCTGTATCTGCCCCTCAGTGACACTGACAGGGCCACACTCTCAGGCTCCCAGGGCACTGGGTGCTACCTGCTGGGCTTCTCAGATTGTCAGGTGATGATCCTTGCTCCCCAGAGAGCATCAGATCGCTGGTGCAGATGGCTGTTTGCAAGGAGAGTTGAAGCAAGGGAGGGAAAGCCTCAGAGCGCAGGAAGCCTGCTCCCCCAGCAACGCCGGTAAACTGAGCTGACCACCTGCTGACCTGACCGCTCTGACACTGGCTGGGCAGAGGTCTGGGCAGAGCTGAGCAGCATCCTACCTCGAGCTTGCTCTTCTCAGCTTTTGGAAGACCTTGTTCCTGATTCAATCCACAAGGAACGGTGTCTACTGGTGGAGGTGGGTGGGCACGCGGTGCAAACCCACTCGGGCCACAGACAGTAGAGGTCTTCAGCCTACTTCACTTGCTGCTGCCCAGGGGCCCTGAGAAGCTACAAGACCCCTCCCATTGACACGCTGTTCGGTCCTCTGTTTCGCACGATTTTAACCTGCCTGCACACGTTTTAAAACAAAATAATAAGCCCCAAGTATAATAGGAAGAGTAAGTGACCCCACACCGCCTAGGTTCCTGGATAAAGGCCGAGGTCCACCCAGCTCTGGAGACGTGGCGATCCTGTGCGGGCCAAGCACCTTCCCACAGGGCACTGTGAGTGCACGCAGAGGCCACACCGGCTGCGCGGGCAGACCCAGGTGACGCTCAGCTGTGCCACGGGTTAAGTGTTCAACCAGAATCGGTCAGGGTGAGAAGCAAAGAGAAACCAAGATCCCTCTGTGTGCATCGGCTGCATCCGGTGAAGCATAGTACATGTGCAGCTTCACGGGGAACTTGCAGACTTGCGCTGGCTTCTAGAATCAGGTGGTGGTGAACAGGGCCGGTCGGCTTGTCCTCCAGAGAGATGCCTCCCAGAGTTGATGTGTGCACAGGGCAGTTTCGTGTGGTGCAGGACCTCGGGGCACCAGATGATGTTTGGCACCCATTTCCCATCCCACTGCATGCTGGTAACACCCCAATCACTGGAATCACCCAGAGCCCAGCCCCCAAAACCCACTTCCAGGGTGCACCCCACGCCTGTTGCTCCTGTTGTCTTCCTTGAATGACGGCCATCCTGGCTCTGCTGTCCGCCGGCTTCAAGGCCTGGCACAGGTCACGGAACCCCCAGTCCTCGGCTTCTGCGTCTGCAGCATGGGTGCATGGAGGAGTGGGGGCAAAAGCACCATCTCGGCAGGCCCCAGGCCGGTGACTAAGGGGGTGTCAGTACCAAATGAATGCTGGCCATCATTTATCATTTACCTCACATATCATTTATGGTTGCCCTTAAAATTACCACAAATTAGTGCTTAAAAAGCAATGAGCTAAGATTCTGAGCACTATTTCATGGATTTTAGAGAACGAAATTAGGTACTAGCACCTCAATTACCTTGGCAACGGCTCCCCAGGTGCAGTTCAAAGCGACTCCTCCCCGATGCAAAGGCGCAGGGAGCACAGCACAGCGATCGCTCTTCCTCGATGCGCACTTTGGAGGAGCTCCCGGGTCTGAGAGCGGGGTTCTGGTCATCCCCACTGGGAACCTCGTCTGCCTGTATGAGCGTGAGCTGCAAAATAAACCCACAAAAGACACTGAGTGCCATGTGCTTTAGGCAGAATCAGCACACATGGAAGAGTAGCAGCGCAAGAGCTTCTGCAATTACACGCTAAATTATGTGGTGCCATCTTTAAATGATGTAGGAAATAGACGAAGGAGACAGGAGGTGCAGGCCTGAGACACCCAGGATGGGGGCTGGAGAGTGGGGAGGAGGGGTTGGCAGGGAGGGTAGAGGCGGAGAGGCCCTGAGGGGCTGCGAGGAGGGAGGAAAGGTACAGACCGAGGATCTCGGGGTGGGGATCCAGGGCCTGGAGCGCAGGTCTGCCAGCAGCCCTGTCACAGCCATGGAAAATTCCCCAGCAGACAAAACGCATGCTATTTAAAGCAGAAGCAGTGTCCTCAATATCCAGACAGGGTGTCTCCAGGGATCTGTCCAGGGCTGTCCCCAAGACCAGGTCACCATAGCTGAGGTACTGAGCAACAGGCTGGCACGGCAGGCAGAGGTCTGGCCCTGTGTGGTGGAAGAACGGGATCTTGGGGGCCTTTGGAGGAACTGCAGGAATGGGTCGGTCGCTGTTGTTATCATGATGGATGAGGGGCTCAGGAGTGGGCAAGGGGCTCCTTCCCCCAGAAATGGGATGGGAAGCCAGTCCAGAATTCCTGCCAGAGTGCAGTGGCATTGTGCCCTCATGCAGTCATGGAGGGGGAGCACTTTTCAGAGGTGTCTGAGTCTAGAGTTTGTGATGGTCCAATGCTGGGATTAAGGGTGTGAGTGCCACACCCGCCTTAGGGTGAATAGGTTGCACGTCGTGTAAGTAAGGGACAGAAAGAGGCTTGTCTGCTCTCTCGTTGCTCCCGTCCTCATGAACTGTTGCCCCTCCGCCACTCACCAGCCTGGCTTGGAGCCAGCCAATTACAGACTGAAACCTCTACAAACTGTGAGCTAAATAAACCTTTTTCTGCTTAATTTTGGGTGTCAGGTAATTTGTCTCAGCAACCAGAAAAGTAAGGAAGACACTCACAGCTCATCTTTCCTGGTGTGCAGCATCTGCTTGGAACCAGATGCTGGTTCCCATTCCTCTACCCTCTAGGCCCAAAGTTCATAAAGACATCTCTGGCTATGGTGCTTTGTACTGACGTGGGGGAGCAGGGCAACCCCATAGCCTACATATGCGCCCATTAGTTCTGCAAAGGCCTATTCATGCCAGGCTGGGACCTCATGGAGTGTGTGGTTGCCCTCTAGTGGGCAGAGACGGTAAGCAAGGTGAACGAGAAAATGCATCTTCCTAATGGAGGAACAGGAAGGAGGTGGTTAAGGGAGGTGTACAGAAGGGAGAGGGAAGCAGGAGGGATCAGAAGAGGCAGGCCCTGTGAGGAGCCTGGCTTTCGTTCCCATGCGGAGGAGTTAGGTTCTCATCCAAGCGTCTCCCAAAGGCCGGTGATTGGATCCTCCGGCTGATGACCTCACAGATGGACAGCTGGGTTGGCCTACAGATGGAGTCACGGCTGAAGGGGCTCCTAGGAGGTGGGGCCTCACTGAAGGGAGCTGTGTCACAGGGCCACAGCCTTGGGGTTTGTGTCTTGTCCCCGGCCCCTCCTCCCTGTCCCCTTCCCTCTGTCTGCTTCCGGGTTGCCAGTGTGTTAAGCAGCTTCACCTGTCACACACTTCTGCCTTCACGCTCCTGCCCTGGAGCCAGCTGGCCATGGACCGATACCTCTGAAACCAGGAGCCACAATAAACCTTTCCTTTTTTTTTTTTTTTTTTTTTTTCTTCTTCTTCTTCTTCTTTTGCAGTACTGGGAATTTAACTAGCTACACCCTCAACCCACTGAGTTCTTAAATTGCCCAAGCTGGGCTCAAACTCATGTTCCTCCTGCCTCAGCCTCCCAGAATGTTGGGGTTACAGATGTGTACCCACACTTGGCTTCCCTTCCTCCTCTTACATTGATTTTCCTGAGTATCTTCTCACAGTGCGCAATGGCTGAGGATCACAAGAAGTGAACAGTTCAGGGTTTTGAGGAGAAATGGAGTGTGATCTCTGGGACTGGGAGCAATGACAGGAGTGAGGCGGCAGGGTGGCCCGTGGGAAGCTGCAGAGCGGCAGCAGAGGTGGCGTGCGGAGGGCTGGGGCTGCGTGCGGAGGGCTGGGGCTGCGTGCCATAGCTCTGCACAGGGATGGTGTTGGGGATGGTGAGGTAAAGTAAAGGCGGAGGCTGAGCTCTCCACGGGGCCATGTTTGTCAGTGGCCAGCTGTTCCCCATCAGTGAGATTTGGAGCCTGGCAGTGACTTCCTTCCAAAGTGGCTGCTGCGTGTGTCCGACCACAGTAGCCTGGCACAGCCTGACCAGAGGCCATGGGGCTCGGTGTGACCTTGTTCTGCTTGGTAACCCTCCTCCTCGCGGTGGCCCCGCACCATGGGGGACAGAACGTCTTCACAGAGTGCTCCTTCTGTCCTGTCTGTGCCAAGACAAGAGTAGGGACAGCAGCGGCCACTGACGTTGGTCCCCAAGGCACGGGCATCACTGAGCAATTAAAACTGAAGTCAGATCTGTGCATGGTGCTGCCAGCCTGACATCCCAGTACCCTGGAGGCTGAGGCAGGTGGATCTCAAGTTCTAGCCGAGCCGGGATAACAGTGAGAGACCCTGTCTCCGATTTTAAAAGGGGTAACTGATGTAGCTCAGGGTGAAGGCCCTGGACTCAGTTTCCAGGACCAGAAAAATAAATAAATAAATAAAAGATCTGAAGTCCACTAGGACCTGCACTCTCATTGGTTTCCACACAGCCTTGGGAGGCTTCGTTTACTCACTTTACCTTTGGAGCATCGGTGTCACGATCTGCGAGGTGAGGTTGGGGTCTGATCAAGCAGTGCGCACTGTGCCTGCAGGTGACCCTCTGGGACTACTCCTGAGTCAGCCCGTGAGCAAGCGATCCGTCCGCACCTGCTCAGTGGCTCCTTCCTGCCTCTCCTGGGCCCTCTGCGCTGTTTGGAAGCATGCCGACCTTATTTTGAATCATGGTGGTTCTTTCATCTCCTGTCTCCGAAGGGTTCCACCTCACCCTGGGAGCTTGACTGAACCCCCCATAATCCCTGCCCTCCCCTAGAGGGATGACAGGCTTTCACAGGCCGGGGTCCTGGGGTGAATGGCTTTTATTTGAAGCAAGAGAACCAGAACTGAACTCAGGGACCTCAACTTACACAGTGACATCATGGAGGAAGAGGAGGAGGAGGAGGAGGAGGAAGAGCAAACTCGTGCTGCTGGGCTTTGTCTTGAGCGCCTTCCATACTTTTGCCTTTTCACATCTCACGATGGCCCTGTAAGGTCGCTCCTGTCATCATCCCAAGAGGAAACCAAAGCTCCGAGACATAAAGGGACGTGCCCAGGGTCACACAGCTCCCGAGTGGAGTATTATACGGCTGAGCCCAGAAGCCTGGATGTCATGCATGCCCCTCCCCACACAGTGGTACATTTGTCACTTTGACTCAAAAGAGCCACAGTGACAGAGAGCCCCACCGCCTTTGGGCCAAAGTGAAACCTGTCAAGAAGTTCACCCTGTGGGCAGAAAGCTGGGGTGAGGCTCTCTTATCAGCTGCCAAAGTCAAGCCTGGTCTCCGCCACTCCCCATTCTGTCACCTCTCCCCAGCTCAGACTTAGAAACCCAGTAGACGTAGCCACACCCACACGGTCCCCTGCCCTGATGTGACTTTCAGAAGGCACAGCTGCTCTTGATGTGCAAACGAACTGTAAAGAGGATGAGTGGGGGAGAAGCCAGCTGCATTATTCATGGGAAGCAGGCGTCTCTCATGTTTAGAAAGGAGAGCCAGCCCCCGTGGCTCTCCGCTGCCCCAGCTTTGGAGAAATTCAGGTAGAGATCCACTTTAGCCTGAGGAGCTGCTGCTTTGATAAATTCCGAGGGCCTGTTTTGAAGACATTATGCCCACGTGAAGTTGGGATGGAACTGTTTATGTTTATACCGACTCACCCCGGTTCTCCAAGGAGTTGGCAGAAATCTCAAAGGTAAGATTCAAGTCTTCCAGCTACTTGGAACTGCAGCACCTGGTGTGGTGCCCTGTCCCTATGCAGAGCGTCGAAATGGTGTGGTGAATGAGGAAATCCCTAGTGAGATAGCTCCGAGGACCAAGCTGGGGCGATGCTTTTACCTGCCCTGGAACTTGAGTCTCAGTGCCCATGCCTGGTGTACCTGCAGGTCCAAGAGAGGGCTGTGCTGCCCTAGAGGGAAAAAGCCCAGGTCTTCAGCCAGCCATCAATATGGACACTTCCAGTTAACCTAGACCTGCTCTCAACCTTGAGCCTGCATCCGATTCACCAGGGGACCTCATTACAGTACCGATAGTTGGGCCAGTTACTGCCATCATTTTCTAAGGCTGCTGTAATAAATCATGATGCAGTTGTTGGTTTAACACAATAAAAATGTGTTCTTCGATGGTTCTAGAAGCCACCAATTCAAAACCAAGGTATCGGCAGGACCATACCCCTCCACAGGGTGTAGGAAGGATCTTCTTGCCTTTTCCAGCTCCTGGTAGCTCTAGGGGTCCCTTGGCACATGGTCTACTATTTGAGTCTCTGAAGAGTTATCTGTATCTCAAATCTCCCTCTGCCTTTTTGTTATTAGGACATCTGCCACTGGATCCAGGGCCCCCCTGGGTAACCCAGATAATTCCATCTCAAGATCCTTAATTTATGTTCATTTCCCAAAGACCCTTTTCCCAAATAAGATCACATTCTCAGGTTTCAGGGATTGGAATGCTGACGTTCTTCACTCTCCTCTAGTTGGTCTGGTACGGAGCCTGTGAATTTGCATTTTTGCTTTTCTAATTTGGTCATGGTTAGTGCTGAAAGGTGTTTTGAGGTCGCAATATGAGGGATTGGGCTGCTACTCTGAAGAAAGAAATAATACAATACCTTCTTTGAAACAGCACCTATTCAGTAGAGTTCTTAAAATAGATTTTATCTCATGGGATTGATTTATGGTATCTATTAAGCCAGATGCATAGCTATACCACTAGAATTAATTTTAAAGTTGCTAACCCTTAATTATCTGCCGACGATGGGACCAAAAAAAAATGTTGGAAGCAATTTTGAAGTAGTCTTTATAGTGGGTCTATAATGAATGCTATTTGAAACAATGGCTTTTCATAGTCTCATATAAATGATGCGACTAACATTCAAAGCCATAGGCCGCTCAGCTGTTTTGTGTCCTAAAAAGAGACAGAAAGATTCTCAGACAATAAAGTACAATTATTCATTATCAGGCCATGTTTCAGTAAACGGCATGTTTCAGTGGGTGTTTCAATTAATTCTGAATTCAGGTCCTCTGCTTTTTTCTTGCTATGGAAACTTGGGTGTCAACTTTTTTTTTATTTTAACAGTGTGGGTGATAATATTTTGTCCTAGTGATTAACAGACTTATTATAATGATCAATTAAGAGCACATTATAAACTGTCAAGTGTTTTAAAATATGTTAATTTCATAATGATGAGGTTATATATAAATATAAATGAGGTTAGTTCATGGAAATTTGTGTACTAAAGATAGTTCTTAAGAAAATTTTTGTCTGAAATACGCTGGCCTCCTGCAGCCTCCTTGGCTTCTCCCTTGTATTAGGTTGCCTTTTTCAAAGAGGACCACAATCTGTCCCATCCCGCATGATCTTCTTCACCGTGACCCTTTCGTTGGGATATGAAGACTGTCTTATCCCCTTGGATCTAAATGAACCAAGGACTCACTTGTGACCAATAGAACGAGGCTGTGTGGAAGTGCACTGTGTAACTTCTGACACACGATCATAGAAAGCTTTGATCTTGTTCACTGGGACGCTTGCTTTTGGAGTCCTGTTCTGAAGCCGCCATGTTCTGAGGAAGCTCAAACGACCTACACTAGACCCTGGGCTCCTGGGTCACCAGGGCTCTGTTGATGTGTCCTCCCTATTCTGTCCCCTGCACCAGCACAATTCCTGATGGCTACTAGGCAAATAAGACATCATATGAACAAATGCAAAAAGCTTAAAAATAAAACTGTCTATTGCAAAGGTATGCTCCTCAGTAATTTCATAGAATTATAAGGTATCTGTCTGTTTTCTCATTTGGCCCCTTATAATCTCTGTCTTATGGTACTAGACGGAAAGCATATCTTCAGGTCTAGAAAAATCTGAAATGGAGTTCTTTGAAAAGGATTTAACAGATATCTAAGAAAGCTTAGAAAGAGGCTTGGGACTTTTTGGTCACATAAAAGCATGATTTTTAAGGAAATTGATCCAGAAATGTCAACAAGGTGCCCTGTTTCTCTCATAGTAAATTTCCTCACAGTGGACGCAGATGTTATAGATCAAATGTTTGATTTTCTGGTGTTCAGAGGCAGAAAGTTCTGCGTTCCTAGGCAGGCTTCTCGTGTCTTAGGCAGTTGGTAGCCTGGGTGTCAGGTGTGCCATCTGATGGGCAACTTCAGAGCCTGGTGGTGGGGCAGGCTCTGTGGCTGCTCCCAGAGGACAGGTTCCACTTATTGGGAGCTCCTGAACTAATGGGGTTCTGCAGCCACAGGGCCTCCCCATTGTTCAAGGTGTACAAACCATCCCACACCTATGTGCCCTCCTGACAGATGCCCGAAAACACTGGACCTAATATAGCCAGCACAAAGCAGTCCATGGAGTCAGCGGTGAACTGAGTCCTGCAGATATTCCGTCAGGGCCAGTTGCTGCCCCCGTAGCCGAGAACAGCTCACACCTTCCTCTGCGATATGCTCCAGCCTGCTGAGATATTTCAAACTGTGGTTCTGTGAGCCAGTCTGTAAGCCTCAGTGCTAGTACTAAGCATGATAGCAGCCACTGATTTTCCCAAGCACCCCCTTTATGGCACATATTATACTAAGCTTTTTTACAAAATGATATAATTCTCAAAACAGCCCCATGAAGTATATATTCTAGTAATATTTTTATTTTGTAAATAATAAAAGCACAGAGGCACAGGACAATTTTACCAAGAATGAATGGTTTGTCAGTAACAGGGTTAGAATTTCAAACCAGAGCTCAAGGTCCTGGCAAGGACCCAGGGCTCACCAGAGGAAAGGTAAAAGATTACTGAGCGTAGGTGGTGCCGTCATTTACTTTGCGGTATGTTTTCTCATAAGGTATATGAGTGTTAGAGATTAAAAGATTCAATTTTGTTGACTTTCGGGTTTTCTGACATTCATAAGATTACTTTGAGCCTTGATGGTATAGAATGACCCGTCACTGTTGCTCCCCTGTGAACCAGCTGACTCCCAGAGCGCCCCCTACCGACCACATACTTCACCATCTACCAGCTTTGCCCTTGCTACCAGCTGTCGTGGGTCATGGAACAGGGCCCTTCCCACTCCTGGGTAGCGTGCTGTCCTCACATCATGGGGAAGTGACTACCAGACTATCTCAAATCCACCAGGTTTCACCAGCCAAACCACATTCATCCACCCACAGAAACAGCGCACACTGACTCTTCTTTTACTAAAATTCAAGCACATTCCACCTGTGGCCGCCTTTTATCTTCTAACGCTGTAGTACTGTCCTCAGTGGACAGCCGGTTAGGTCTGATTGATGGGTGGTGAACTCGGGAAGGCTGTGCACCTCATTTTTCTCACTGTTAAAGGAGTGACATATCCACTGTGTAGGTCAGTGCCATTTGGAGGGCATGAGGCCAATCCAGCTCTAGCATTATGTCCGGCTCTTAGGAAGCCAGCAGGAAGCCAAAAGTTACCCCGTAAGCATTACTTATAAGCACTATGGTTCTCAGTCTCCTTCGAGTTTAACTGTATTACCTAATTTACATAACGAGACCATGTTCTCTTTTCTACCCCAGCTCCTTTACACTTGATATTACTACGTCCCTTCTCCTTGTTTATGTATCCAAATTTTAAAATTTAATTTGAGCCCTGATTGTTGAATCCCACCCTTAACCAGTTACAATCGGCTTCTGAGACATCCCAAAGGCAAGGCTGAACTTTCCTGACCACCCTGATTTATGGTGTGATATTTAGCACCCTTAACTGCATCAGAAAGCCAAGGGGCAAATCCGTTACCTAGTAACCATGTAAACACCCTGTAAGGGTACAGACTAGCCCTGTGTTGTTATAATGAAATAGTATTGTCTCAGGAGAATGAAAAGCCAAGGTGTGCTGGGCGAGGTTAGCACCTCACAAAAAGATCACTTCAGAACAGATTAGCAAATAGGAATTTCATCCTCACCCCAGGGTGTTTATGTAGGGTTCTCGATGACACCATTTTCCACACTGGAAGCCACACCCAGGGAGTCAGGGTCAGACAGAAGACAGGGCACATGTTGTCCTTCGCCTGCTGATCTTGGAAGAGACTATAAATTCAGATGCCATTGAGGAAAGGACAGTTCTTATCTGAACTGCCATTCCCAGGGCATCTCCCATCCGGCTGCCTGGCTCTAAGGGCATCTAAGTGAAGAGCGTCCTCTACTAAAACAAAATCCATAGATAGCATTACTACTTGCGTGCATCATTTGAAAAAAAAAAAAAAAAGGCCTCAAGATTGCCATGACTAGTAAAAAGGATAAAGGAAACGTAATTCACAATAAAACATATTTTAAAATGTTAATGTTCAGGCCTGACTGCACTGGGAGCTATGGTGACGCGGTCACATGCTTGCACCTGTACGTAGTGAGTCAGCTCGAGTTTGCAAGAATAAGATGACTTGGAAAGCATTCTGGAGAAGGGATGCCGGGCGGAGGACGCAAAGGTACCAAGGAGCGAAGGAACGCAGTCCATACCTTCAGGACAGACTGAAGTGGCACAGCCCGATGTGTGTGTGCGCCGCCCAAAAGTTTTATTCAAAAACAAACAAACCCATCTTTTCTGTGGACTGTGTCATACCGTGTGGCCCAGCGGAAGCCACCCACACCTGGCTCTGTGTCACTTCCTTCCCAGCAGGGACTCCTGGACCAGCACCTCCGTCCTCTTTAATGGCCACATGGTAACTCATTTTATGAATGAGTTGTAACTTTAAAAAAAATTTGTTAAAGGTTGTTTTGATAATACAGAAATGTCTAAAGCAGGAAACCAGGTATTCTATAATCTCGGGTTCCAGATAACCAAGTTAGTATTTTTCTTTCAGTGAAATAAAAGTCATAAAAGCAGACAGTAAAAATGAAAACATGGGAGCCCGATGTGGTGGTGCACGCCTGTAATCCCAGCACTCAGGAGGCTGAGGCAGGAGAACTGATGCGAGTTCAAGGCCAACCTGGGCTACAAAGTGAGTTCAAGGTTAGCCTGAACTACAGAGCAAGACCCTGTCTCAAAAAAAAAAAAAAAAAAAAAAGAAAACATGATGAGGGAGGGGTGTGGTGTGATGACAACACAGGATGGAAAGGGAAGAACTCTTCCCCTTCTCAAACCCCAGCCCCTCTCCCAGAACAGCTCTCTCCCAGCAGCCGGCAAACTAGAGCCATGGCACACACATCCGTTTTATCTGCATAAGAACCAGGCTCCAGAGGTGCTGGGCGTCCGTGTGAAGAGCTAACCTTTCCCAGGCGTGGGCCTCTCTGCAGTGATGCTCAGGCCTGCTTGGAGGCAGAAGCCACAGTTTTCCACTGCATCCTCCTGCTGCCCCCTGCACAGGAGAAGAGAGAGCCTGACTCGGAAGGGGCGCTGGTCACTGTCACGGGGGGGCTGCCTCTCCTTGCTGGTCTGCCCCATGTGTCACTCCCATCCACACAGCACCTGCTGCAGCCTCTCCAGACTTTTCCATTCCCAAGGACTTGCTACCCACACCCGCAACCCAGAAGCAGGGACGATCGTGTCCTAGGAGTCGGCCTCCAGCCAGAAGGAAGAACGGCCAGGGAGCGAAGTCCCCCACTACAGACAGGGCAGCATGGAGCTAGGCTCGGAGGCCCCCAGGAAGAGAGAGGCACAGGAGCCCCCAGGGCTCCCCGTTCGGGGGCGTCGGTGTCAGCGGCTACCTTTTCTCCTTGCTTCCTTCTCCCTTCCACCCTCTCACTCCTGTGTCCTGACTCCAGCCCAGGTCAGCCCTGTACCCAAGGCCCTGTCTCGTGCTCTGTCTCCAAGGAGCACCTGTTAAGACAGCTCTGCCTCTTCCTGGCCAAGGATGCGTCTGCCTCAGCGCATCTCTAAGTGAAGAGAGCAGGCCTACTTAAGTGGACTGCTGTAAAGTTTTAAAAGGATAAGGTACATAAGTGGCTGGCATAAGTACTACTGCTAAACCTTTTTTTTTTTTTGCTGTGCTGGAATTTAACCCCAGGGCCTTCATATGATCTATATATCTGTCGCCCCCTCCCGCAACCTTTTTTTTTTTATTTTTTAACATTTTAAGGCAGGGTCTCACTATGTTGCAAAATTGTCCTGGCCAGCCTTGAACTTTCCCTCCTCCTGCCTTCAGAGTCCTGGGATTGCAGACATGCTCCACCGCACCAGGCTAGACTGTTAAAGTTATTTTATGTATTACGACTATTACACAACACTAATTGCTTCATAAAAAGGAGCTTAATGAAATGCATATATCGAAGGCCTGCTAGACGCTGAATTTTCTAGTTTGCCTTGGTCTTTAAAAAGATTTTTCCCTGCTTCAGCCATGTTTGTTCAACAGATAATTTTGAGCATCTACAATATACTCAATATTACCCCACTCCCCTCGGGAGCAGGAATATCTTAGTGGACAAAGGAGACGAGAACTCTTGTGCTTGTGACGTTGCACAGTGGATTCATTAAGTGATGATCTTTGCCCCTCTGGAGGGATCAAGGTGACAAAAACCTACAGTGGTTGCCTCCAAGAACATGAGCTTTCCTCTGCTCGTTTATTTAAAATATACCAGTTGAAACATTGTTGTAGGCTTATATATTTATCTGTCTTTATTAGGCTCCTACTACATGCCAAGCAGTAAGCCCAGCACCCTTCTTAAGGAAAGATAAATAACTCTGGTCCCTGAACTTGAGGAAATGCATAAGCTGCTAAACTAGGCCAACAAAAGCTCTCAGCCCACTTTTCTCACTAGCTTGCTGTGACTCTAACCCAGAAAAAAAAGTTCTTTCTAATCACTGGTTCTAATACAAATAAAATGTAGTGATTCATTAATCTCCTTAGCCTTAAAATTGCAAATTGAGTTTTCTCTAGACTATACCTAAAGGAGATAGGTGCCCATTAAACAGTTCAGGGGAGTTTTATTTAAGCTGCAAATAAAATTAGTTTACTCATTTTTAATTTAATTCCCAGGAGGCATTTTGGAAGGCTTCCCTTCTCATCTGACCTAAAACCATTTTTAAAAATTATTGTTCTCTTAAATTGAAGCCCTTTCCAGCACTGCACATTAGAAGTCTTAAAACTCATCTGTTTTCTTTTTTGTAATTGACTTACAAATGCATAATTGACTCACAAATGCATAATTGACTATGTATGGCATTTTAAAAGGGCAAAGTTTCCATTTGCTTCTTGATTTCTTTGGGGATTTTCTTTTTTTTCTTCATTTGCCTAAGCCTTCTTCCAACAACATTCCGGCAAGTTTCTTGGGTCTTCTCTTAGAAACAGCACCCCCTGCTGGCATCAGAACGGAGGGGCAGCTTCTCCCCCAGTAATGGCACCAAAAGTTTGGGCTGAGGTAGGGGCAGCTTTCAAGCACCCTCGTCTGCAACGAAATACTTACCTGGCCTCATCCTCCCAAAGCATGGACAATTATTTTATCACCCATGTGACTGAACAAATACCTCCCTGATCATCATGGAACTAACTAGTGGTGTAAACAGCAAGTTATTGTATGTTTCATCAGCAAAGCTGAAACCCTACGCATGTGTGTGCCTTCAAGAGGAATGCAACGCATGTTCGTGGTTGCCCTAAGCTTGTGTTAAAGTGAGCGCGCCCAGCAGCACACGGCAGCTACCCAGATGGCCTTGTTGTTGACCCCACCCGGTGTAAGGGGAGGGAGGGGTCACGCCACAGGAAGTGAGCAGGAGGCTTTTAGGGGAAACAGAATGTAGATGCTCACCCAAAGTGGGGACGCACACAGCTTCCTTGGTTAATCCAGCACTGCTTCTTGGGGAAAGGTAGCACTTGAGACACAGTACTCTTTTCAGCAGCATGGTTACGTTGGGGTGATTGAGTGGATGTCCTGCTCTTGGCTTCCCCCAAAGCTAACGCTGGGGCAAGTATTCAAGTAGAATTTGGCTTCTTGGGGGTGGGGAGGGAGGAAATACTGATCAGAAGAAAAGTGAGGACGCAGGACAGGGAAAGAACGGCAGCCTAGGAATCAGCCGCCAACTGCGTCTGCAAGAGCTCGGAGTGATGTCCACCAGGAAACACCACAACACAGTATAGAGACAGAAGGGGCAGCAGATGAAGGCTTCAGAGAAAGGCAGGGGAGTTGGGGTGTAGACATGCCAGCCCCGACAGTGAGGGCCACTGCTGGGCAGTTAACTCCCCAGTACTTCTGGGCCACTGGCTGCTGAACAGAGCAGCCTTCTGCAGCTCTGGAGAAAACCATGCTATAAGGAGATGAAGGTAGTTTAGGCTCAAGTCTGCAGGCAGGAGGGGGACTGATAAGACCTGGGCTGGCAATGGGGCATCAATGGAACCTGGCACAGAGGAGTTAAGACTCTGGTTGGCTCATGTCGGCTTCATGATATCTGGTTCAGCGCTGCGCACTGGCTTGAGTTTCACTTTTGGTCTTAATTAATTGCCCAACCTACCCATGGTGCATACCTCATAACTACTAACACGCCTTGCTCAAGCCCATTTTTCTCTTGCAAATGATGCCTCTCACATGGTGAAACTCCTCCTCTATTATGTAGAGCAGGACCACGGAGCCGTTCATCTCTTCCCCAGAAGCAGGATCTTGTGTGGTACCAACCATGTCATGTGATTCCTCAACAAGGCAGAAGGGATTTGAATCTTGGAATATCATTAAGTCCGAGTTATTTAACTGGTTTCTTCTAAATCCTGACTTGCGTCTGGTTGCTCATTACATGTGAACATGGAGTTTCTGAATTTATAAGCTGAGAATGTTTCTGGAAGATATTTAAAGCCTCCTTAAGCAGGTTAGTGGGTCTTATTTTCTGTCTGAAGCAACTGTTATCAAAATACATTTGACTTTGGGCATGGGAGTGAATTGGTGAAAGGGTCCCTGGGAATTCCAAGCACAAATCCTGTTAGCAGGTAATAAGATTATGAGCACAGCCCATGTAGAACACACGGTTTCATCAGCTGAAGTGAAGCTCCGAGATGCCACATTGCTAATGGAATTCAGCATCTGTGTCTTTCATGGCTTTCTAAATAGACAAAGTTCAGTGCTATCCAAATTACGTACAGAATCAAAGCCACCTCCTGGTGCAGAGTGGGTATTTATTATAGTTTCTACTCTAGAGGAGAAAAGGCTTGTTTTGCTTTCTAACCCTTTTTTTTATCTCTTATGCAGTAATTCCCTTCAACCTTCTAAAAATGTTACCAAATATGAAAACTCACGTTGCATTTTGAAGTGCCTCACCACAATTGATAGACCGAGATAATACCAGACTCTAATTTCAGTGTTTGACAGGATAAAGGTTACTGGCTAATGGTCTTTGAGAGAGGAGAGAAAATAACATGTTGAAGGCAATACAAACCCCCATATTTCGTGCTAAGATCTTTTGTAACTTCTAGTCACACAGAGCAATCATAAGATATTCTTTCTTCCTTCCTTTGTGTCTTTGGGGTTGCTTAAAATGTACTGCGTTTTTATGTACTACTCATGAATATTCTTTTGTTTTTCTTCTCTATTGAACTTTTTTTTTCGAAGTATCACAAAGAAGGTTCAATTTAATCCCATTCAAGTGACTGAGTCATTGGCAATCTGATGCCTAAATTTTGACTGTTTTCTTGTGGAATGCAGTCATAATATTGAGCACCTACCCACCGCTGCCAGGTGCAGTATTCCAAAGCACCGCCATGATGAATTCTAGGTCCTGGAACATCAGGATTGGAACAGCAGTTGTAACCCAGACAATCTTTTCATCTGTTAATCTTTCAGGTCTTTGCCCAAACACACAGTGGCATTGAAATTCAAAACCCTTTGCACGTTCTTTTCTATACCCCATCCGACAGATCACTTGATCCACGCTACTCCATCCACAGCAGTGGCACTAACACACCTGCCCTCTATAGCATCTTCCAGTCTGACCAGTTGTTCTCCAGCTCGCAGGTGCCAAGTTCAACCCTATCCCCACGCCTCTGCGCCGCGTGCTCCTCTAGCCTGAGACAGTCACCACTCATCCGTCAGAGCCAAACACTCCTTGGTGCTCAGATCTCATATCAAATGTTACTTCCTCACTCAGCTCTGGCTACTGTACTGCCTGAGCGACCCGCTTTGGTCTGTGATACACTCCCACTTCTCTTTCAACTGTCCCATTCACCGCCACCTGAAGGCACCCACTTGAATAGTTGTTTATTGCCTGCCTTGCTGTGGCTGTACTGAGAGCAGGACAGGTGAGGAAGGCTGCTGTAGACAAGGCACTCGTCAGCTGCAGAATTGTCAGTGTTCCGCGGGGCTGAGCAGATCATGAGTGCTTGCTTAATGTTTGAATGAATGAATCCATTTGTAAATAGAATACGGAGGCACAGCACAATTTGTTTGGTACTTAGCCCATTTGACTTTTGAAAGTGATGTCTCCAGTAGCCTCTGACCCTTAAAGACCCTTTTAATCATCTTATGTCACTGGTACCTGGTACCGTTCCCACATACAGTAGGTGCTCAAAGAGCAGGTCAGTGAACAGTATGATCACACAAGGAAATTATATAGAAGAGAAAGAGATTCATGTATAAGGAGTACTCCTATATGAGAACTTATGTTTCCTTTGACATCTGATCCCCATAACAAGTACCTAAAATAGTAGACAGTGGCATCCCCAAGTTAAGGATGAAAAACCTGAGCCTGGAACCCCACAGGCATGTGGAACAAATCCGGGGTCCAACTCCACATTCTTGGCAGGTGGTGGGCAGCTGGTACTGTGCTGCTTACAGCGTGCTAAGAACAGTGGCTCTGGGATATTTATGAAGGAGGCAGAAGAAGACAAGTAGAACCACATGTTCATAGCTTTGCTATTGGAGCTTCATTCTAATAATGAACCCATAAGAACAAATCGAATACCTGTGTATGTGTGAAATGCTTTGCCTCCTTTTCAGTCCAAGGGGAACCAACAGAGGCTTTTGAACATACTACATGCACCACCAGCATGGTGACACTGATGGAGACTCCTTGGGATGGGAGGTAGGTCGCCCATCTGTACTGTGCTCCCCCAGAAGAACACCCCAGTGGCAAGGACAGGGCACATGGGCTCATTGTAGACAGACATGCCTGCAGTGCACGTGTGCCTCTCAATGCTGCTCACTCACAGTGCTGACCCTCTGAGGTCTGGCGCCCCATGGCTCATGCAAGCCAAGCAGCGCCCTGTGCACAGAAACCACACATTTTTAGCTTCAGGGCTTCCATGAACCCAGGGCATCTGTAGCTCAGAAAACTCCCACAGCTATAAGCAGTGGAAATTTTTAAATAAAAGGCTCTAGCGTTCATAATGTTTCCTTTTTTTAAGAAATATGACCGCCTTCCACAACCAATAGATGCATCTGTGAGAAAAATCACGTAGAGCCCTGTCATCGTAGCAGAGCCACAGTGTTTCTTTGTCTAAGCTATTGACGCATTATTCCACTGGGCACATACGATTCAAAGTTTGTCTGTTTTTACTTAATACATCATAGCATCCAAGAGTCGTAATGCCATCTCACAATCAGTACTTAATTGGAAATGTTTTAGCATAATGCTATTGTAATATTCAAATGCAAAGGCACGATGAAGCGGTGAGATTGGTCTCTGTTTTGTCTAAAATTATTTTAAAAACCCATTAAATTTTGTAATGCGCATTCCCTTCCATCCACAGGTCTGCCATAAAATGACTTCAAATCTCACAATCAATGATATTTTAAAGCAGCACATAAGAGCATTTAGCTTTAATGTGATCACTGCCTCCGGCTGTAATAAAAACAGAATTTTTCCCCAATTATTTTCAGTCACTCCTCCTCCATCCTCTATCATGATAGGAATGAGCGACTTTCATTTCTCACCAGGCAACTAATCATCCCTTCGCCAGTCATTCTTTATAAATGGAATAGAATAAATTTCATTATGCAATGTGGTAATGTTCCCCAACTAGAGATTGAGGTGTACTGATCTTGGGGAAAGTCATGGACACAACATTAAGACCTAGGAGACTTAGGGAGAAACACCACCCAGCCCATAACACAGGTGGCACCAGCCCCTCTGCCCTCATGGCAGCCCCCTCTCCCCCAGTCTGCTGTCCTCCTTCGAAAATTCATGAAAAGTAGACAAGGTTCTTGGTGGTTTCCACTTCCTGGAGGGTGATCCCTTGTCTATTGGCCATGGTTTTGTGAAGGTAACCTTGGGAAAGTACCAAAGATCACTTAATGTAATAGCTGCTTTGTCGTTGTTGTTTTGACCTCTTAGCAAACTTTCTCCTAGCAGATTTCAAGTGTGCAATGTGGTGTTGGACTCTGGGTACAGGGTTGCAGGACAGATCTCTAGCTCTCCTCCACCCCGCTTCCCTAAAACTGTGTGCCTACTGATTACAGACTTTCCATCCCCTGCTTGCAAAGTCCCTGCCAATCACCAGCCACCCTCTGATTCTGAGTATTTCAATATTCTCAATACTTCATGGAAGTGGAATGGCACAATATTTGTCTTTTTATGTCTGGCTTATCTCACTCAACTTAATGGTCTTAAAGTTCACTCATGTTTCTGCGTACTGCAGCACTTCCTGCTTTTTAAGGCCCAGGTGGATCTGGCTGCAGGTATACAGCACATCTTCTTGATTCATTTACCCACTGATGGACATTGCGGTTGTTCCTCTGTCTTGGCTATTGTTAGTGCCACAGTGCACATTACGGTGAATATTCTTAAGATCCTGATTTAGTCCTTTTGTATCTAATACCCAGAAGTAGGATTACTGGATCATATGGCCTTTTGTAAAAAGGTAAACAAATTGGACATGCCTGTGACTCAACTAAGAAAAAAGAGAAGACTCAGATATTATTAAACCACAATATCAGGAATGAAAAAGAGGACATTACAACTGATACAAAGATTTAAAAAAATCATAAGAGAATTATGCACCAACCAATTGAATAATCTACAGGAAATGGGTAAATTTCTAGAAACCTATACCCTACTAAGACTGAATCATGAAGAAATATCACATCTAAACAGACCAATAACTACTGTGGAGTTTAAATCGGTACTCAATACCCCAATGAAGAAAATCCAAGACCAGATGTTTGGTCTAGCAAACATTTAAACAAAAATTAATGCCCATCTTTTTCAAACCCTTCAAACAAATTGATGAAGAGGGAACACTTCCAAATTCATTTTATGAAGCTGGCATTAATTACCCTGATATCAAAGCCAAACAAAGTTGACACCAGAACAAAAAAAACTACTACTAAGAATCTTTAATGAATATAGAGCTAAAACCATCCACAAAATCCTTACAAACCAAATCCAAAAGCATATTTAAAGGATCATAAGCCATAATCAAGTGAGCTCTATCTCTGGGAGGAATGGATGTTTCAACGCACAAAAATCAGTTCACGTGATCCACCACATTTACAGAATAGAAAATAAAAATCACATGATTATCTCAAATGCAAAAAAAAATCACTTGACAAAATTCAACAACTTTTCATGATAAAAACTTTCAACAAATTAGAACTAGAGGGGGCCAGGGATTTAGCACAGCAGTGTTAAATGCCTGCCTGGCAAGTGTGAGGTCATGAGTTTGATCCCCGGTACCAAAAAAAAAAAAAAAAAATAGAACTAGAAGGAAAATACCTCAAGATAATAAAGACCACCTATACGAAGCTTACAGGTTATCTCCTACTCAACTCTGGAAAATCTGCAAGCTGCTCCTTTGAGATCAGAAGCCAGGAAAGGTCATCCACTCTTACCCTTGATAATACCAGAAGCACTAACAGAGCAATATGGCAAAAAGAAAAAACAACAAAAAAAAAGCATCCAAATCAGACAGGAAGAAGCAAAATGATTCTATTTGCAGACACAAATGAGCGTTCATATAGAAAACACTAAATGCTCCCTTAAATTAGTGCTTGAGATAATAACTGGATTCACAAAACTCGTGGGATGCAAAATCAACATCCAAAACTCAGTGGTGTTTCTGCACAAGGACACCAAATTATCTGAAAAGGAAATTAGGGAAATAATCCCACTTACACCGTCACCTGAAAGAACGAAACACTTCAGGATGAACTTCCCTAAAAAGGCACCAGACTTGTGTACTGAAAACTACAGAATTATGATGGCGAGAATTAAAGACGACACACACCAATGGAAAGCCAGAGCTCGCGGATGGACTGCAAGGCTTCCCGTTGGGAAAATGCCGACTGCCAGAGTGGGCTGTGAATTCCAAATCCTAAGGACTTCTTTTTTTTCTTTCAGAAGGAGGAATTGCAGACAAGCACCCTTCTCATTCTGATTCTTGCGACCCTGTCCTGCCCTGGTCCCTTCGCCCCGCTTGCTCTCATCTCCCAAGTGTAGTCATCCGGATGCCCCGTGCATAGCACTTTCTTTTCCCTGCATGGGGAGAAGCCGCGCCCACAGGCAGAGCTGGTCCACCTGCACTGAAGCCCCCCAAAAGTACCACCGCCAGCTCTAACCCCTCCCCCCACCTGCAGCATCCACCTTCAATGTCCAGCTTTCCAGGAGCTCCTCACGGCGTCCTTGAGGCCTTGCTGAGAGCTGGCAGAGGGAGGCAGTGCAGAGAAGCGTGGGAAAGCTCTGGTGCTCAAAGTGAGCTGGACCACTGAGGTTGGAATCCTGGCTCTGCCAGGCTGTGTGTCCTTTAACCACCTGGTTAACTGCTGTGTGCCAGTGCTTCCTGATCAGTCAAACATGGCTAACATCATACTTTATAGAATTCTCACAGTGGTTATGCTAAACAGTACCAGCAAAGTCTTTAGAACAATCCCTGCCCATGTCTAGTACTCTATAACAATCAGCCATGATAACAAGTAGTCATTTTTAAAGTCAGTAGTATTACTGGTAGCATTTCCTAAGCATATTACATGGATTATTTCATTTCTCCTTAAAACGATCCTATGAGACAGCCGCTCTCCTCACTGCCACCCTGCAGACCGGGAAACAGAGGTGCTTACCCCCAGGTGGCGTGGCTTCCAGAAGGCCCCCTAGGTGGCGGGACAGGAATTCAGGCCAGCCTGGCGTGACCTCAGCCCGCAACCCTGACACCTGCCGCTGTCTCCTCCGTGAACCCGCTGGCCCCTGCCCCCGTCCCTCCGCCAGGCCCCCCACCCTGCTGGCCATCCTGCCCGGGCAGCCCTTCTCTCCAGCTTATCCACCTGAGGCCTCCTTCCTGCCCACTCCGCTCTCCCCTCTCACCTTCCTGGTCCCTCCTGCTACAGGAGCCACAGCGGCCTTGGGGAGGCCCGGAGAGAAGGCTCCTCCTGATGCCCTGGAGGCAGCACCCACAGCACACAGCGATGAGCAGGTGAGACAAAGGCTTCCAGGCTCTTGTGGCCACTGGAGATGGATTTCAACCAGAGACTTCTTCGGAAAGCAGGCAGGCTGGCAAGATCCCACTCAGCAGACACAGCTTCCCGCAGGTCGGGAGCAGTCAGGATTCTCTCTTCCACTTAGATGCTCCCTCTCCACTTTGACAGGACAGAGTGTCACTGAAATAGAAATTCCATTTCACAGCAAAGTGGCTCCGATCAACTAGAGGGAATTAAATACTAACTTTCCCCCAGCATGCTGCATAATACCTCAACTTGGAAAACTCCTATACAACCTTCAAAATCCAAGAAAAATACAGCTTCTCTGCCAAAACCTTTCCTCGAGTCTAACTGCTACTTCCTCCTTTTTTAATCATGTGGTGAAACATGGTGGTTATGAAGATGGACTGTTCAGCAAATGTCCAACATTCCAATAGTTGTTTCACTGTTTATTAGCCATGTGGCCCTTAGCAAGTTGCTTTGCCTGTCAGTGCCACACTTTCCTCATTGGAAAGACTGGAGGGGTGGTTTACCAGCTTCTTATGATTATTGGGAGGATTAGGGAAAAAAAAAAACTTACAGAAAGCCTTTAGCACAATGCCTGACACTGTGAAGTATCTGGTGACTGTTACCTGCTGAAGTTTGTAGCCATCAAATAAACAGGGGTATCTGGAAAATCATAACACCCATGGCAAGCAGTGGGTTTCATTTCCAAATCAAAAGAAGATGTGGTATTCCTAGAGTGGCTTTCATTCCTTTTAAAGAAAAAGCACGGTCACACTTCCTTACAGCCGCTGAGGAGGTCGGGAGGCTGTTGCTGCAGCGTGGGGACCAGGAGGCCACGGAGCTGAGCCCCGGTCATACATTAGCCTTTGATGCCACGTTCCAGGTCTGTGGTCAGATCTGTGCAAACAAGCTTCTGCCCGGGGACTACTCTGAAGAGGAGGCAATGCGAGAACCTGGCCTGTGATCGCTGCCCGCCAGGAATTGGTTTTAGAACAGAGGAAAGAGAAAGAGGGGGATCACGTGCTGAGGCCCTGGATGGGGTTGCAGCCTTTTATGCTGTGACTGAAAAGGAGGCCGCAGGAGAAATGGGCACAATGCAAGGAGACCTAGAGCTCGCCTCAGTGACACAGGCTTTCTCGTGCCCTCTTCCCCTGGGGAAGGCTCTTTCCCTTCTCTGAGGGCCAGGGGTCAGCTGCATTTGGTAAACGAGGTGTCTCGAGGGGACTATCTGGCACAAGTTTCTGTTCTTGAAGAGCATGGGCCCACAGCCCCCAAATCCATGAGGCCCCGCACATGCCAGCCAGCGCCCAGCTGCCTTCCTGATGCCTCATCTGTTTCCACGACAGCTCAGCAGCTGTGGAGGTGACTGGGATCCCCACCAACAGTTGTACTCTCCCTTCCAGGAACCCCAGCCCCAGCCCCAGCCCCTTCCCATCCCACCTCCGCATCCGCCCATGGGTTCACTGAGATGAAGTTTGTGTGCTCCCCGCCTCCAGCTCTGGGAGACGCTTCCTCCACCCATGCAGGGTGTGGTGCTCAGCCAGAACTCAGAAGTGTGACTGGCTCCAGGTACAAGACACCATCACTGCCCCATGAGAGCTGAGGAGTAAGTATGAATACAGGCAGTGGGAGAAATGGCCGTCTCCCACAGATTACCTCTTTCACCCTCTAAGCCACCTGTGGGGTGAGTTCTACAGCTATAGCTCAGAGCAACGACAGGGCCTCCAGTCTACACTGATTACAGTGTAATCAGCACTACAGCACACTACCACACAGAGCCGATAACCACCCCAAACATTTATTAAGCCAACAACATGTGTATGATGGCTATAGCATCTTTCTCAAGTGGAGAGGGATTTATTCAGCTCCATTTCCGATAAGCTGCCCCTACCATATGTTAGTATGTAAGGCAATTTCCCTGACAAGTTGCCCCAGGGCATTCCCACAGGTGTACTGACGTGGTGCTTATACCCTAAGACATTATGAGTTCTACAAGGAATTTTTCTCTGGTTATTTATTCCCAGATGGTTCAGGGGTCAGGCACCTTAGTTCCAAATCAAATAAACTGCATTCCACACTCAGCTCTGTACAAGAACACATTTCTTCCTTTTAAATAATTCAATGTCTTTTAACAGGGCATGAGTTTTATTTTGGTTTGTGGTGTCTTGCTTTAGTACTGGATACTGTCTACCTAGATTCCAGCCAGAAAGAATTGACTGACTCACGCTTCATCTTGGGAGATAAATTAACTACACATCCATTTTAAAGAATGATATTTGAATAGAAAGCAATGAATTTTCTACTGCAGAGAGCAGAATAAAAATATGAAACAGAAGAGTACTCCCAAGATCAGGGCATGAAGCTTGGTGCTGTAGATGTTACGAATTGAAATGAAGCCTGATCCTGACCCCCAAGGCATGGGATCGAGCTGTCATAATCTCTCCCAAGCAATTGTGCAGATGACTGGCCACATTCCTAAGGTAGGAACTCAGTAAAAGCATCGGCGAAATCCCTAAATGTGTACTTTGGAGCAGGAACTCTGACTGGGAGCTTTGGAAGATGAGATTGGTTGATGTCTCAAGCACATTCAGGCCCAGAGGTTAATGCCAGTTAGGAGAAGATGGTTTCACACCCAGGACAGCTCCCCAGGGCGCTAGAGTGGTGCCTTGGTATTCATCCAGAAGGTTGAATAAGTACCAAACACATGTTTTGGCTGGAAGGCTTAGGAAATCATGACTCAATCATCACTGACAAGTTCTAGCTTGAATGTGGAATACCAAACAACAGACAAGCACTGGGACAGAATTTTCACATCAAAATACAGAGAGTACCAAATTCTAAGGAGTTTCAAACCCAACAAGTCCCAAGGTATGAGTGCCGTTACATCGCCAAGGGGCCCATAGATGGAGCCCCCGGGAATATGCAGCAGGCCCCGCTGTGTCCCAGGAGAGTTGGCTGTGCTCGGTTCTCCCGTGATGGCAAGTGCCCACATCTGACCCCTGTCAGATGCTGCTTAAGTTACCAATGTTCCCATGGTCACTAGTGTTCCCAGGATGGCTATGCCTCCACCCTTGGCAGAAGTGGCATCCAGGGTGGCACCTCCATGTTTTCCTATAGATTGAGAGCCTTGCATTGTCTAATTTGTTGACTAGGGTTCGCCTTTTTTTTTCATGATGGGAATACAGGGGTGACCTTGGGTAAAGGTGAAGAGGAAATGAAAGTCATGTCATGGTGTAAGAATTAAGAAATGGTCAAAGGAAAAGTCAGTAGTGTCACATGGTCCACGCCCCAGAGGAAGACAACAGGATGCACTGCAGCATTTGAATGGTGACAGAAGGACAATGATTAAGTTGTTAAACAAAACAAATGATTTGGTGTTGCATTGGAATCAAACCTTTTTTGCATACATGCTCCCCCTTAGGAAGCAGAAGGGAAGTGAGTTCTTCATTCAAAAGATGGAGATGGCTGGGAAATGAAGCCCACTATTGCTTGCCCCCTGCTGACTCTTGTCCTAGAGACAGTGTCACCCAGGGTGGGAGTTCTTGAGTGTCCCCAGGCTAAGCTGCCCATTATACCATTATGGCTTTTATCAATGTGATTAAGGAAATAGGGCAGATTCAGTAGCTGTTAGCTTGTGGGTGATTATAAAAGCTGCCAGTGAATGGGATGGGTAAAGGAAGATGGGAGAGAAGTGAGAACCTAGGCGAGTATGGCACTATGAGTGGAGAGAGAGGGGGGCACTATCAGTGCTTTCAGCGGGTAGCAGCAGCTCAGAAGCATTCAGGATCATGAGACCAGAAGAAGAACAAATATCAGGATGGGGCTGATTGTTCAGGTTTCACTTAACTACAAGTAAACAGATTCTGCCAACAGTGGATTATAGAACAAATACTTAATCGATTTGCAGAAAGTAGCTGGAGGTATCCAGGTAGGATCCAGCTGCCATCCTACTTACCACTCAGTACCATCCCACTTGATCACCCTCAGTGTACTGGCTACTTCTCCTCTGGTTTGTTGCTCCATGGTTTCAAGATGGTTGCTGCCCCTGAAATGCACAGTGAGTAGCAATGGAGTCAGAATAAGCAATGGGGGGAAAGATTTGAAGTTTTCTCTTTTATCAAACCAGTGAATCCTTTCTAGAAGCTCCCACAGGCCTCAAATGACCTGCAGAGGAAGGTGGAAGAGTAGTTGGCTCATCAGTTTGCAGCAGGGAAGGATGCAAATGGGGAGGAGCTTCCGGCAGTCCACCCACAAGGCTCCTGCTGTAGAATCAGTGGCACTGTTCACCTGGGCATTAAAATGCTTCCTCCATGGTTAACTCCTGTCTTGGTTATTTTTCTCATATTGCTGAGACAAAATACTTGATGTCCAAAACAAGGGAAAGAAAGTTTTAGTTAACTTACAGTTTTTGGAGATTACAGTCCATACTCAGCTGGTTCCAAGGCAGGGTGGTGTGGCTGAAGGACAACAATTCATGGTGGCTGCAGCAGATACCAAACGTGACAAGAGCAAAAGGGAAAAGAGAAAAGCACACCTCCTTCCCTCCCTTATATGCCAACTACCCACCCCTGGGCAGGTGTAGTACTAAAACTGCCAATCTCAGTGCTAGACAATGAGCCAATCACAAACACTAGATTCAGCTGCCTGCATAACTGCACGAGGCTTTGGGGGGGCCATCCAAACACAAACCATAACATTCCACCCCTGGCCTCCCAAACTGTCATGTACATCCTTTATGCAAAAGATATGTAGTCCATCTCCAAGGTTTGTCAAAGTCCTAACAGTTTCGGCATTGCTGAAAAATCCAAGTCCCAAGTCTCCTCCAAGATCTAAAGCAAACTCTTAGCTGTAACCCTCTATACAAATGAAAACAAAGTTAAACACTTCCAACATTCAATGGCACAAGATAAACATTACCATTCCAAAGGGTACAAACAGGGGATTGCAAAGGAATGGGACCAAAGGAGGTCCAAAATCCAGAAGGGCAAACATTATGCCCTGGAGTTCCAATTTCAGCATCAGAAACAATCTGGTTGTGAGCTCCAAAACACTTGAGTGACCCCATCCCCACAGCACTTCTGGTGGTGTTAGCTCCCAAGTCTTCTCTCTTGAGTTGGCTTTGCTCTCTTCTTGCAGGTTTCCTTAGATGATTCACACTCCTGGCTTTTCCAAACTTCTGAGTTCTCCACTGCATCTTTGGCTTCACCCTCACAGCTTCACACATTGCCCTTTCAGGGGTACACTGCCTAGCCTCCCAGGCCTTCTGAAATCAGTGTGAAAGCATTTTTAACATCAGAATTCTTGCATTCTCTGTACACCTAAAACCAACACCACATGGATGTTGCCACAGTCTGCTGCCAGTTAGAGCAATAGCCAGGCTCTCCTCTCTCTTGGCTATAGGAGTTGAGTGCCTGGATCGCTGAGCACTCTGAACCTGATTCTGAGGAACAAATTCTCTGTGCCACCACCATTCTGGAACCTGATGTGACTGCTGCCATTTTAGAACCTTGTGTGGCCTCCACCACCATTCTGGAACACGGTGTTCTGTGGCTTTCTTCTCAAAGCAAAGCTTTTCACTTCTGCAGTCTTGAGGCTGCAAAGGGTGAAGACTCACTACTTCCCGTGATGCCCCCAGGTCATCTTTTCTATTTTCCTGTTCCATCTCAGCAATCAAGATTTCCTCACCTCCATCTTTGCAGTCCACAGCTTTACTGGAGCTTCCTTTTGGGCTAAACTCACAACATTTTAAATCATCCTGCTGGGTTTTTTGCATTTGATTTGCTATATAAATCTGGCTAAAAGCCCCCAGCAATAGCCATGTCACTGGCTCAACATTTGACTGCCTTGAAATTTCTTCTGCCAGATTAATTAATTCAATGCTCTTAATCTTAGTCTCAGGCAAAGTCTCTGGGCATGAGCAAAATGCAGACAAACTTTCTGCCAAGCCATAACACATGTCATCTGACATCCAACAACCAATGCAGTCCTTCTTCCCAGCAGAAACCTTCTGAGCCTGGGTTTTACTGGCAGGATTTCTAACAACCTTCTGTTCTTCTAAGTTCTGACCAGAATCTTCCATACAGAACAACCTAAGCTGTTGCAGTGCCACTCTTTCAGGTGACTTCTCCAAGCCTTTCCAAACTCTTGCCACAAACCATTCCTAAAGGCTCTTGAACCACATGGTCAGATACAGTCACAGCAACAACCCCCTTCCTCTGGTACCAAATTCTGTCTTGGTTACTTTTCTCTCATTGCTGACACAAAATACTTGATGCTCAAAATGAAGGAAGAAAAGGTTTATTTAGCTTACAGTCTTTGGAGGTTTCAGTCCATACTCAGCTGACTCCAAGGCAGGGTGAATTGTCTGAGAGGCAACCTTTCATGGTAGCTACAGCAGATACCAAAAGCAACAATAGCAAAAGGGCAAAAGGGAAAAGCACACTTCTTCCAATACAGAAGAGTTAGGTCCTGATTCATTTCTAGCAGAGGCCTCGGTTTCTAAGAATTAATCACTCAGAGAATTTGGTAGATTTTATGAATACACTGTAGAACAACTTAACTAAATGTTTTATGTGGTTTGAAGCCCATTTCCCATTTCAATTAGTCTAAGACCTCTGAGTTTTTCTTTAATGCTGCTTTCCATGGGTGTAATGTACTGTGTAGAAATAATTTATTTTGAAGATGTCATATCATTGAGCTAAAATCACATTAACACTTATCTAAGAAATCACAAAGTTATTATCTTTGATAGGAAAAGTTGAGATCTGGGCTGTCTCATCTGGTGTTAGAGATGCTTTCTGAGTTGTGATCATGATATACTGAAGCATTCATGATTCCAAGCTGAGAAATGGATTCAGAAAGAAAGATGGCTCAAAGGTCTTGGAGATGATGAATCAGCTAGTTTCTCCCAGTATTAATGCTTATAATTTGAAACAGAATAGACTTTAATTTCGTGCATGAATTAATGAATACTTATGATAAATGCCTTTAAAGCACTTTCTAGTGTCTGATCAAAAATTGGAGTTTTTCAGATCTATTAATTCCTTTCAAAATGGAAAAACCTAAAAAGTTGAGTCACTATGCTGCTGGGGTGATGTGTGAATTAAACTGTTCAACTTCTCCCCTGACCTCTAAAATGAAAAGGTCATTTGCTGACATGACATTGCACTTACACATTTAGTGGAGATTGCAAATGTGGTGTCACTTAACCCAAGTAGAGCCACCTGCCACCCAAAACTGAAAAAAAAAGAAATAAACCTAGTTGTCTTTCATGACATCTCCTTTTAACTCACGTTGCACTTATATCTACCTGCCATTTACCATTCGTTTATTATGTTTCCCTGCATGTCGGCGTAACTACCAAGAGAGCAAATGTTGTATGTGTCTTGTTTTTCACTATATTCTTCCTTAGGGCACAGAAGAGGGCTCTGAACAATGAGCAAATATCTGACCAAAGGTTCAAATGAATGAGTGTTGATAACCTTGAGTGAGGATGTGTGTAGAAGGTGTAATTTTTCGTTGTCATTTAATAAGCTGCTCATGGCATAGTGATCAGAGAAAGAAGAAATACCAGACAGTGATGAATTTTAGATAGAAGGGTAATTGTGAACCGGGGCAATTCACCTATCCTCCACCCCACATCATTCAGTGAATCTCAGGAGTGTCAGTATTCTCAACTCTGCACAGAACACCAGGAGACAAGGTGGGGAAGGAAAACCACCATCAGGATGTTTGCTGGGGACCAGGTTATTCACTGACTGTTGTCTTCCAGAACCTTAATATGACTGCATGGAATCTTTGTCATCCACTTCCTCCTGAAGAAGATGATTATTAAAAGGACTAAATATCACAGCCCAACCAGGTCAGTGTAGAAACCCTCTGAATTCTGCTAACTGAGATGCTGTGTGACCCACACTCCTTACAAATTGACCTCAGATGGTAATTGGAACAGGACTTCAGTGGTGGTGGAGAGATACACAGAAAAGAAAGACACAACTGGTTTCCTTCTGTTTAATGAGGTTACAGAGTAAGTGGAGATTTTAGGACTGAGATGAGCCATTCTAGAAATTTCAACTTCGTAAGGTGAATGAATGTCAGCTGTCTCCTCTCACCAGTGGTTTTCGGTGGCTCTGATGACAAGATGCTGTGGCCGCCAGGTTGGCACCTGGAGGCACTGGGAAACAGACTGAGCCTCTGCTTCCTCCTATTTCAGTTGCTCTGTAAACTGCAGGGGTGGAGATGTTTCTTGAGCTAAGAGCTGCCAAGTGTGGTGCTCTGAGACAGTATCCCTGGGCCCTGGCCATCCGGTGGAGGAGCCTGAGTAGAGGGAGCTCAGTTGACTCACCCATTCACATGGCTTCTTGGTGACAGCAGACACAGGTGCTCTGGCCCCAGAAGCAGCTGTGACTTATTCCTGACATATCTTCCTTGGGATCTGGAAGCATTCCCCACTGGGACAGGCAGGACCTGGGCAAACCCAGAGGCATCTCTATCCCGGAGTACACTTTCCGCTGTGGCAGCCCTTGAAAGCATCTACACCTGCCACCTGTCCTCGCTTAGCAAGGCAGAGTAGTCATTTTCTAAGAATTTAAACTTTTCTAACTTGCCCAACGAGAGTCTCAAGACACATCTTGTAAGGGCTCAGGATCACAGGAGGCAGCAGTCCTCACATTGTTTTCACCTCATTCTGACTGGGTACAAGTACTCAGTCATGGCTGGCTGAATGAGTGTGGCTCCTGGGACACAAACTCCATGCCCTGTCTGTCTCTGGGATCTCATCCTAGAGCAACACCTGGAATCCAGGTGCTCAGGAAACAGAGGGACAGAAGAAAAGTCATGGAGTTCGTCTAAGCCCTGACTTCCTGCCTTTAAAAGGAGGGTGATAGTGGTGCTTTCCTCATAAGACTGCTTGGAAAATCACATGTGACACCCACATGAGATGCTTAGGACAGTGCCTGGCACGCAGTCAGTACTCAGGAAATTGGGCCAACAGTGATGACTATGATCTCAGTGGAGGGGGAGGAGACTCTGGCAATTATTTCCTGAAATCCACTCTATGTCAGGCACTGCGCCAGATAAACATGCAGGGTTTCTGTCCCACAAACCTTCATACTTCTTCTCTATAATTCACTGTATGTGTTTCTTCTGTTAAACTTGTAGAATTACATATAACACATCATTGAAGGCATGTGTCCGCCTCCATGTTTTGCTATACTGACCCTGCATCTAGAAAACAAAGATCCCGCAAGAATCTGTTTTGCTTCTTCCTCCTTACCAGTGAGCGCAGTCCGAGCCTCTGGTCAGCGTCTGCAGCCTGTGAAGGACCTGGGCATTTTCACCTCGACCGACACACGCTCACCCAGGGAGAGCACCTTGTAACTGAACATCCTGCAGGTTCTTGCATTGATTCTTATGAAAACAAAGAGAAAAAACCTAAAGCAGCTCACTCCTCGCTCTTTCTGTAGCATCCTCATTTCATGATCCATCTTCTTCCTCTAAGAGGAAATTTCAATAATCCTTATCCCTGCATCTTTTGAATTTATTTCAGAGAGTATCCCTGACAGAAAGAGACAAACAGAAAAACAGAGAGAAACAGAGACAGAGACATAGATAGACAAAACTCCTGGCTGGGCTGACTGGACTTTTACTAAAAGCTCAGGACTGAGTTTCAGCACCCCTGTCATTCATTGCATGAGTGCACCTACACAGCTGTCTGGAGAATGGGGTTGCCAGTTCGCACAGTGACATCTGCTGCAGTCATGATCCTATAGCCACTGTAGTGTGATTCTTTATGAGAAATGATTGTGTGTGAAGCCCTAATAAGCATGTGGAATCAGAATATATGTCTCTGGTTAGGGGATTAAAAGACCCTCAAGTCCCTTTGTCCCTCTCCTAGTAGCTTGTGGGCATCCCTGCCAATTTTCAGGATTCCAGGGAGACTAAGATTGGGAGAATGGAACATTCCAATTGCCTGCCCCAACTTGTATCATCCTGGGGTGGGTAGGAGCAGACCGGGCACCGTGACTACCTTTGAAGTCATGCAAAAGAAAAAGATGCAAGTGAGACCTTCACCCAGAAAGCAATTGAGGGAGAGACTCCAGCATAGACTGAAGACACGGCATGCGCCAGCCTACCTCTTAGAATCTGTAGTATCTGTAGCAGCCCAGAGCTCCATCAGCAAAGCACCCTTGGGGCCTCGGATGGTTACTTCCCGCTACATGAACTAGTTGGTTTTCCAAGGTCTCTGTCACATCCCCACTCATCCCCTACTGGTACTTCAGAAGCTTCTCTTGTTCACTATTTCTTTGCGAAGCTGCTTTGGTAAGAGATAATACTGGATAGAAGATTGCTTAGACTGAGGTAAACTAATATAAGAAATATTGGGCTATTAATTTTGGAAGACTCACGATGATCCTCAAAGATAAAAAGGAAGAAATTAGACATTTTCAAAAATGGTTTTGCAGGAATGAGAAACAAAATCCTTGGCCGTAGACAAATGCTCTCAGAACATTATTATGTAATGTCTGATTTTCCCCTCTCCGTTGTAGCTATTTCATGCATGTTACAGATGAAGCCACTGTATCAGTCAGAGACCAATTTCAATCCCAAGGTTGATTACACAGTCCTCTGTCCTCAGCCTGTGTGCCATCCCTCTGTTTCCCGCCCCGACACTCACATGGCCACTGATTCACATGAACAAGGATTTGGCTCGATTCATTAATAAAACAACCTAATGAACACTTGGTTGCATTTAACCTTTAGCTGCAACAAAAATCTCGGGGTTGCCATAGTAACAGAATATTGACTCCATGACACCTCCCTCTGCCCCGGGCGGCTCCCGTGTGTTATCGCACCACAGCAGGCTTCCACCTGGATCAAGTCAGAACTGTGATCCCCCTGTTCACCGAGGAGTTCCTGGCTGTGAAGGAAATTTGCAAAGGGTCCTTCTCCACTGCCATTAAAATGAATGCAGCTTTTACAGTACAAAGTGGGAGACAGGGAGGTGACTTGTCCCTTTGGCCACGTGATGGCTTAAGAATTAAAAGATGCCAGGATGTCACCTCCTATGAGTTCCAGTCCTGGAAGTGGACAGCTGTGGGTGGGCTTCCTCCGGACCCAGCCCCTGTGCTGCCGAGTGCCCAGTCTCTGGTAGATGCCACTTCATGACCAGAACATGTTCCCTGGATTCAGAGCACACAGAGAAGAGGGCGGGTTACAGAAACCTCACTAGGATCACACCCCCAAAGGAGCTCTGCCTTTAGCAAATCTGCTCCCCCAATATCTGATTCTTCTCCCTTTCCCTCCTTTCTGTTGTGACTTTTGGAGCATCTGCCACATTCTAAAATTCCTTGTGTCCTCAGGCATCTCCTGTGACACGTGTTCCCTCCTCACCTGGAGAGAGACACGGACTGTCTCCTGTGGTACGTGAATACTGCTACCTTTCTTTCTCCTTTCTTTGTTTCTTAATTCTTCTCTCTTTCTTCTTTTCCTCTTCCTTCTTTCCATCCCTTCATTCAGCAGTTGTTTACAAAGGACCTAAGATACGCCCAGCCCTGTCCCAGGCCCTGCAGATGCAGCTCAGAGCTTATGTTCCACCGGAGAACCTGGAAATAAACTGTATGCTACGAGTAAAGCTTACAGTAAGACACACAGGACCAGCGACAGAAACCCTCTTTCGCTTTTCTTTATAAGCGGTATTGGTTTTCCCCCCCCATCCACTCATCCCAGTATTTGAAAGCTAAGAGGTGAGGCCAACACTCTGGAGGACTCCTTGGAAGACGTTCCTCCTGTCACTCCTTTCCTCCACACCTCCTCTGGCACTCAGGCCATCTGGACACACTGGCCCCCTCCAGCCAGCCTCTGGCTCTCTGCCCACACCTGTGGAGATTCTGGAGCTCTGAGTCCAAGTGCAGTTTCCCTGTGTACCCTTCCTCCTTCCAGGGTGT
Organism: Dasyprocta punctata; assembly: GCA_004363535.1. Taxonomy (NCBI): domain Eukaryota; kingdom Metazoa; phylum Chordata; class Mammalia; order Rodentia; family Dasyproctidae; genus Dasyprocta; species Dasyprocta punctata. Next base: position 215,502 of record RJWM01000263.1, read on the forward strand.
GTGATGTCTGTGTCTGAGCCGAAGCTTCATGACTCCCATCACACCAGTGATGAGTGTCACCCCTCTGCCTGAGCAGGCAACTCATAGCACAACACCCTAAACCTCACTAATACCCCAACTTCTCTAACTCCAGGGTCTCCCACCCCGAATCTCCTCACTGCCTGTGACCCTCTGTTCTCCCCTCTTCCTCCTTCTTGGGCCCAGCATTCCCCTTACCAATGCCACACACATCTCCTTACCTGCTGCCTGTTCTCCACCCTCCTGGCCCCATCACGTTCTAGAGTCAAGGACCATCCTCATTTTCCCCTTCGCCCGTAGTGTCCCCAAGTCCCTCCTCCTGTTCTATCAAACCCAAGGCCCTTACTACCACAGCCCATCTTTGTCCTCCACTCTTGTTCTTAAAGTAGGTAGTAAGCAGAGTTGCCCCCAACATGCATTTTTCCTAGAAAATCTGTGAATGTTTCTAAGCAACCAAAGAGACCTTCCAGGTGCAGTTAAATGAAGGGTGTTGAGATGAAGACAGTGTTCTGGATTATCCAGATGGAGCCAACAGGATCACAAAGGTCCTTCCAAGAGGGATGGGGTATCAGAGTTAGAAATAAAGATGCGATGATGGAAAGAGAGGATAGAGTGATGCAAGCATGGCCCGAGGATACGCACAACCTCCAGGTGCTGGACAAGGTGGGCAGGGACTCTCTGCAGTGTTTCCAGGAGGGTCAGCCCAGTGATTCCATAACTCAGACATCACACCACTAGAACTGCAGAAGAAATCAGAGCCATAGAAACACATCCACTATGCCAGTGCCTTCATAACAGAGGAGATGTGCAGGGGCCCTCGACCCTTTAGAGCTCCACCCTGGCTGGGCCTGATCGCTACCATGCATCTCTGCACCATGGTCACCACCTGCGTCCTCTTCTGTAGCACATCGAGGTCAGCAGGAGAAACTCTGCTCCTCTGACAGCATCCACGGTGACACTGGGTAGCTCGTTTCAGGGCCAAGCACAGAGGCCTTCTGCAGTTCTGCATCACCTCACTTGTGAATGATGACAGAAAAGCCAGAGTGATCTACAGCCAACCCTTGGCCAGACCCACTGACCCAAAATAAATGCTTCGGAGGAAGCGGCCCCTGTGGGTTTTCTCTGCGGATGGCGTAGAGGAGCATCATTTATGTTCCAAGAGCTTTGGAGATGCAGGTACTAGCATTTCAGTAGGGAAAAGCAATTCATTTTGACTGCTCATATTTGTCCTTTGAGGAGGAAAAGTGCATTTTATTATTGGGCTTGATGTGACCTTCCCTGGGCCCCAAAGAACTCAATGACTAGGAAGCACTGCCAAACACCAGGAGGCAAAAAAAAAAAAAAAACCTTAACTGCTTTGGAAAATTTATTTTTAAGAACATGAGACGCACACTTTAAGTTCCTAATTAGTTTGATCTTAGTGGCTATATTTTATTTTTTACTATAATATTTTTCTGGTTGGTTTTGAATGTGTCTATTTTATCCTTAGCAAGACTCCTGATGTTCTCAGGTTAGAGCACAAAAATCTGCTTTTGCAAAGGTGATGCCAAGTACAGAGATGAGACTAACATTTCATGATTTGTAATGCTTTGCTAAGTAATTCCCTGAATAAGCCACAGCAGTAATTACTAGCTCAGAAAATTGGAACTTTTGATGCTCAGCATATAGAAAGTATGAGAGATGGTTAAGAATATTTGCTAAATGAGTGAGAAATAGATAGACACATTAGAACTCAGTCTGTGAGACAGGTGGTAGCCGGGATTCCCCGCGTGGCTGCCGTCCTCTCCTTGCCTTTGTTTGTTTGTGGAGCAGGCTGAACAAGCTCATTTGTTTGTGCCTAGGAGAACCCTTGCCGTGCATTGATTTGCGGTTTTCAGGTTAAGGGACTTGTTTGAAATCTCTCCATCTTCCAGTGGATTCAGCCCCTATTCTTGCTTCATTTGCTAAAATAACCACAGCACTGGACCAATCCATTGCATTTATCTCTCATAACCAGGTTTAGGGTTTTTTTCTGCCATCCATTTACTGTTAAAGGGCATAGAAATCTGCTCTCAATGTCTCCTGTGAGCAGATGTCTCCTCTGCTTGGCTTGGTGAGACAGTGGCAGAAGGAAACAAGTGGGAAGGAAGCTCAACATGTGGAAGAAGGTATTGAATATGTGCATTTGGTGGTAGAAGCTCTGGTCCAAGGCCAGTTACAACTTCCTGTGCTCTACAGAGACCGAATCCAGATGATCTGTAGCTTTCATGGGAGATGTGGACCTGGAGTTAGCATCGAAGTGTGGGCAGAGAGGACACTGCCCACCGTCAGCCCAGAGCAGGTCTCCACCTCCTCCCGGGGTGGAGTTAAGCATACTGTGAGGTCGCTCTGAGACACAGAGCCTGCCGAAACCCTGTCCTCTGATGCTTCAGAAAAAGCCTGAACCTGCCCTCTGGATTGTACTCCTTAATGGAGCCCTGTGCCAGGCCCAGAGTTCTTCTGTGATCACAGTTACTGCATGGACCATGAACTCTAAACTAAAAGACATAGGAAAACACACACACTGTCATACAAACACTGAAACATGTCCTGTCTCACTCACACACACCGTCTCTCTGTCTCTCTGTCTCTCTGTCTCTCTGTCTCTCTATCTCTCTGTCTCTCTCTCTCTATCTCTCTCTCTCTCTCTCTCTCTCTCTCTCTCTCTCTCTCTCTCTCTCTGATAGCATTTGCAATTACACTAAAGAAAGGGAAAATGAAAAAATGAAAGGCCTGTTTTCCCACCAGACAACCCAAAGTCCTTTGGCAGTTAGAACCATTTCTCGTCCTCAGTCTGATCGCCCATCATTCCCCCACCCCGTCACCACTGCGGCCTCAAAGGACACACTCTGCCCCACCCTACAACACCCTCAGAATGCCAAGGAGCAGCTAGCAAGTCCTAGGACCTCCCTGAAGGGTGGTCAGGACTCCCTTACAGATAAGGAAACTGTGGCTGAGGTGAGGTAAGAAACATGCTCCAAGAGCCGGGCGTGGTGGCACACGCCTTTAATCCCAGCACTCGGGAAGCTAAGGTAGGCGGAGCATTGTGAGTTCGAGGCCGGCTTGGGCTACAACATGAGCGCAAGGCCCACCTGAGCTACACAGTGCGACCCTGCCTCAAAAAACTAGGTCTGGGCGTTTGGCTTAGTGGCTTAAGCGCCTGCCTGCAGGCGCGAGGCTGTGAGTTCAATCCCCGGTGCCGCAAAAAAAAAAAAAAAAGAAAGAAACATGCTCCAAAGGGAATGGCTAGCAACTGGCAGAGTGGACACTGACGCTGCCTCTATGCGCTTGGGACATTCTTTGGGGATAGAGAACGGTGGACCAGGATCCTCCTTCCTGCTGCAAATAGAACAGGAGGAGAGGGGTCAAGCTCAAGGAAAGCCGTCAGCCTGAAGTCCAGGAGCCCCTCTCCCCCACCTCCCGTCACTCTGGCTGTGGGTAGACAAAGGGCGAGTAGGCTCTGAGGCGCAGGCAAATGCTGTGAGCTCCCTGAGAGCCTCCTGGAAAATTCTCTAGGGCAGAGTTGTGTGACCCAGGTGGCAGGGATCTCAGGCAGCACCACCGTGCCCAGCTCCTCCTTTCTCTTTAAGGCCTGTGGAGTGGGACCAGCAACTAAGTTGAAAGAAAACAAAACAAAACAGAATCCAGCCTTGTGATCTCTACCTCAGCATCCAGGTAGACAGCAGTGGGCATTCATTACCCTGGAAACACATGGCCCGCAAACAAAGTGCATGGACCTGCATCCACAGAACCAGCACTGTTTCCTTGTGTATCTTCTCATCTTACTACAGGCTGCTACTAATTTTTGTAAGCTTCAGCGTCAGGTGCAGTTTCTCCTATAAACCTTTGCCACCAAGAGTTTCATTAGCCTGGCTAGAGAAGGGGAGCCCTGGGCCCGGCACTGTAGACCCAATGACTAATGTGGAAAACCCAGGCGATCTAAACTCCATGAGCATGCCATTACCTCCTGTCGCATCACATTACACTTGTTTATGCAAGAAGCGTGCCGCCACCGAGAGTGCCTAAATGCCTTTATCACTTGGTGTCATGATATTGGTTAATAGTTTGTAATGATTTTTTTTTCTCAGTGCAAAGCACACTCAATCCAAAAATATAAATTACACTTAGTGGCTCATTGAAAACTATTTTTATTTTTTGGCATGGGGGAAAATCGATCTTCTTTTCTATCGCGTATTTTTCTCTCTTTTCCTAGCAAAGTTACTATTCAGAGCACGAGCTGATGGACTTTCTTTTGCAAAGCGAGAGGTTTCCCAGCAGAGCAGTCCAAGGCTCATTGGACCAGTGCAGAATAAATTGTTCGAAGCAATTCTAAGGGGCCCCGGTAACAGCCCTGCCTCCATGTGAGTCGGCCGAGGTCCACCTGCCTTGCAGTCCAGGTTAATATGACTTTCCAGTAACTAAACTCACTCTGCCCCAGGTCCTAGTTGGGTCCTGTTGGAGTAAGTCCATGTTACATTATGGAAAGACCATTGGGATTGGAAAAAGAAGGCCTGAGATTAAGGCCCAGTCATGTGTTGGTGAGCTTGTGACCCTGGCTCTGAGTCTACTTCTCACTCCTGGGATGGAGATGTTGTATAAGAGGCTGGGATCCTCAAGACTCACTGAAAAATCAAAATATTCAAGCTCTCAGACTCAAAGCCTAACCTAGACTCCCTCCTCCACACCTTTCTGCTCCCACTCAGTTAAAAACCCCAGGATACGTTCCATGTGTGGGAGTGAGGAAGCCATCAGCAGTCACGAGCCAGGACTTTCCCAGCACCTGGCCTGTCCCAGTCTCCACCCTGTTGGTGTCTCCCCTCTGTCTGTCCTCATCTGTCCCCTCCTCTCTGTGTCACCTGCTGCAGCTGCAGCTCCAGTCAAGGGGATGCTCTCATTGTTCTCTGTTCTGTGACACTGCTTACAGCTGGCGTCCCCACAGCCACTAACCTCATCCATGCATCTTGCCTATGCAAGAAGAATGGTCTTTTTTCCAAACACTGGTGCTATGGCACTCCCTTTGAAACCTTCCGTGGCTCACCATTGGAATATACACCAATGCCTCACCATGACATGGTCCAGCCTCTGCTCCTCTCCTCACCCCACGCCTCCCACTCACTCATGCTCACTGCCCTCCATTCTGGCCTCCCTTGGTGTCTTGGTTACTTTTCTCTCATTGCTGAGACAAAATACCCAACACCCAAGATGAAAGAAGGAAAAGTTTATTTAGTTCACAGTTTGTGGAAGTTTCGGTCCATATTCAGCTGGCTCCAAGGCAGCATGGCACATGGCAGAGGGCAGCAGTTCACAGTGGAGAAAAACAGCAAAAGCAACAAGAGGGAAAGGGGAGGAGCATGGAGAGAAGACTCTGTCCCTTGTATTGCATGTAGGCCATGCCCACTTGGGTGTAGCACTCACACCCACAATCCCAGCATTGGACCATGAGTCATTCACAAACTCTAGAAGCCCACCTCCCTGACGGCATGAGGCTCTGGGGGGACATCCAGACCCAAAGCATAACATTTGGACATTCCTCACTCTCCTCACCACACAGGGGTCTTTGTCCCATTTCTCCTGCCCAGCGTGCTAGTCTGGGTACCTTCATACCCACGTGCTGGTGACGTTCAGTCTCCAGATTCAACCCAGTGTCCCAACCTCTGATCAACCTTTACCATTCCCTTGTGAAACCAAAGCCTCCGACCCTCCCACTCCATGTTTCCCACAAATATCCTTCCACGTTAGGCCTTTGCTGGTTGGTGTCTATCTTCCCCACCACACTGCATGCTCTGAGGAATTCTGTCTGTTTTTCCCACCATTCCATAAAGCTAATGCTTGCCCTTTCTTATGCATAGGAGTCACTCAGTGAGTATATGGGAAACAGGAGAAATAAAGCATATCATTTAGTTTAAAATTTTTGGCATTGTGTTTATATCTGCTGAGAGCTTAGTGCACCCCAGACACAGTGCTGAGCTTGCTTGTAAGCTTGGCTGTGCTAACACAAGCACATATCTGTTCATGAGAGCTGGGCACGTGGATCCCTTCCCAACAGCACCTTCAGTGCCATTATTAGCTCCAGATCAATCGTCCACCATGGAAGCATTTGCAGCACAGACATCTGTAGACTGAAAACCAGGTCAGGTCACACTGCCTTGTCCCAGAAGGGCTGGTTGGTGACCCTCCACCAGCATACCATTGCTTACAAATCTTTGATGGCAGTACTATCCTAAGGCTGTGGTATTATAATAATGACTCAAAATGCAGTTGATATGTCAGTGGAAAGGAGAAAATGGGGGAGATGAAAAATGCCACTGGTGACAGGCTGATGCTGCTGCCTGACCTCCACCCTGCTCCCCTCCACTCCCATTTTCCCCATGGTAATAGATGCATGCAAGACTACATTTCCCAGCCTCCTTTGCAGTCAGATGGAGTCACATGACTGAGTGTGGCCCAGTGGGCCCTCTGGCTGCCTCTAAGAACTCTCTTTTATGCAGCGCTGGCCACTGTCCCTTGATCCTTTTTTCCTTCCTGCTGGGTGAAAGGTGGGAATGCAGGTAGGTAGTGGTGGCCCCGCCCAACAGAGCAAGAGATAGAAAGAGCCAGGTGCCTCCCACATTAAGGGTCCTGCACCAGCTTGGGGTGCCAAGTCCCAGACTGTGTGTGAGAGAAAAGCAAACTCCTCTGCTTTATTTAAGGACTTTCTGCCACCGCTCTACTGTCTGTGGAGAAGGACAAAGGTGGATATGTGTGCACATGTGTGTCTGCGCCTGTACATGAAATATCTGTGTGTGTATGCACAGGGTGGGGCATACTGGACAGATCGTGGCATCTGAGAAAGAGATCTCAAACTACATCTGTTAATAGGCTTTGTTTTTGTTGCTTTCATTCTTTCCATTTAAATAGCCATAAATCTTACCTGTAATAAGAGCTGGCAAGATAATCAGACCCACCTTCCCACTATCATTCAGCTTATTCTTTGGCCCCAGATTTGCTGTGATTTTGTGCAGCCCCTTTTCCTCCTGGCCTGGTCCCTCATCAGGCACAAACTGGGGCCTCTATAGATGTCATTAAGTGAGTGAGTGTGTGGCCTCACAGGCCCCAGTACTAACCCTTTAGTGAAAAGAAATGTTGCCTCCAATCTCATCAAATAGCAATTGTCTAGAGCAGAGAATTGCAGTGCTGGAAAACTCAGGCGATCATGTGGGAATGATGTTTCCCCTGCTTTCCCCAGAGACACTGGACGATGTCTGGAGGGGCTTTTGATTGTCATGACCCAGGTGTGCTCCTGGCATTGGACAGGCAGAGGGAAGGATGTTTCTCAACATTCCGCAGCACACGGCGCAGCTCCACTGCAGGGAATGAGACCGCAATGCCCTGTCCCAGTGATTTCCAAATAAAAACCACAAATACGACTATAACAGAAATGATCTGCAGTTCTATCTCACTGGTGACTTCCTGGACAGATGTTACTGTGCATGTTCCTGTGTATTGGGGTCCACAACCCATCGCATTTGTTCTTGGGAGCTGTCTTTTTACAAAATTGATCAGACAGTGAATTGCAGTGTGCCCGAGTCTATGGCGTTGTTCTTGGCCTGAGACACCTTCCTGCCTTTTTCAGAGCAGCATGTGGTTTCTGTCTGAGAGTGAATCTGTTCAGCTTTCTTGGGCTGCTAAAGGTTCATCTCCCTGAAAGGCCTTGGAGCATTATATGCCTATCAACCCGTGCTACACTGAGTAATGTATTCCACATGTAAATTCAAATACCTAATAGTAAAAAGAAAAGTTGGTGAACTGCTGTTGACTTTGGTGTGTGCAACTAGGAGACCTTCCAGAGGTTTTCAAGGTCTGAGGTGAATGTATGATTTAGACCACAGCTCCTCAATTGTGACATTTAATCCATAGAGATAAATCATCGTGCACCATTGGTAGGGCTCTGTATGGATAAACAGGCCTAAAATAATTATGTTTAAAACTCCATCAGAGCCCCCATCAGAAAATCACCATGGATTTTTTTCTTCGATGTAGGAGACTAGGATAGCATGATGGAACTGTTTCTTGGTCATGGTGCTTGCATCAAATTAAATCACAGTCAGAACAACATAACTAACTTGACCTTGGCTGTCCTTGAGGAGTGGTGGGTACTGCTTTTTTCTCACAAAGAGGCTGGAGCTCATAAAGATTAGGTTTTGATTCTCAGGTATTAGCTGTGACCCTACTGTGCCTTTGCTCTGTCCCCTGCCATATAGGCAACTTAATCCCTGCCTCAGGGGAATGTAATTAATATTAAATTAATTAATATCTGGAAAATGTTTAGAGAAGAGAACAAGCTCAGCCTAGCACATGCTTGATTATTAAAATAAAGGCTTCACCCGATAAGCAATGAAGTCATAAAAAAATGAACTTCCCTGATTGCTCTTAGCCGCACTAACCAAGCCCTCTTGATGCAATATGCTCCCATCTTTCGGCATGTGGTCAAAGGGGGTAAATTAATGTAGAATTCCACTGGGAGGAAAAGCAAGCATATTCCTCCTGTATAAATGCATCCCCTCCCTCCAAAGTCTCTCTTCTGCCTTCTCAACGCCTCATCTGTCTGCTCCATCCCCTCACCCTCTGAGCACACCTGCGTGCAGCTTCCTGCCTCTCTGCTGCACCGACCCCCCTGGCCAGTCTCCCTGCAGCCACCTGTCCCCCCCATTCCACTCTCTCAGAAGCTCAGGTGATGCCTAGGACAGAACCCTGACCAGGTCCCTGTCCTGCTCAAAACTGCCAACAGCCAGTAAGCAGCAGATCCCCAAATCCAAGGTCCTCCATTTCTCCAGGAAGAGGCTGTTTCTGGAATCCCATGAGATGAACTATTCTGTGCTCGGTATCACCCATCTTCCTAGAGGGCTCAGATCCCAGGACAGAGGAGAACTGAAGCTTGCATTGCCGCCTGCAGCTGAGGCACCGGGTCTGCAGTGCTGACGACCCCCCCATGTGAGCAACTGAGGCCTCGGAGCCCCGCCACTGACACATCTGAGATGGTGCCGTAAAAGTACCCACACACAGCTGGGGCGCGGCTGGCTCTCCATGGTCACTCACGATGTCCAGAGGGCTGTTTATTCCTTTGCCGACAGCCTGGGGTCTTCATCCCTGCACTGTTACATTCAGACTCACTCAGTTCAGTTTTAAAGAGAAGAGATAGGTGACAGCATCTTTAAAAAGAGCTGTGAAACAAAATACTGACTGCTCTGCTGATCGACTCCTACTAAAACCCAGGTAGAGCGCTTCCTTCCCCACAAATCCCTATTTTTAAATATTTTCTCCATTCCACAGTTGTACTCCCCACAAAGGCAGAGCAGTTGCCTGTAAATATTTTTTACACATTTCTGTACATTTGAGATTATGCCAGAAACTCCACGCAGCAGTGACATTGAAAGACAGAGCAGCAATCTAAACTGCAAATATTCGCTGAGGGTAGAAAGCCTAGAATAACTATTGAGAATGTTAATCATTTTCAATAGAGAAATTATTAGAGGGAGCACATTTATCATATGCATGCTCACTGCTAGCTCAGAGCAACCGACACAGTTTCTAAAGGAGAAGCAGAAAAAAGAAATACTGCAATCATAGAAAATATCCAAGGCTCACGGTGAACAATGCATGCGGCCCCACCGCAGCGGCTCCCAAAGAGCCACGAGACCTGGGGAAGCTAGTGGAGCCAGGCCTCAGTCACTTCCTCTTTAAAATCAGGACAATGTCAGTGATGCCTGCTGTACTGGAAGAAATGGCATTGGCCACATAGCCATTATTTAGGGAAGAGAGGCTGCTGTTCATTATTAGGTAATTCACTGTCACCACCTTTCAGTTAGAGACCCGCGGAGACCCACCTGGTGTCTCCCCCAGAACAAACCACAGTAAAGCACAGGTTGTCCTAGGGGGAGTATGCTTAGACATAGAATTTGAGCTCCCACTGGCTGCTTTGAGAGAGGGTCACAATCGTGGAGCCAGGCTGTAAGTTAGACACTGTTGGGGAGCAGGCGTGACCTGGTGAGAAGGTGTCTTCCTAGGCTTGTCGCTAGGTAGGACAGACGCGAGCAAGGTCACAGCTGTCATTGGCAGTGAAGCCAAGGCAGGAAGGAGGTGGTTCAGATGACGGCTAGGTTTGTCTCTGATTAGGCATTGTGTGTGTCCTGACTGTGTCTTTATGAGGTATGATAACAGACAGACAGACAAACAGACAGTTAGATAGATTAGCAGACAGATAAAAAGATAGATAGATGATAGATAGATAGATAGATAGATAGATAGATCACCACTGCTGAGTGCTATCTAATGGAAAGAAGGCAGGGCAAGCTGGTAAAAACACTACAGTACATCATCATCCACCCCAGACCCCAGATTGGGCACTGTGAGACCTCTGGCTCTGCCCCAAAGTCAAAATGACCATGCAAGATAAACATCGTGAATTGATTCAAGACATGGAGACAGACACGACCACACAACAAAGGACTTACATGAAAAAGCACTTCCAGAACTGCTTCAGAAAGTGGCGAGAATGGATAAGCATCTAATGTGCATAGAGGAGTGTTTTGAGGGGTATAATAGCAACGTTGCCTTTTATTGCAGTAAAATTTTTAAAAATTTAAACACTGTGTTCTTGATTGGACCTCATATGTCTGTTAAAAAGATAACCATTCAGTTACTTGAAAAAAAAACACAAAACATGTACAATTGGCAAAAAGAAAAAAGAAAAAAGAAAAAAATACCAAAGAACATCAAGACCCATTTTGTTACATCGATATAAAATTCATACTGATATTAAATATTTACAATGACTTTCACTGAAAAGTAGAATTATGGATAGTGTTTATTTCCTCCTTTTTGGTCTCTGAGATTTTTCTAAATTTTAAAAAGGAAACACAAATGACTTTCCTGATCAGTGAGCACAGCTTCTCTGAGATTTTGCACGTTGTCCTTCAGAGCCGGGTGCCACTGTGAGAGGGGCTAAGCTGGGCTCCTGCTTTTCTGGGGGTGGCGTGTGATGGTCACAGTGGTCGCCAGCATGCAGGCTAGAATCATGAGGGTTAAACACCAGTGTTTGCCTCAACCAAAGTGGAAACCGTGTAGGGGACAATGGAGGCACGGTAGGAGTAAACCAGGTAATGATTCAGCTCTGGAAAATCTAGGTTCTGAGCCGCAATGAACCTGGCTCAAGCCCCAGAGGAAATATTATAAGGTGTCCCGCAGGGTGGATGTGCCAATGCATCCTTGCTGAGGAGCAGCATATCCAAGGCATTTATATATATATATATTTTTCAGTGTAGAATTTCACTGGTAGCTCCTCCCTCTGCAGTAGGGGTTAACATTGAGGCTTCATATATTAGGAGGCTGGGATGGAGGGTTTGAATGGTTTGGCCAGGGTCACACAGTAAGGGCCAGAGGTCAAATCACGGTGCAAATAACAAGTCTTGCTGGACACCAAAGTGGACTGGGCCCTCATGTGCTCATCAGTCACACTGGAGGAACACACAGGCCACCTCTGATGGGTCAGCCCCATGTCCCAGCATCACCTGTGTCTTAAAGCTGGCTTTGCTACTGATTGTATTAGTGGACACACATTAGCATTATTTATTCTGCCTGGGGCTTAGTTTCCTTATCTGTGAGACAAGAGGGTACTTGAAGTACACGTGCTGCCCTCCTCACCAGCCTTAGAGTACGGGATTCTGGGTGAGTATAGACGAGCTTGACCCAGAGACCTTCGTGTCTCCCTCCCAACTCCGGGAGCCATTCCAGAGCTGCCAATCTTGCAACTCAGTCCCTAGACCCAGCTTCAGAGGCACAAAGAAGCCCTTGGCCAGTTTCTTTCCAGATATTAGTGCTTTGCTTCTAATCACATGTCACCTTGGGGAGACCAATGATGGATGAGAAAGCTCTAGCTCTGTCCCAGGGGACCTTTACAGCTGCAAGATTTCTTCTTCTCCCTTTTCTTTGCAGATCTATCAAGCCAATGCTTTATCTTTCCCATGACATGAGGCTTGTATTTTACTGGGCTGGACATAACAAAAGGCTTTGCAAATGATCAGTGACACCTCAAGTTACGACTGCTTTCTAAGATTGTTCTATAGAATCTCTAACTTTGCTGGGAACAGGGAAATCAGAATTTCAGTTTAATACTTTGCCAGAGATGCATGCTAAAGATGTAGAGTGTTTGTAAATGAACACCCAGTGATGTGCACTTGGTAATTTCATTCAAAGATGTAAAGGAAAAGATATTATAAGGGACATTTCTGTTACTTTATCAAATGTGATTCACCAAGAAATAAAATTCTGACCTATATTCTTCACCTTCAGGGACTTATTTTCAGATCATATGGCTTTTCCTAAACAGCTGAATTATTTAGTGAGATTGAACTGTCAGAGACTTTAAAATAAAGCCCACCAAAATACCAGCCACTCTGCAGTGCTACAGCTGTTCAGGCCTCAATCTGCATATTTCATCTCTGCAGACGGAAGCTTGCAAGTGAAAAACAGCTCAGAAAACACTTACCACCTTCCAGGCCTAATGCAGAAAGGAATTCATCCATCCCAAGCTGGGAATCTGGTCGGGGAGTGACCTGCCCTGGAGGGAAGGCTCCACAGGACTGGGGGAGTCACGGCCATGCTGAGGCTGCTCCACCCGCTGAGGCCGCACCTCTGAGGAGGTGCAGGGAGGGCTTTCCCCCCCACCGCTCTTCAGGTCCAGGTGAGGTCCAGCCAGGAGCAGTTGGAGCACTGTGCTCACAGACAGGACCAGCATCAGCAGCACATTTTCCATGCAGGCAGAGTGTTCTGCAAAGGTTTAATTTATACAATTTTTTTTCTCTGAACTGATCGAAATTAAAATTTCCAGTTCATGGGGAAATTTTACAGGTTTCCAGCACTTCTCTTTTCTCAAAGGACTAGAAACAAAACCAAGAATTCAAAACGGTCATGTTGAGGACCAAGCACTTGAGGGGCTTTGTAAAAGGGGATCCTGGGTACCTGCTGTAGAGACAGACGATGATAACAGTGGATGGACGGATGATGGTGATGTGACAGTAGCTATGGTGATGATCGTGGCAAAGACAACAGCAGTGAGGAGAATGGTGGCAAAGAAACTAACAGCAATGAAGATGTCACTGCTATAGAGCCGATGACGAGGATGATGCTGGTGGTGTGGGGATGGTGGTGGTGGTACAGGCTTACATTTGCGGAGCCCTCAAGTAATTTGCTAAGCACAGAAGCCCTGAACATTCACAATCTCATTTACTCTTTGGCTCCACCATGTGAAGTATGGTGAATTTTTCTACTTTAAGGATGATAAAACCGAGACTCCAAGACAGTCAGGAACTTACTCTAGGATAGTATTTCTTAAATTTTGTTGCACATCGGAATTACTTGGGATGATATCTTAATTGCCTTGACCCAGTGGTTAAGTAACAAGTATCAGATGGTCCAGCTGGGGTGTGGCAGACCCAGATTCACTCTCTCACTCACCTCACCACGTAGCTTCCTGTGAGACCCCAGGGAACAGTGTCCCCCGGGGCCCCCAATGTCCCTGTCCCCACATCCGCACTGTGTTTGATGATGCTAAGCAACGGGCGGGAGCAGAAGGCCCCGGCAGCGTGCTGCATCTTTGTCAGGAAGTGTGCTGGAGCCAGTTTGAGTCTCTGTCCACCAAATTAATTGCAATTTCATTCACAATATGCTATTCTAAATTGAGGCTATGCGCATGGTTATTTTTCCCTGAAGGCATAAAATTCCAACCAAATATCAGCTGCTTTTTAAGTGTCTGTAATCATTAGGAGCCCAAGCCCCTAGAGATGGAGGTGGAAGACAGGATGGATGGGAACACTTCCAGGTTTCTAGATCGGTGAGCTGGAGCTTTGCCCTGGGGGAAAGACACGTTCAGGTTTAGGAAACATCCCAGAATGCTCCCGATGTGTCTGTTCCCAAGGTGCAGGTAAGAAATTAAGGCACTTCTGGAGAGCTGGTAGTGATTAACCACATCCTCAATCCAATGGGTGGGATATTTCCAAACAAGGGCCTTTGAAATTAAGACTTTGCCCACTGTGGGTGAGTTATCATTTAATGGCTTTAAGGTTTTTCCATGGCAGTGGAGTCTGACTAGACACAGGTGTCCCACCTCCTTCCGTGCCATCCCCTACCGTCTCACGTAACTGATGTACGGTACGACACGGGAAGTGCATGCAGGGTCCCCACAATGCAGATGAAGTTAAGTCATTGACACAAGGTTAAAACCTCAGTACTGCTTTCACCCAGCTGAGTTGTTCTTCTCCAGAAGAAGGAAACATTGCTTCGGGAAGTCTTCCTATGTTTTCCCTAAGAATTTCTGGCCTAGAAAATCAGACCGCGTCTTCACACTCTGCCTCCATCTCCCCACCTGTCTGTGTTGCTCCAGAGCGGTTCTAGCACCTGGCTGCAAAGTGGAGCCCACGGGACCCTGTGCTGATGGTTTTCCTTCCTCCTCCCTTGTCTGTGGGCCTCGGAACTCGGAATGGACCCTTTGTCACATGGCCAAATAACCATGTTATGGTTTATGGTTGATGGCCCTCCCCAAGCCTCATGCAATCATGGATGTGACTGAGTCTGGCATTTGTGATTGGTTTGTTGTCTGGCACTGGGATTGGTAGCAGAGCCAGCATGCAGTGTAAGGGCGGGAAGAAGGCGTATCTTTCCTCTTTGGCTCTGTTCATGCTTGCTGTTTGCAGTGTCCCTAAATGACTGAAACCCCCAAGAACTGTAAGAAATAAACCTTCCCTTCCCTGATTGTGGGCATCAGGTATTCTATCTCAACAATGAGAGAAAAGTAACTAAGACACACCACATGGCTGAGGTTGCTGCCCTGAAGAGGTACAGTCTCTGACCAGAGTCTAAACATTTTTCAAAAAGGAGGGGAAGTGTTCATTCTAGAAAGGTGACTCCTGGTGCCTGGCCTTTGCGGCGTGGGGACCAGGAGAGACTGTAAGGTGGAAGAGACAGGTGTCTGCAGGTCAACCTAGACACCAAGGGATGCAGGGCTGTCTGCACCTAGGAGATTCCTGAAACCTTTTCTCCAAGAGCTTGTGCATTGGTACAAAAGCACACACGTATGTGCATCAGCTAAGCTTAGAAATGGACCCTCAGGCTTTCGGTCTGCCTGCTTCAGTGGGAGTTACCTAACAAGACCAGGTTCTACCGTTTAGCGCTACAGTTTTCTGCTTCTGGTGTTGTAAAATAGTTTAAATTGTCCTCAGCATCAAAGAGGAAAATAAGGGACAGAAAATGAAAACAGAAAAGAGGCCCTTTCTTCTGAACAGCGAAAGTGAAGCCATGGAGGAATTTGGCCCTGGTTCCCCGGTGGGCATTTTGTATCCTCTCCGCCTCTCCCCTCTCTGCTCCTGAGCTGGAGTTCTCAAAGGGGGGCTCTGCCCTGTAATTACTTTAAGGTTCAGTAGACTTCAGTGTACTCTGTGACAGCACAGATGCATGACAGAGACAGGAACACCTTGCGTGACTTCTGTGATGACTTTATTAAGGAGTAAAGGTAACAGATCCCACCCCAAGTCTGCGGGCTATGCTGTTTGGGCCATTTAAAAGGTTCTTTCTTTATAATAAGTAAAAGGTAGGGACCCTGTTCACCTTCATCTCAATCAGGTGCTTAGCTAAGGCCGGAATCAGTTTCTCTAGAGTGATACATTACTGCCACCTGGCGGCGACATACCTGCATTGGGGGTTGAAGAAGAAAAGGCTTTGGAACACCACCGCGCCTCTTCACCCCGCCCCTAAAATTCTGGTAGTCATTCATGTCAGAGTCAGTTTGAAACAGATGAATTAGAGTGGAGCTGGATCGTGAGAATCCTTAACAGACTAGGAGGTTTGCCCTTCACCCTGGGGCAATGCTAGAGCTAGGGAGACTGGGATAAAGCATCCTGCGGGTTACCAGTCTGAGCGACAGGCCCCAGCCGCCAATCAGGAAGCATCACAGGTGTTACTGTTAGTGATGACCTTCTTGGTCAGCCTTTAGAGGAAAGGTAAGTGTCTTAGTACTTTTCTCGCCACTGAGACACAAACCTGCTGCCCATCATTGAGAGGCGAGGTTTCCTCTGGCCGCATTTTTAGCCATTGCTGGCCAACTCGAAGGCAGGGCGGCGGGCAGAGGGGCCTAGCAGAGGAAAAGCTGTTCGCGGCAGCCAGGGAGCAGAGCGTGCAAGGACAAGCCAGGGAGGGAGACTGAGCCTTCCGGGGCACCCACGGTGACCAACGTCTCACGACCAGCCCCACCTCTTAACAGCAAAGCAACTAAGATGCCCCCATAATTTAATCACCTTCCAAAAGCCCAGCCTGAGCTCATGAGGCTCCTGGGGGTGGGGGGGACATTGAGGTATCAATCCCAGCAGTAAGTTTTCCAGGGAAAGGTGGAGGGGTGGGAAGACAGTGGAGGTCCCTCCCTGCTGGAGGACATTGGGACAGTGACCTCGAGGGAGAAGGCAGAAAGGAACAGAGGAGGGCCTGCGGGGCTTTGAGCTTGGTGGGTCCAGCATGCGGGGGTCCCAGGAAATGAAAGAAGGGTTTGAGGGGAGGTCACAAGGATGCGGTGACTCGGAGGTCATTGGGCGCTTTTGAAAGAGCAGCGGGTGGGTGCAGAGTTCTTCCCGTGGGGGACAGAGACAATTTCAGGCAAATGGGAGGGTGAAGAAAGAGCACATTCCTGGGCATGACACTTGCAGAGCCCGCCGTCCCCAGCAGACCAAAGGCAGTGTGATCTGAAGGCAGCAGCTTCCACACGAACCTGAATTTCACATTTCTTACATTTCCCGGGACAAAACTAGCCTCAGTCAGACTGTCACGCCTTTGGGGACAGGGGCCTGGGATGGCTCGCTGAGATGCAAGATGATAGATTAGTCAGTAGAAGTAAGTGATAGTTCTGTGGGAAAGATCTGATGATACCACAAGAAAAATAATGGAATCAGAGATCGCAGCTGTGCCTGGCCACTGGGCACAGGGGACATGGCTATGCTGCCTGGCCACACACTCTTTGCTATGTCCTTGGGGCTCAAAGTCAACTCAAATGCAGAGCAGGAATGGGTTGACTTTTTGGTAATATGTCTGCTCTGTAAATATCACTCCATTTATCAAAACAGAAATTAATGGTCCGCTTTGGTCCTGTGAACCTGGACTTTTAATTGTTGGCATTTTACCTCTACCAGCTGTGATTTCGGAGTCTTTTATGGTTCTCAGTGCACAGGATCCAGTTCTCGCACCATCCTCCCTCTAAGGATGGTGTACCCAATAATCATCTCTTAAATTTAAATTCCTCTTCTGCAGCTATCTTCATTACTTTCCCATTGCTGGGGCAAAATGCCTGATACCCACAGTTAAAGGAGGAAAGGATTATTTTAACTCACAGTTTGTAGAGGTTTTAGGACATAGTCAACTGGTTCCAAGGCAGGGTGGCACGGCAGCAGAGAAACAGTTCATGGAATAGCAGGCAGAAACAGCAAGTCTTCCTTCTTTTCCTTTTTATTCCATCCAGGCTGCAAGCCTATTGGCTGATTCCACCCACACCCAGGGTGGGTCTTCCCTCTTCAGGAAATCCATCGCCTACACTCTGAACTAGGTATGCTCAACCAATCAACAGAATGATCCAGCATCACACCTACGAGTGTATGAGGCTTTGGAGGGACATCTAGATATAAACCACAACAGCAGCTCACCTCTTCTGTGATCTTGGACAAGTCACTTTGCTTTATTGGGTCTTGGTTTATTTAATCCATAAGATGGTGACATTGATGCTGGAACCTATGACACAGTGTCACTTTAAATAATAGGAGTTCATGGAAGTAACATGAAGTGAACCTCAAACTAGAGCCTGCTGCACTTAAAGTGCCTGTGTAGGTCAGCTTCCCAAGTGCTAGGACAAAATACCTGATGCCCACAACTTAAAGGAGAGGCTTAATTTGGCTTATGGTTTTCATCAGGATTCAGTCCATGGTTGGTTGATGGAAAGGCTTAGCAGAGAAAATGTGCTCACCTCAGAGCAACCAGAAAGCAGAGAAGAAAGGAAGAGCTGGAGACAAAAATACACCCTTCCAGGTCACACCCCCTGTGACCCACCCCTTCCAAGCAAGGCCCTCTTGCTAACAGCACAGACAGCCCTGCATTTAGCAATGAGTGAATCCGCTGATGAGTATGAAGCCCACGATCTAGTCACCTTCCAAAGGCCCACCTCTGCATGTAGCTAAAGCGTAACAGTTTCCTAGGAGTGGTGCCCTGTCTTGGTTACTTTTGGCTCGTTGCCGAGACAAAATACCTGATGACCAAAATTAGGGAAGGAGAGGTTTATTCTTACAGTTTCTTGGGAGTTTCAGTCCATTAGTTGGCTCCAAGTCTGCATGGGGTGGCGGGGCTACAGTTCATGGTGGCTGCAAGACACAAGGAGCGCTGGCAGGAGAGAAAGAGGCGGAAGCGGAAGCGCAAGAGGAAGACCCGCCTTCCCTTACATTGTATGTCGGCTCCACCCCTGGGTGGGCACAGCACTCACATTGCCAGACAACAAACCAATAACAAACCAATAACTCAGCTCCATCAATATTATATGAGGACTTGGGTGTACATAGCATATTACCTGATACATGCCGTACCTTGTTGGTTTTTGAGGGTGAGAGGGGACCTGTAATAGAAAGAAGGACCACTGGACAGCTGAATCACCTGTCTTGGCCAGCAGAGCAGAAACAGATCATTTTCTCCCCATGGCCCAGCGTCTGAGGTGTGGAGATAAATGTGGGCATCCAGCGCAGCCCCAGAGGGAAGCCCTCTGGGGAGGACAGGCCGGAGGACCCCTATCGTCCCCCTGTCGGCCCCCTGTGAGAGCGGTCATGCCAGTGGGGTGGACCGAGGAGAACTGCAGGAAGCTCCTGCGGGGCAGCTGTGAGACCCATAATCTTGAGTGTTCTTTCTTCCCTACTCTTCAAAGACGGCAGTGTGTATGTGGTGTGCAGAGCTTGTTCTCTGCGTTAGAGTTCCGTGAGCTTTGGAACTGGACAAGTAACAGGTGACCCAACCTCTCTCAGTCTTCCTTTGCTCTTCTGTAAAATGGGTAGCACCAGAGAGGAGAATTTTCTCCCTGATGGGGCCCGGGGCGGTATTTGACTCATTGCTAGCACGTTGCATACTCTGCGGGCGTGCCACACACCAGCACCTCTTCACTGAATGGAAGAAACATTTGAAAATCCAGCTCTTTGTTAAACTCAACAGTTTAGGACTCAGAATAGTAGTTCTCAGGCTGGCGCAAACATCAGCATCAAACAGAGATCTGAGAAAATGCACGCCCTGAGCCCACCCTGGAGCAGAGCACCTGTGTCCCCAGGTCTGGGCAGAGCCCGAGCAGCTGCCTTTCCAACCTGGTGCCAGGGCCTAGGACACTCCTTGTCTGCGGACCCCACTTGGAGCACCATTGGCTTCTGAATTGAAGGAGGATCACTTCTTTCCTCACTGATGCTTTTGTCCCCCAATTTACGTTTTCAAACTTGAAATTTTTATGTGCAGGGTCAATTCTGGATGGAGTGTAGGAATTGGACCCTGCTCAGGGATTTTGCCTTTCTGTTTAACCTTGGTTCATTCCTGAGGACCCTTGAGTGTCAGGGCTGGTATTTCAGATTCTCTACATGTGCCAATCCATGTATGACTGAGTCTCTCTACTGCCCCATCACAGGACCCACGACACAATCTGACGCATTCCAATTCGAGGCTCTGAAACTATGATTACCCCGCAGGTTAGAGGAGGAGAAGTTATCTGAAATATTTTCTTAAAAATTAATGTTCCTAATCAACCTTGTGACAGGTGATAGAATGTCAATAAATCAGATCAGGTTGTGTGTGTGGTTTTATTGTGCATATGATTTAGCTGCCCATAATCAGTTGCGTAAGACCTTATTCCTACCTACGATGATTCATCCTTTCATTTATTCACTCATTTTTTTCAGCAAGTGTTTATTGATTATCTGCTCAGTGCCAAGCTCTATTGCTAAGCTGTGAAAATAGAGACAAATATAGACACCATGTGTTCAGGCAATAGCAACTTTATAATGAGTTTTCAGTTAAGAATGAAGGCGTTTATGATTTTTGCTCCATGTGTCACCTCACTTGCTTACATATTTTCGTGTTTGGTTGATGTTCTGTTGTTTGGTTTTGAGGTGGTATTTATTTCCTATCATCATCTGTAAGGAAACAATGCATAATAATCAGATTTTTTAGGTCCCCATTAAGATGAATAAGATATGTAAAGAAGTTTTCAATTGAAAAGAAAAATTAGCATCTGAAAATATGGGCATATTGGAATGTGATGAGGAACAATAGATTTTTTTGTGGGGAAATTGATTTGTTTGTCTGGGTTGGCTGGAGACATCTTCCTAGATGGGGTGATGCCTGAGGTGGGTTTAGGAAGAGGAAATATTATTCTCGCATTAAGAATTAGTTTGTTGCTCTCCTCCCCTGTGGCTGCAGGGAAGCCAGCATCTTACCCATCTGAGACAGCCATAGCACAGGGCTTATGTTCAAATCCATGGGGAAGCAACTTTTCTGATGCTTCCTGCCTTTGTGCCCATGGCCAAGATCACTTAATATCTTTAAACCTGTTTCATCATCCCCAAATTGGGAACAATTCTAGGTGGAAGCTCAACAACAGTACAGGATTATTGAATGGAATAAAGTCAAATAATATTTTTAAAAGCACTTAACATAGCATGGTGTAAGCCCTTACTGAAAGTATGGCTGCTTTAGTTATTAGGATCATTGCAAGGTTGATTGGTGCTGTGTGATGCAGGGTGGATAGAGCCAGGTCTGGGGAAATTGAACCTCCTTGTGGCGGGCTGTCTGGTTAATGGTTGGGTCCTCTGAGCTTCCCACAGATGAGGGCACTGTGATCCGACTGAATGGATGCTCCGAGTTGCATTCTGAAACCTGTTTGGAAAGGAAATCCTTTACCCACTGTGCTCCTGTAGACCTGGACTTCCACAAGCTTGTGTTGGTTCATAGCCTCCTTAAATTAGCTTGGTTCACCTCAGGTTCTATATGTGATTGGTAATGGGGTGATGCTTGTACTTCAGGGTTCAAAGCTGGCCAAGAATCTGTGGTTCCAGTTCAAGATGGCACCACGCGGTGCCTCCTACTTTCCTAGGTGGGGTGCGCATGTGGGCACCTCTGTGCTCTCAGTTACGGAGCTGCTCCTTTTTAACTTTGCAGCTTTACCTCTCAGGGCCTCTAAGGGATGTGGGGGTGCAATTGTAGCTTTCTGTGGAAAAATTAGCTCAATCTATGTGCTTTGTGACAAACAGAATTCTCCAAAAGAAGCCCCACATGGCAAATGCAAGTATTCAAAACAAGCGTAGGCAGGAGTGATGGTCCCCCTCAAGAGAGAACCTCCGCTTTTCACACACATGAACCAGATGATGCCTTCAAATTACACACTTCCTAGGCCATGAGTGTCCGAGAGACTGATTTGAAAGTAAGCTATTTGTTTTATGAGTTATAAATTCCCAAATAAGTCTGCAGGGCACCAAAGTGACAGTTTTGATTACCTTTTGTAACTCAAAAAAATGCCCTCTTCGATATTGGCAATGGAAATCGGTCCTGATTATTCCACTATGACTTGGCTGCTTTTGTTCTTCCTTCTCATCTGTTCTCCTGCATCCTATTGCAGCGTATATTTTACTTTTAGCTTAATAAATCATAAGCATGTCCCAGAGAGTGCACACTCTTCACAATTATAATCTTTAATGATTACATAATGGCCCATCAAGTAGCTGAGCCTAATTTATTTGGCCATTTTCCTGTGGTTAAACATCTAGGCCATTGATTTTTCAGACTTTTTTAACTGCAGAAAGTATGTTTAAAGAATCTATAGTAGAACTCAAATATGTTCTATTGATTCTTTGGAACTACCTTTGCTTATTTAATTTTCAAACATAGCCTATGAAATAGGAACCATTATTACCTTGCTATGCAATGTGAAGAGTGAGGCTCAGAGAGCTTGAAGAGTTTGCGCAAGGTCACAGACTTCGTAGGGTGCAGACTTGGGACATAAACCCAGACGTCTCTGACTTGGGAACCAGATCTGTAGTCGGGGTGTCATGTGACACGAGTCATGTGGGGTGATACAGGGACCGGCCCGACCCTGGGCCCTGCCGCTGATGGGTGGAAGCTGAGCTGTCAGCCCGGGGTCAATGTTTTCTAAGTCTCAAAAATCCAAGGAGCCTGATGTGAACACTGGTGCCCTGTGGCTCTGGGGACTGGGCCCACTCCCTTCTCACAGTCGCTTCTGCCCCTGGCCTGCTACAACCTTGGCTCTGTGTAGCTCCCAGATGTCACTGTCTCTGGGGATCTGGAGGAGCGTTCCAGTGCACTGTCCAGATTTTCTCTTCCAAACATTTGCTCTCATGAGTTCCCACCCAGGAGCCCACCTCCTGCTGTAAGCGTCACCCTTCCTGTGCTGGTCCAGTCCTCCGGATGCCTTCTCCTCAAAGGCTTCCTGTACCAGCAAACCCCTAGATCACTAAGAACCTCATCCCTCTTCAGAGTCCTAATGCCAAATAGGGGTTTCGGGGAGTGAACGAGGCCTGTACAACTGCTCCTGCGTCTGATTAGCTTTCCTTTGTCACCCATAGAGCAGACCCCCGGGATGGCGGGGCAGCCTCCCTGTTTGTTAGTGGTGCGAATTTCCCTGTGGACAAGTCTCCCTTCGTTTCTCTGTGCTAGCTGGAAACAAATCACTAATTGTGTTTCACCTTCCAAAGCTCTAGAAAATGACAGGCTAGTGCCTCCAATTAATTTCCTAGATGGCACAGAATCCGAGGCATGCTGTATCTTGTAAAGGCGACAGGGCTGTCTTCCTCTGTGTCTTGTCCCACTGTCTCCAGGGAGGCTGGAGTTGCTCTGGGCCTTTCTGATGTGTCTTCCAGCAGCTGCCTGGGCTTGTAGAGAGGTGGGGAAGGCCACATTCCTTCACCCACCAAAGCATCTCACGGTGACACAGCAGCAGGAGAAACTACCCGGCAAATAGGAACCTCAGGCAGTGGCCAGTTCACCTGTCTCTGAACATTTAATTAAATCAAATGTTTAGGACCAAATACACCAGGACGGAAAGGGATCATCTGCAAACAGTGGGGGTCTACTTTATGTTCTGTGGTTACAGAAATGAGTTACTTCCAGGGAACCCCAAACTTCCATGATAAAGCCGCCTCAGGAATGAATTTCCATGTAACCCAAGTAGCTGTGTGTCACTAGAGTGCACAGGAACCTGAGGCCTCAGGGAAGGGGTGTTCTGCCCTTTCGTGTGCTTAGAGTGACTCAAGGAATAGCAGCATTTGAGCTGTTTGCAAGATGAAAGGAAGGGTCCTTCAAAAATGGAAAAAATGTTTGTGGGAGTCCGGGAGAGGCACACTTAGGGAACTGCAACTAACTGGGTAAATCAGAAGACACGTGTGGGCCTCTATCCGTAGGGGCTGAGCCGGCAAGGTGACTAGCAGGCAGGACACAAAGGGTCTGTGTGGCCTGGCTGTGACTTTGGGTTTCTTTCCATAGATAATGTCTAATCCTCCACTTCCTAGCTGTGTGGCCTTGGCTGCCTCCTCTGTAGGCTGGGGTAGTAGTAGCATTCATGCCATACCATGGCCACGGAATGCACGTGAAACCCTTAGCACCATTTCTGGTCTGAGCTAAGTATTCATAAATGTTAGCTGTTATTGTTGTTACTGGTTCTGTTCATCATATATTGATCACTGTGGAGGGCAGTGAGGCAGAGAGGACAGCGAGGGTCTTTGAAATTAGCAGACCTGGGTTTGAATCCCAACTCTGCCATCACTCATTCTGTGGCCCCAGGGATGTCACTTAACCACCCTGAGGTGTCCTCACTGCCCCTGCGCCTCAGTTAAGGAAATGTGTCCATCCCCCCAGACCTGTGCTTGGCACATAGATCCTCAGGAATGGAACAGGGTTAAGGAGACAGAGAGAGACCAGAGCTGGGGACAAGATATACCCTTCAAAGCCTTGCCCTGGTGACCTACTACCCCCACCCAGGTGCCATCTTGCAGCCTCCAGTACCTCCCAGTAGCTCTGTGGGCAGGGACCAAGATGAGCTTGGGAGGAATCTAAGATCCTAGATCATAGCAGTCATGCAGTGGTGACAGTTCAAGCACCAAGTGACTCAGTTAAAATGAGCCCTTCTCCCTCTTTCTCCCATCCCAAACCTTTCAACATCATCAGTATTAACAATTGGTTCCTCTGTAGATGCTTTCTTTCTCTTATACATACATACAATACCTATGCTGGCTTTGCTTTGATTTTACAAAACTATGGAGTTATACAATGTAGTTTATATTATAGTTTGTCTCCTTCCCCCTCAAAAACTTGGAAACCTCTTCCTATGAAAATACGAATTGTCATTATTTTTTAAGAGTTATGGTAGCTCTGTAAGTTCTTTAACCATCTCCTGTTGTTTTGCAAACCGGCACCATCCAGCAACAACCTTCTTCCTGTACTCTCTTTCCAACCCGGCACATTTCAATCCTGTTGAATAAATTCCAGGTTGTGAGATTGCTTATTTCTGACATTCAGTCCCCTATGTCTGCTCTCTCGTTCTCTGACCCAACCCAAGCACGGTGAGATTTCAGGGCTTTTTTGTTTTTTGTTTTTTGTTTTTGCATCATTGTGGCAGTGACAGCCAGTCAGCAGGATCTGCAGCTCATCTCGTCCAGAAATGATGATGTTACCATGCAAAAATGGGGTCTTCTCGCACATGAGCAAATTGCCATTTTTCAGTTAGGAAGTTGCCATTTGTCACAGAGGTTTTATTTGACATCTCAGCCATGGATCCTAATGTAAACACTTGTTTTTCCCTCCACACTAACCTGATTTAGATACTAAGATGGCCAGTAGAAAATTGTCAACTTTTTTATTCTTGTAAATACAGCAAAAATGATGTACAAAGGTACCATTTTACAGTTTTACAAAAAGAGAAAAAATAGTGCATCTTGGTGAAAATAACAGCTCAGGAGATCCGCGGGCACTTAGTCCAGTTCTGTTAGGTTTGGAGACGGCCGTGCCGTTGATAAGAAACCCACCTTGACCACCTTTTTGATGCCGAAAGAGGCTTTCTTCTCACGTCCCCCTGGAAAAGGGGGTAGAGGGAGTGTGATTAAATTATCAGGCAGAAACATATGACTATAAATAATTGACTCATGTTTCATGAGCCTTAACCTCACACTCCAGAATGTTTATTTCCTTCATTTCAAAATGTTTATTTACTTTTCTCCATTGACTTTAATTAATTTTGCCTTTGGCTCATAAACAGGTGACACTGAAAACTTTTGTATTTGCATTTATCTTCCAGCAAGCTAACTAATTAAACTTTGCAATTTGGCTTCAGTATGTTGTACCAGAACCGCAGGAAACATGACTGACACTCAGAAGTCTGCGATTGCTTTTCTCACCGGGAGGAGGAGGGGTTTGAGGACTTGCGATGGTTTCATGGCAGTGCTAAAACCTAGCTCAAGATTCCTTTCACTCAGCTGCTCAAGGTATAAGAGGACGGGCCTAGAAATTTCATGCCAGCCCACTTCCTGTGAACCATACAGGCATACGATGAATGAAGACAGAAGTAGATTGTGAGCACTGATGTTTCCAGTAGTGCTGCTCAGCCTGTAGAAGACAGAAATGCCTAAGACATGAGTATACCGCTATCG
This sequence comes from Dasyprocta punctata, assembly GCA_004363535.1. Classification (NCBI taxonomy): domain Eukaryota; kingdom Metazoa; phylum Chordata; class Mammalia; order Rodentia; family Dasyproctidae; genus Dasyprocta; species Dasyprocta punctata. The sequence continues at coordinate 241,271 of RJWM01000263.1, forward strand.
GCCCGATACATGTCAAGTTCTTCTACAAAATCTTGGGGTTTAAAAAAATAAAGACCCCATTTTAAGAGGGAGAAAATCACACCACTATCTTAGACAAGATATGGGCAACATATTTAATTAATAAGGATCAGTAAACATTATATTTTTAAAACCCTACAATCAAAAAGCAAGAAAGCAAAACAGATTCAATTAAAGAGACCTAAGTAGTCATTTCACAAAGTAAGTGACCAATAAGTGCATAAAAAGCTGTTGAAACTCATTCTCCATGGGATCCAAATAACAAGAACGTGTGGTTACATATAATTTTATGTCCAGTTGATTGACAAATATTAAGTCTAGAGGTGCGAGTGCTGGTGATAACATGGGGATATGAGAACTTCATTGTCTATTTTGGGGTGTATGAATTGTGACATCTTTGAAGGTCAGCTGGCCGCTATGCACCTAGGTAGAAGGTGTGTAACCTAGTCCCACGACAATGCTTGCAAAGAGCATTCATTTGTGCACCTGGACACAGAGACAAGAACATTGCTGGTAGTAGCAACAGTAAGAAACCATGTTCTTGCTTCTGACCAAAGGAGGTGGAGGGGGTGACAGTGGGTGACTGCCCCCCAGCATGACCCTGGTCTCCAGGATACTCTGTCATGCGAGAAACAGAGTTTGCAGAGAGATGATTCATTGACAGAGGACTACAACAACTAGTAGTATGTTTAGAGACAGACAAGGAGTAAAGCTCTGAAGCCAAGCAGTGGAATCCCAGATAGTCATTACCGTTGTAGGTGAAGTAGGGGGTAGGATTCCTGGTCTTATCGGGAGCACACGGGGACTGTGGTGGCAGTGCACAGCCGGGTGGGGAGAACGAGGTGGGATTGTTTTCTTTCTTTTCCTGTACCTTGTTATCTGTACATTCATGTGTGTGCATGTGTGCATACTCTCCACATACATGTGCACATTTATATATTTTTGTGTGTGATAAATTAGTATATAATTTTAAAAAGGAAAGAGCAGTGTGAGCTAGATGGCCTTTATTAGGCACTAATGTTATGTTATTCATCATTTATATCAATGTTATTAAAATCATGGCTCATTCAGAATAGATGAGAGGCAGCTCATCCCTCGGAAGGTTGAATCCAGTTTTCTAAAAGGCACGGAAAAGCTGCAGCCATGAACTGGTGATTTAATGTAGCAGAGATGAGTGTAAAGTCTTCTCCCTGAGATTCTTCAAAGTTGCTTGCTAAATCAAGGTGAGACCACCTATATTAAATAGCACTTGACATGAAAACAGTTTCAGGGTCTTAGCTGACCACAGACTCAAAAGGGACCTTTGTGTACGTGCCAGCCCAGAGAGCTAACAGCCACTTTACAGACGACAATCAGCTTATCACTGCCAGCATGGGGCAGACCACTGTGTGTACTGTACGTATTTTCCCCATACTTTGATTCAAATAGGAAGTTGAAAAAATTGTAGCGAGGTCAGAAGATGGTGACTAGCAATGAGGTTTTGTGCGCACTGTGGGAGAGAGGCTGGAAGGCCATAGCAGAGCTAGAGGTTTCCAGAAATTCACTGTGGCTCTGGCTTGGTACCCAAGACCCCAGCGATGACACAGGCCCAGAGAAGCAATGGGCTGCCTTGTGCAGCATGAGCTCGGGTCCTCAGATATATTTAGGCAGAAACTAGACACCTCCCCCCTCTACAGTGTGCCAAAAGGTGGGCTCCATGGCTCTGATGTCCCTCCCGCCACCTGGTTCCAGACGTCTGTGAGAATAACCTAAGAAAAGCCACGGGAAGCAACCAGGAAACCATTTTGGTTTAGCAGAGGCCAAGAGGAGACCCTGGGGCAGCACAAGGCTGGCAGCTGTGCTCAGAAACTCCCATACCTGCCCTGTGATGCTCACAAGCAGCCACGACCCCCGCGCGCACACACACACACACACACACACACATACATATATGCGTGTGCACACACACACACACACACACACACACACAGGTGAATCCTTTGGCTGCTCGGGGCCTACCTCTGCTGCCTTTGCCCCAGGAAAGGAGATGCAGTGGCTTTATCTCTTTCTTTGGATAAAAAAGAAAGAATGAGAAATTGTGAGTCTCAAAACACACGACTGAGCCTCACCCATCCTACTCTCAAGTCCTTTCCGATGTTTCTGAGTTTCCATTCTATGTTTAAACAAGGAACAGCTTTCCTACTGCAGATGGTAGTGAGATTAAATAAGAAACAGAAAGTACCTAGCATATTATTCCTTTCCCAGTATCCAGCCCCCAAAACCCTGAGTAAGAGCAACTGGAACATTTGTTCACCCATCTCTCCATCCATTCATTCATCCTCTTGTTAACATGGCTAGGACGAGCACGTGGAAGTCCCACATCTCAGGTGCCTGGCAGCCTCCGAGCTGTGCGGAATATTCAGCCTGGGAGCTAAAACTGAGCACCTGCAGAGAGTTATAGCCACCCTGCCAAGCACCAGGATGGGCATGACAGTGGACACGAGGGGGACAGAGAGGAGCCACGTTTCACCTCACCTCAAGAAGGAGGTTAGGAGAAACTTCCTAAGCCATCCCAAAAGATGCTCAGAAGTTATTGAGATGGATTGGATCAGCACGGGGACCCAGCAGCATAAGGGCCCATCCCTGAGTATTCCAGGACAAGGCCAGACACAAGAGCATGCAGCCAACTGGGCGAAGCTCAAGGCCAGTGGATGAGCAAGGAAGCCCTGGCCGATACTGCTGTAGAGCAGAGTTCCTTAAAGGTTCAGTGGCCCACAGTGAAGATGGTTCATCTCTTCACATCACTGGTGTCCAACAGGCGCTGGCTGGGGAACCCCCACATCACCCTCTGCCTGGGATTTGGGCTGATGAGGCAACCGTTTTCAAAAAGATGGGCAGTGGCCCTGCAGAGGGAGTAGTAGTAAGGTAAATCCACACACTGGCTCTTGCTGCTCCTACTCAAAACTGTCACATGTCATTCTGCCCAAGTAAGCCATGAAGCCACAGTTGAATGCCCCCAGGGAGGTAGGCATGGTCCTACATGGCCAGAGGGGCCCTGGAGGTGTTTGTGGACAGCAGTAGTGACCTCCACACTCAGCATGGCAGGTGGGGCTAAGCACAGGATGGAGCAATCTCAGCCGGACACGAAGGTCCTTCGTGCCATGTTCAAACTCCCACTGTCTCTAGCAGGAGCCCCGGAAGGACCGTGAGTCTTGGGATGACACATTTCGCTGCTCATTTCAGAAGAGTTGAATGGGATTGGGGGAGGGATGGTGGTCATTCATCTGTTGCACACATGTTTATCTGGATGAGAGGAGGCAGCCGAGGTTCCTGCCACATCTCAGAAGGGAAAGGAAATCACCAATCAGCAAGGGACACAAATGAACTTACACTGCTTCACGCAATGATCGGTCACAGAAATGAAAGTTAAGATGAGATCACGAAGGTTTGGAGCCTGTTCAGGGGAGGGAGCAAGCTAGCGGCATAGAGCTGAGGAGACAGCATGGGTGAGCCAGTTCTGAAAGGAGAAGCGAGGGACCCAGGTGACCCTGAGAGGGGCCGAGAGAGAGGCGGTAAGACATACGCAGTGCCGGGGCAGGAGGCACCAGGGGACACAGCTGGGTCTGGCCTCAGAAGTGGAGGGGCTCTTTTGATGCACGCTGTCCCATAGACATGGTGTGACAGTGACTTTTCCTAGGACAGTGGGTGACAGAAGAGGAACATGGCTGACTGGCTGCGATGGACCTTTTCACAAGGGCGTAGGTAGAGATTCAGCTGTAGGGGGCTCTCCTTTTAGCCGAGAAGTATGACTCAGACATGAAGGAGGCCTGAGGTGCTCGATGGCCGTGCAGTGCAGGGGGTTGCTGGGACCACGCGAAGCTGACCTCCCATCACCAAGTTAGCTGGCACAGGTGCAGGCCGCTGGGTGCCTTCCTGCAGGGAAGGATGACCTCAGAAGCCAAGCTGCCCCTCGTTCTCCCCTCCCACTGCCCACACTGGGGCAGCACCGCTGATCACAGCTTGGTCAGCTGAGGAAGCACCCAGGACTCTGGCCCCTGCTGCTCCCCTGCCCCCCAGGCACTGTGGCGCCGTCTCCACTGTCCTGTGTGCACCTGCTGGGAAGGCAGACAGTGCAAGCAGAGAGGTCGCCTATGGCGATCTGTTCGGTCCACTGTCCCTGAGCCAGGTTCCCTCCCGCTGTACCCAGCGAGCGCCATCCCACAGCTCACACTCGGCCCCGGAGTTCACGTGTTACCAGGCAGATCACCCAGTCCCCTCCCTCGGCCCCCACGTCCCTCCCTGGCCGTTTTGAGGGTCCTGCCCGGGAGCCAGCTGGGGTCCTGCTGTTTCAGTTCATGCTGGGAATCACTGGTACCAGGAGGGGAGCCTGCTGCCAATTTAGAGCATTTTTAAGTCATGTGAGTCAATTTTCTTTCCACAGCTGGGACAACATTCCTGAGATAATCAGTTTTTAAGGAGAAAAAATTTGTTTGGCTCATGGCTTCAGAGGCTTCAGTCCACTGTCAGTGTGTCTGTCCTTTGGGGCCTACAGTGGAGGTGGTACATCATGGTGGGGGAAAATACTAGAGAAAACTGCAAAAAAAAAAAAAAAAAAGGAAGGAGCCAGGTACCCACAACCCTTCAAGGCCATGCCTCCAGTGACTGCTCTTCCGGCTGTAGGCCACACCTCCCAAGGCTGCACCAGCTTCCCGCGGCCCCACAGGCTGGCGACCAAGACTTCTGCACACGGAGCTTTCTTTGGAAGACTCTTAGAATCCAACCTACAGTAGGCCAGCTCCTTTCTTTCTTTACATCCTTCTTTCCCTTTAAGTCAGAAAGACTTCAGACTTCCATCCAGGCAGGAATTGCCCTCATCCCCACACTCCGCCCTGGGCCGCCCCCACTCACCCCCTGCCAGCCCCCGGCGGCCTCATTCCCTGGAAAAACCCCAGAACCAGGATGATCCGGAACCCCAGCCATGGCCTGAGCACTGCAGAGCCCAAGGCCGGTGGCGGTTGCAGCCGTCTCCGTATAATTTCCTTCTCGGTCCAGGAAGAGAGCCGCCGGCACTGCTGACATTCGGGGCAGGGTTCTTCCCGGGCCTCTGCCCTCTGTTAACTCCAGAGTCTCTTTCTGCTCAAATGTTTTGCTGTTCAAAGAGGAAAGAAAATACACGGTGCACATTTTTCTTTCTTTAAAGACTGGAAAGCAGTGAGGAAAAAGCTTGCCTTGTCCATGTTTTTATAGAAATATAAAGCGTGTGTCCTCCACGGCAGAGATATTTCTTTGCCTCTAAATCCCGCAGCCCCTGATAGAGCTTAAGCAGGAGCGGATGTCACCCATTCGTCTTCCTGAGCCACTTTGCTGCACTTCTGAAAAGATAACACAGCTTCCCCAGGAGCGGAAACCGTGAGATTTAGGAGCGGCGGGCTGCGTGGGCCTGGCAGGTGAGCGGGTCACCAGCTGAGCCTCCAGCGGAATTCATGACCTGCATGTGCAGAGCCCCGGGGTGCCCTTCGCTGTGTTCCTTCTGGGGAAATTGGTGCCCAAATATTCTTGGGGTGCTGAGCCCCTGTGTGCTCTCACGTTTGGGCCCAGTCCTGCTCCTCTTGCCCACCGCAGCTGGGGTTCTTGGCTGGTGAAGAATCCCAGAGTGGACAGAGTCCCACAGTGTCCAGTTCCAACCCTGATCCTCCAGCCAGGCCCCCGCCACCCCACACAGCAGGGTGAAAGCGTTCTCAGGAGGACCAGCACACACACAGACTGTCACATTAACCAGGGAGGACAGCTGATGAAATCAAAGCCCAACCCCCATAAGTGTGACCTTTGTGGTTTTTCTGTTGCTGTTTTTTTAGGTTTTTGTTGGTGGTGGATTTGTTTTGCTTTGCTTTGCTTTGTTTTGCAGTATTGGGGATTGAGTCCAGGGCCTTGACATTGACCTACTTCTCAGCCCTTTTGCATATGTTTTATTTTGAGACAGGGTCTCACTAAGTTCCTAACTTGCCCAGACTTGCAAACTTGCAATCTTCCTGCCTCAGCCTCCTAGAGTGCTGAGGTAATAGGCATGTGCCACCACGCCCAGCTTCAGCATGACCCTGGGAAGAAGAGAGTTTGCAGCCATGAAGAAAGGAATGACCTTGAGGTGAGGAGAGCACCCAGCTCATCAGGCGCACCCTGAACACCAGCTCAGTGGGCCTGAAAGAAAGCAGTGACACACAGAGGACAGGACAGCGATGCACAGACAGCCACAGGCCCGGGATGGCACCGCCCGCCGAGGACAGCAAGGGCGTGCCTTGACTGTAGCTTCCAGAACGAGAAAGGAACACGTTTTAGTGGTTCCGAGCTGCTGGGTTTGTGCCATTTGCTACCCCAGCCCCAGGAGACGGATGCAGTCAGCAAGCCATTGGCCTCAGGGGAACAGGAGCCCCGAGGGTCAGAGCCCTGGTCACGCTAAGCACAGAGCGCCCAGGGCAGATCTTCAGTAGGTACTGGCCAGAGTCAGCTGTTCGGAGCACTGCCTTCTATCGCTCTTTCCCTGCCCCTCCTTTGCCATCTCTCCCTTCTCGTCTTCTATCCCAGATGAAATTCACCTGCAGGTCATCACCCTGTTGAAGCTGTAGGCTCTCCCCTCCCAGCTGATTTCTTCCCTCCACTGCCCATGGAGACTGGTACCCACTGTGTGCTAGGAGGTTGTGTAGGAGGTAGACAGGTGCGCAGGGCTGCAGCTTCCCTCGAGTCTCTCCTCTCAGTGGACAGCGTTTCTCAGCTCTGCGGGCCGAGTCTGGCCAGGTGTGCGTGGAAGCGATGGGGCTCAGCAGAAGCAGAGCGTCCGAGAGCATGGAGGGCAAGGGCTGTGCCCTGGGTGTCCGGGCCTTCTCCGCTCAGCTCGCTGAATTCTCTAGGACTCGAAAACAGAGCCTCGAAGTTCTCTACTCTTAAAAACCTTTCAGGTGCCCCCTCTGCTAACAGGAGGGAGGGTTAAGGGTTTGGAGGTAGCCAGTAGCACCGGTTTTCAGGCCTTCTGCCACTCTGTGTTCGGTAAATGGGCAAGTTATTCTGTGGAAGAAAATGTTATAGAGGCTTCAGTGCTAATTAATAATCAAATAGTCGAGGGCAGAGTTGGCTTTTTATAGTCA
>RJWM01000264.1:0-43819 GCA_004363535.1 Dasyprocta punctata
TCACCTCATCAAAAGAATGGAAAACATTTCCTTCAGCTAACAGGCTGTGGGACCTATCTCAGGAAAACCGGAGGTCTCAGAAGTTTGCAGAACCTAAAAACCAACTAATCCTAGTAGACTCTCGGCCTCTTTGGAGAAACAGAACAGAAATGCTGGGGAGTAGGGGACAGCCCCCCACACAGACACTCAGAATGGAAGGTTATGGGTCCCACCATATCCATATCAAAGAGAATGGGGGAGGGGACTCTTTAATAAAACTATTTAATTTGTTGCAGGGAGTGTTTGCTTTATTGAGTTAGGAGATTAAGAGAGTGAAAATCTCAAATCTGCAAGGAATTTTCCCTGGTGGTGCTTTGTCTGGGGTTATTAGTTTGGGGGATGTTCAGGCACTTGGAGGAGTCACTCCTACACGGATTTCAGTGGCTTTTTGAGCTCTGCTGAGCCTTGTCCCATGCACATAATGAGGACTCTGTGTGTGTGTGTGTGTGTGTGTGTGTGTGTGTGTGTGTGTGTGTGATCGTTTCTAATGTGATCAATGTTGGTAGGTCAGGCTGTTAATAAGATAGATTTTTATTAACTCTGTCTCTCTAGCATTACCATGTGGGAATGTTGCTGGCTGTTTGCTGATAATGACCTTGCCTGAAGGGAATGTTGAATCAGGTGGGGTGGGAGCCATCCTCTCATTGTGAACAGTTTGCTCAGAATTGAGTTCTTTCTCAAACCACTTCTGGTCAGGGGAGGAGTGGGAAGGTAATGACCCAGGTTGGAACCCACTAAAGTGTTCCCAAATAACCCCTTTTTCAGAAATAACCAGAGCTTAGTGCCTTTCAAGAGCCCTGAAAGCAGTTTCCAAATCCAAGCTCCTGGGCTCAACTCAGAGCAGACCATGAGCATGAACTTGCTAGAAGATTCTTATAAGGCACATATGCTCTGAGAACATTCTGGCAATGACAAGGAAAGGGCAGGAAGAGACCCCTAAGAAGTAGGCCACTTTAGCTGGGTCCAGCCAGATCAGCACATTTTCAAAAGCCCTGAATGATTCTCCACATGCAGGCAAGGACACTATCTCACTGCTGGCAGGAGGGAGGAGAAAGCTTAACCTTTCTGTGTCAACCTTGAACCTGCTCCCATTAAAGAGCTTGTATAATACCTTCTTTATGGGTGTTCCCCCTCTTTATGTGAGGCAGAAAGCATTTCCATCCATCTGGTCTCACCACCCATCTGGAATCTACTTTTCAGAGTTGCTATGTATAAAGGAGAATGGGCAGCTGAGGGCAGTCAGTGTGAACATCAGCAAACCTCACTCATTCATTGAGTTAATATTTACTAAGTGATTACTATCTGCAAGTCTTGAGCCAGGTAGTAGAAATTTTTAAATGAACCATGTCAAATGCCATCCTTGCTCACTTGGACTCTCAGTTTAATGGGACATAAAGACAAATACGTAGCAATTAATAATGTAGTCCTGTGAATACACAGCATAGGAGCATCCAACGCAGACAGGAGGATCAAGGAAGGGTTCCAAGAGGAAGAGGGGTTTACACTGGAGGGTGTATCAGAATTAGCCAGGAGAAGGTAGGTAAGTGGGAAGAGCCCCCTGGACCAGGATAAACAATCACATAGAGGAACAAGCAGAAGATCTCTGTGGCTGGGATATAGGACAAGGGGCAGGCACCAAACATGTAATCCATGCCTTAGAGTCTGAACTTGATTCTAAGAGCTTCTAAGGACCACTGATAGACTTTAGGTAGAAAAGGAGCAGAATTGTACATGTGTGTAAAATAGATCATCTAGCTTTAGTATGGAGAAAGGATAAAAAAACCAAAACTTGGCCAGTTAAGAGGCTGGTCCAAGGGAGAGACAAAGAAATCCTGGATCAAGATGTTGGCAGTGGGGATAGAGAGCAGGAGTGGATTTCAAACATACTTTAAAAGGTAGCATGTGAGGGAGAAGGTAGTCAGAGAAGTGCCCAGCTTCCCAGCCTGAGCAAATGAGTACCAGCTTAGGAAACACAAAGAGGGTGGTAAGGAAAAATGTTAGGTAATTGTGCTTTCTTTTGGGAGTGCTGATGATGAGTTCCATTTCAGACAAGTAATGTTTGAGGGAAACTTCAAGTAGAGATGTACAGTGGTTCATCATACGGGTATAGAGATTTTGGGTTCAGTAGAGAGGCAGAGGTCTGTGAGGTATCAGCATCCACAAGGAAATCAAATTATAGACAAGAAAATGGTTGTCCCTGAGGATGGTGAAGCAGCAAGAGAGACCATGACAGAACCCAAACATTCAAGAATGGGCAGAGGAAGAGGAACATTAAAGACTGAGGAGAAACTCAAGAGCTAGGAGAGGAATGAGAAGTCTTTATCCTGGAAGCCAGGGGCAGGCAGAGGAAATATCCACAGGACAGAGCCCCAGTGAGGGGTAGGGTAGGGACAGAGGCCAGAAGACAGTGGGTTGAGAACAGTCAAAAGAAGGTGGTTTTACTGCACAGGTCTACCAAGATGTTTGTCAGTGAGGAACAGGAGCCAAAGAAGTTTCTTCTGGAGAACATGTGCCCAAGGGAGGACTCTATTTATTGCTTTTGAGGATGAGAAATGTGAACATTTTGAATGCTGATAGGGAAGTGCCAGAAGAGAGTGGTTTAAAGAGCAAAAAGTTGAGAGGTGCTGCTGGGTGGAGCCAGGCCCTAGGTGCAGGTTGCAGGAGCTTCCAGCATGGAGTAGAGAGGACTCCAGGCTGGTCCCTAGTTGGGATGAGAGGGAAGTGGAGGAGTGGATTGGGAGTGCTGTGGGTTGCTGGTGTCCTGAGCCAGGGAGGCAGGGCCTGGTCCCATGGCTATGACTGTCTTATTTCCTTGCAGTGGACTCATGTGTGGAGAACTACAGTCAGATGGAAGTTTTTAAGGTTGTTTGACTTCCACCTTCTGCCGATCTACTGGTCAGAATAATCTGACAACTTGTCGTTGTCTAGGTACTTATACATTCAGTATTTAACTTGGTTCCTTCCCTCTGTCTCTACTAGTCAAGCACCAATATCTGAGGCTCACACTATGAAAGCAGGAAAATGGAAAGTTTCTTTCTTTATTTCTTTTTTAAAAATGAACCTGAACCTGGAGCAAGTCCAAGATAAAAGAGAAAAAGTTTCCCTGAGACTCCAGCAAGAGCTCTCACCTGATAGCCAGGGGCCAGAGACTCATGTTTCCTGGGGACTTGGTGATCACTCAGTAGAGCCAGAAGTGGGGCTACATGAGAGACTTTCAGAGGTCCTGCAGTCAATCTAAGGAAGCATTAGTCCAACTTGTGGGGACAGCAAAGCAGCAAGGCAAGGGTATTCCATGATTGATTTGGGATGGCAAAATTGGATTGTTAGCAAGTAAGGGTGATAGAAAAGTTGGTTAAGTGAAACAAGATGGCAGGACTACATCACTCAGAACTTCTCAGATGAGGTAAAACTGGCTGGGAGCTCCTCAGAACCCCTCATGGGGGAAGTCAGCAGGAGGGATCTCTGTCCCCAACCAGAGACATCCTTGGATGGTTTCCCTCAGCTGCAGTTGTCACAAAAGGAGAAACCCCACCATCAGCCCACTTTCATGCCAAGATCTTCACTTAATTTACCTACCCATATTTTTATGAATCTATATCTATATGTGTATACATATATATATATAAACACACATAGATATCTATACATATACATATATGTGTATGTACTTTTTAATGGAACATTTCAAAGACAAAAAGAAGAGAGAATAGTATAATGAATCTTCCATGTTTCTACTACTTATTTTGGGCTGAGGATTTAGCTCAGTGGCATAAGCACCTGGCTGGCAAGCGCAAGGTTCTGAGTTTGATTCCTAGTACAAAAACAAAACAAAACAAAACAAAAAAAAAACCCTACTACTCAGCTTTATCAGTGATTTAAATTTTCCTATCTCTACCACTTTTTTGTTTTTATGAATTTCACTTTGTTGTTTGCTTTTGCTGGAGTGTTTTAAAGATAACCCCAGATTCTGTGAAAATTTCAATACTTATCTCTACAAAATCAGACTTCTGTTGTCTAATGACTAACTCATTTATTTTTTTCTCAAAGATTTGTGTATTTCTTTTTAAAAAAAATACTAATATCTGATTCTCAGGCCCTGAGATTCTGATGTAATTAGTCTTAGATTCAGCCTAGATTTAGCATTTTAAGAAAGCTCTCAGATGATCGTAATGCAGCCTAAATTGCGACCTCCTGATGTTTATTCTGGCCAGGGAATGAATAGGGCAGATTATCAGTATTATCTTCAGCAGAGGAGGGAACTAGAACTCAGGCTTCTTGGTTTTCAGGCCTTTCCAGATCCTGCTTGAAGAGAACCTCTCTTCTCATATCCTATGGCTTGAGTGTTGGAAGCCTTGTCTATACCTACGGTAGCTCTGTGATGCGCTCTCCTGCTCTTGTTATTACTGTAACAGCAGTGACCTCTAATTGCTTCTGACTGAATTACTAAGCACAGAAAAGGCCTCAGCTCAGGACCTCATTTACGTGACAGAGAGCTGCTTTCTGTGACATGTGACTTCCCCAGGTTCTGTTCAGCTTTATCCTAACTGTGAGAAGGGCACCCATGCCCACCCCTGGCACGCACAGAGGCCAGAGGTTACACCACTGCTCAAGCCTGGGAAAAATCCCTAAAAGTCTTTTTCCAATGTAGAGATTTTCTTTCTACTTGACCTGTTTCTACAACTCTAATTCCCCACTTTTTGAAGCCAAATGTGGTATAAACATCACTTTGCAATGAGTTGTTTGGGATTACTTTGACCATTTTAGCTTCCATAAGTTGCTAAGCCTGGCTTTGGCCAGAGACTTTTTAAAGAGCCCATTCTTTTATTACATTTAGAAAATATTTAAGCATTTTATTATGGAAAATTCAAATTTATGCAAAACAAGTATGTAGTAGAATGCACCCCATATGCCTATCACCTTGCTTCAAAGGTTACCAACTAACTCATGGCCATCTAGATGATGTTGACTCAAATCCCCAACACTGTATCATTCCATCTGTAAAATTTTCAGTGTATTTCTCTAAAGGATAAGACTTCTTTATTTTTAACAATTAGAATAACACTGTCATTTCTAAAAAGAAATAACTAGAATTTCTTAATTTCATCAAATTATTCAGGTAGTGTCCATATTTCATATATATCTTTTCTTCTTTAAAAAATAAAATTGTTTCACCTACTACATTTGGAAACCATTTCTGTTAAATCATTTCTAGCCTACACTTTTCCTTCCTTTATTTTTCCCTTGCAATTTTTGAAGAAACTGCATAATTTTTCCTGCCTAGTTTTCCATTCTGGATTTTGTTCATTCAGTTCTTGTGGTGTTAACACTCTTCCGCCCCCTATATTTCCTATAACTCATAGTTCAATCCAGGATCATCTGACTTTTCTACAGACTGCTTCACAGTTGGCTGTGTGTACATCCACCAGAGGGCAGCTCCTGCCTTGCTAATCTTTGTGCCTATGTGATGTTGCTGGGTTATAATGATCATTACTTAGACCATTTTGAGTATTTCAAAGCATACTAAATCAAGTGGATTTCAAGTTCCTTTTTCCTCAGTCATTTTCTCATAGCCAGATTCATCCGAACTGATCCATGAGGTCTCACTACTCTCAAGCAGGAGGGAGCAAGAATTTAATCTGGGCAGGGGATCATGAGAGGACACCAGAGAGAAAATAATGGTTCCTGTCCTCAGAAGTTTGGTATCTATTTTGTATTTGTTATATACCAAAAGAATTAAAAAGCAGAACTGACTACATTTGATTGTTATTTTAGGCCCTGACTCTGAGAAGTCAGGAACTCTACCTAGAATAATCTGTAGCACAGTTTCTGGGTTCCATCCCCAATATGCCGCTGTTATTTGGTATAGGATAGGACCTGAACATCAAGATTTTAAATGCATTTCTGGGTATTCTTGTGTGCAACCAAGTTAAAGAATCACCATCCTGGGACAGTTGTTTTCATAATGTAGTCCCTATATTAGCAGCATCAGTGCTACCTGGTGACTTGATAGAAATGCTCAAGTTCTTGACAACCCTCCCCTGGGCCCCAGACTCACTGAATCAGAAACTCTAGGGTAGGGCCTAGCAATCTGCATTTTCAAAGGCCCTCCAGATAATCCCATCATGTGCTTCAGTTTGAGAAGACAGTTTGTTACAGGAGAGATAAGGAGAACACCTGGGAGAAGCCTTGTGGAAGGATGGCACATTGCTGAGCAATGGGGTACAGGAGATAGAACACCCCAGACCATGGTCAGAAGTGATCTTCACACCAGCAGCATCAGCAATCCAGGATCCCGTAGCAGTGTAGATAGAATCTCAGACCCTATCCCAGACCTGCAGATTAAACAAAATTCCCATGCATATTAAAGTTTGAATCACATTGGTGTTGAGTATATACTCTAAATAGATTCCAGCCGTAAAACCAGGGAAACTAAAGCATAGAGTGACCGTGCCAGAAAGGAGCCTGCAGAGATCCCACCAGCCCTGCAACTGGTATTGTCAGAGCCAATCCTATGAGAAAGAGGCTGTGTATACTCTTGTGTGAGAAGAATGTGATGTGTGCCCAGGGCTATGTTTACCTGCACTAGGACAAAAGTTAAACAACCCTCAGTCCCACCATCCTATGTAGATGTTGAGTAATCTGGGCGCTTCTTTGGCCAGGATGCCCTCCTGGTGGGATAAATATCCAGGTATTGGTATTTGTAAAAATCTACCCAAGTAATGCCAACAGACAGTCAAGGTTGAAAACCACTGCTTTCCATCTTTGATCCTCCATGTTTTCTTGTTCCACTCAAGGTGAAGGTGAGCTGAATTTCTAGCTGTTGCCTTTAAAGACCCAAAACTAGATGGGTGTGGTGGCACGTACCTGTAATCCCAGCACTTGGGAGGCTGAGGCAGGGGAATCGCCATGAGTTTGAGGCCAGCCTGGGCAACATAGTGAGTTCAAGTCGAGCCTGGACTAGGAGAGACCCTGTCTCAAAGACAAAACAGAATAAGACACAAAATTAAGTTTCAAGTCATAGGTTTATTGGTTTATTATCTAGATTTTCAAAATAGTTGCAAAGGGAACTAAAGATGTGGCCCTAGTGAAGTTGTCTAGTATCCTAGAATTTTTCTAGTTTTTTTGGGTTTTTTCTCGAAAGAATCTTGCTATGTAGTTCAGGTTGGCATGCCTCTTGAGTATTGGGATTGTGGGTATGTCTTGTTCCGTTACATGGTATGTGGGAATGGAATGGTGGGATTGTGGGATTACGGGTATGACAAAGCCTGGAACTTTTAAAAATGCAGTTTTCAGGATTTTGGTAGTAGGGTCTAGCTCTGGCGTTGCCTTGAACATGGACACAGGTGACTGCTTTTCTACAGACCATGCTCAGATGGGTTGATGCCCTTGTCTGTGTGTACATGGAGCGAATATTTGGTGTGTGCCTAATACTAAACAGTACAAATAGTTTAAGTCTGGGAGAGAGAGAAGATGGTTTGTCTTTGCTATGTAGAGTTGGAGAGGAGGCTTTAAAGAGGAGGTTTGCTCTTACCCACCTCCTTCTAGTTCGAATTGTGTTTATACAGACAGAGCTGATGTACTGGGGGGTGTCTTCCAAAAAACATCTGATTTAGTCACTTTCTCATTGCTAAGAGAAATTGCCTAAACCCACAGCTTAAAGGAAGAGGGGCTTATTTTGGCTCACAGTTCAGTCCACAGTGAGCTGGCTCCGAGACAGAATTCCATGGCAGAGGTGCATAATGGAGGAAAGCTGCTAATGTCTTGGCAGCCAAGAAACAGAGTGAAAGGGCCGGGATATAGCTCAGCAGCACAGCACCTGCCTGGCAAACGTGAGGTCATGAGTTTGATCCCTGGTACCAAAAAAAAAAAAAAAAAAAAAAAAAAAAAAAAAAAAAAAAAAAAAAAAAAAAAAAAAAAAAAAGAAAGAAAGAAAGAAAGAAAAGAAAAGAAAAAGAAAAAGAAAAAGAAAAACAGAAAAAAAGCAGAAAGAAAAAACAGAGGAGCGGGGGAAGAAGACAAATCCTTCGGGGTCACCCCTACCCCAGTGACTCACCTCTTGTGACCAGATCCCACTCCCTAACAGCACATTTAGCTATGGATTCACCTGTGAATTAACTCATTGACGGTTACTGTGCCCCCATGATCCAAACACTTTCCAAAGGCCTTGCCTCTGAGTGCATAAAGTTTTGGAGACATTCTCTGTCTAAACCATAGCAACATCCAGTGTCTGCCACAGGGTATTTGTGAGACAGAAGAGTGACCGCCTAACCCTTTTGGCCTCATACATGGGGCCACATCACACCTCTGGATGCATGGAATAAGGCCACGGAGTAACAGAAAGGTCTTTAGTAACAAGGAGATAATGTTATTTATATTGTGTATTTTTTTAACAGGATGAAGAGCAGACAAAATTTAGTACATGCCTAAGGCATAGGAATATATTATTAGGCTCCTATCTTGTGTAATTTTAAGCAAAAGAGAAGAGGGGAGCAATCTGAATAGAAGTAAGAACCTCAGGGAGAAACACTGAACATTCTCTCAACCAAAACATTTAAATTTGTCTTCTGATAGTTTCCTTGCAAACCCTTGTGGTAATACAATTTTTAGAAGACCTTCTTATCATATGAATTTGGAGCTACTGTAATTTAAATGGTGTTATGCAACACAGATTTCTCTCAGGGGAAAAAAAATCAGTTGCAAATTAGTAAGTCTCAAAGGCAAGGATCTGGTCTTTGGCTCCAGCTCCGAAGTTTTAGGTTTTCACTTTCCAGGCCTCCTCTAATCAAATCCACCCAATTTGTGTCTATGTAATGGCCCCTGGGCCTGCCAGTTGCCTTGTTAACCTGTCTTATATTTTTGCCAACATGATGAAGTTAATCAAGAGTTAAACACTGATAATGCAAAGTAGCTGCAATTATGTGAAGAGGCAGTCTAAAGAAAAGCAGTTCAACCTCACTAGTAATCAAAAGAATGCAAGTGTTGTGTAATTGTTTCAATTACCAAATGAACAAATGTGAAAATATCAAAATACTAGAGTTCGAGAGACTTTCGGGAAGTGCAAGAGGCTTATTGTATACACTAGTGGGGGTGAACATCAACAAAAGCTTTCGAGAGGGCAGTTTGGTAAGGTAGATCAATAGCATAAAAATGTATAGAAAATCTACTTCTGATAATTTATTCTAAGGAAATTATTGAGTAGGCGCCAAGGATGGCCAAGACAGTCTTGTTTATAATAAAGAATAACTAGAAATAATCTAAATGTCTACCAACAACTGTTCATATCAATTATAGTACATTCATATGATAGAAATATAAAAAAAGTTTTAAAATGAACATTTATAGGCATGAAAGGATGTCCATTAGGCATTATGTCCTTAGACCCTGTGCTGCCATTAATATAAAGCACGCACACAAGTACTTCTACGCATGGGGCCTTCTGGAATGGCAGCCCTGAACATATCAGCCGTGATGTTTTCTGGTTGGTGGGCTTGAATGGTTTTACTTTCTTCTTCCTTTATTGTTTCTAAAATTGCAAAAGTTACATTTTTTATTGTTAGCTTAATAGCTCACACCAACAGTGTGTCTTGTGTGCCAGGTTCTGCACTAATTGCTAATACTATTTTTCCTGAATAATGTAATAAGAAATTAAAAAATGTATGTAAGTCCACTCCAGGAAATGATAGAGCTGGGATTCGAAACCTGATAGTCTTGCTCCTCAGACTGGGCTACTGCTACACTAATTAGCCCAATGGTATAAAAGTCTCTGAAATCCTGGCCTCCTCAACAGTCCCACTCATTTTCTCAAAAGTAACAACTGTTAACTTCTTTGAAGAATCCTGTAATCCCAGCACTCTGGGAGGCTGAGGCAGAAGGATTGAAAATTTGAACCCAAGGAGTGCAATTTTGGTGAGACTCTGTCTCAAAAATACACAAAAGGGCTGGGAATGAAACTTAGCACAAGGCCCTGGGTTCAATTGGCAGCACCACACACACATACACAAAAGAAAATAACCAATGTTAACCATTTGACATGCATTCTTCCAAAGCTTTCACTGGGAATTTTTCAGAGAGTGTGTGTGTGTGTGTGTACACATATACATGCATATTGTTTTTCTATTTCATAAAACAGGATAGTGCCATCCTCCCTTCAGTATGTAGAGTTCACCCTCATACTTTGTATTTATCTCTGGAGAACAGTCTGCAGCAGAGATGTGTGGAATGGACGTAACCATGCTTTCACTGGAAAACTGCTGTTTTTCACTTCTTTCCCCTAACAGACAGCGCTGTAGGAAGCAGTCTGCGCATGGTTTTGGGTATAGATAAGTGGTGTATTCCCATGCTAATCCCCTAGAAATGCCAAAAGGCGTGCACACTAAACCAGAAGACACCCTCATCAAGACCACTATGCTATCATCCCCACAGTACCTGAGTAGCTAGGGTGTCATGTTTCCATCAACACAAGAAAGTGTCAATCTTTTCAATTTTTACCAATATGAGAAATAAAGATTGTTAAATAAGAATCACTTGTAGTAATTTAAAACCGTTGATTACCAGTAGAATTGAGTATCTTGTCATTTGTTGGTCACTTTCATTTCCTGTCAGAATCACTCACTTTTTATTGGATAATTTGAGTTTTTCTTACTAATTTGTAGGAGCTTTATTATAAATATTCATCTTTTGATGCTGTTTGTTGCAAGTATTTTTTTATAGGACATTACTTTTCTTTGAACTTGGTTGATGTCTTATTTTTGCATGAAAGTTTTTATTTGTTTTATTTTTATGTAATCAAACCTGTCAAATTTTTCCTTTATCTTTTGTATCCTGTTTAAAATATCTCTCTCCACAGTACTCTCCAAGAATATAATACTCTCCTACGTTCTCTTCTAGTATATTTACATTGTTGTTTATAGATTTGTTTTTATGTTTAGACTTTAATTCACAAAGAATTTAGTATTTTTTAAAGACAAAAATATAAAAAAATAGAAATAAAAATAAAATAGTCTCAAAACAGGCTAATAGGAGAGTAACAATAATCAATTCATTGTGATTGTTATCTTCACAGTAGTTACTCAGAGTACAAAGTATTGGCATGAAATATTATCCAAACTATATTAGCACAAACCTTTCATTTCACTGAACTAAGAGAAACTAGCTGTATATCTATCTTAACTGTCTTATATATATATGTTTTCTTCCTTTCTCCATACCCCATCAGTTTCTCTTTCCTTTTGAACATTCTTCCCAGTTTACAGTATCAATTGCATATTTTGAATCATGGCCCTAAAACACTCCCTTGAGATTTTGACTGGGGTAGACAGAAGCTACTCACTAACTGGAGGTTGACATCTTACAAAGGTGGGCTAGGGGCTTGCAGCCTAGATCTCGCTCCCCTGGCCACTCTCCAGGCTGTGTCAGGCTGCTACTGTTTTCTGTCTGAGGCCTTCCTGCTTTACCACCCATACCTCACATGTGATTCCCAGGCTTCTTGCAAAGACAGATTCCCACACATCCCTGGCTCAACCTCTTTCCATCTTCTAATCACATTTGGACCTGAACTTGAACTTTCAGAGCCAAAATCCAGGGTGAAGAGGACAGAAACCACGAATCTGCAGCAGAACCCAGTGGAGATACTTTTTGTTGGAGAACACATTCCCAGATCCTAGCAAACCACTTTGAACCCTCACTGTGACCAGGTTCTGGCTGAGGCTTAAAAAAAACTTTATTATTATAAAATAACCTAAAATTGTCTCATTTTAAGAATATAATAATTGTTAGTAAATGTATAAAATTGTGCAGCCATCACTATATTCCAATTTTGAAACACTTCCACCACTCCAAAAAGATACCTTATTGCCCATTCATGGCCATTCTCTAGATACCACTTTGCCCCTAGTACAAAGACATCAGGATGTTTAGGGACACTGAGGGCACTGCTTGTGCATTTAGGACCCATACCCCTGATGAGCCCACGGCTCTCAACTCTACTTGGGAGACTCAGGGAAGACCTGCACCTCAGGGCACTGGCCATGCTGAGCCCATCCTTACCCCTTCCAGGTGGATAAAGTTTGAAGAAAAGGTAGAGGAAGGAGGCGAACGCTGGAGCAAGCCCCACGTATCCACACTGTCCCTGCACAGCCTCTTCGAGCTCCGCACCTGCCTGCAGACGGGGACGGTGCTCCTGGATCTGGACCGTGGCTCCTTACCACAGATCATAGGTGAGACAGGGCCACCTCTGGTATCTCTCTTGTGGTCCCCACAAACCAGGGCAGCCCCCCTCACTTCATCCCCACCTGCAATCTGTGGGGTTGGCCTGTCCTAGACACCTGCCTGATTCCACAGAGACCAGAGGGCTCTCAGCCCACATCCCAGCAGCTCCAAGTTTCAGCACCATTTAGAGCTCCCACAGTGAGAAAAAAGATTGTCCTGTGAAACGCTGTCCAGCAATGCAGCAGAATGGGACAAAGGCCTCCTAGTGTGGTCAGAGATACCTGTTGCCATGACAACCTATTTCTTTTCAGGATAAAATGAATCATTAGGAAATTAACTCCCAGTTAAAGGAGTGTCAAAGGGAGGAGGTGGCTTGCTTTTATTGTCCCTAAGAATGTCTACAGTTTTGTTCTAGCACGTTTGATCTTGCCAGAAGTATTTTACCCAAAATATCTTTCTAAAAATAATTCATTTTAGGATTAAACCCACGTAACATGTTTCTTTCATGCTTCCTGGGGCACTCACTTGTACTACTTAATTAATTCTTCACATCATTGATAGAAAGAGTAGAAACTTCTGTACACACCTGTATATACACAGAGACACACAAGCACCCAGTACACGAAGAGACTGAAGGTCTGCAGCGTGTCCAGGTTTCTTCCATTAGTGGCAAAATCAAGAGTATTTCCATATCCTCTGTCACCCTAGCTTACTTGCAGTCCCACTAATAGCAGGTAAAACTGAAGACCCCTGCACCTTGGTTCTATTCTGTCCCACACAGACAAGGCATGTTTGTTTCCCACCCAGATGACGTCATTGAGAAGCAAATTGAAGATGGCCTTCTGCGACCAGAACTCCGAGAGAGGGTCAGTTATGTCCTTCTGAGGAAGCATCGCCACCAAACTAAGAAGCCCATCCACCGCTCCTTAGTGGACATCGGAAAGTCAGTCTCCTCCACCACAAGTGAGTTGGGCTATCTGTAGGTGTCCACTGGCCCTGGAGCAAGTCTTAGGCCCATGCCCAGGTGAGCCTACCTTGCTGGATGGAAATGTCTGACTTCACTATCCTGGACAAATTCTGAGGCTCTGGAGAATTCCTCAGACTCTTTCTCTGAAAGGCCTGTGAGGCCCCCAGCAGTACCCCACTGTTGTCCCCACCACCAGAACAGATTCCTGGGAAGAGTTGGTTACCAGCCCAGGCCACACATTACTGTTCTTTGGGGTTTGATGAACCAAGTCAACACCTGGAGACCTGGATTCAGTGGTCTGAAGTATGGCGCCTTGAGCACATGCTATTTGAGGACCAGTCAGGGATGGTGCACTTAGGAAGGTAGTGAGAGCTTTTCATGGGACCCTTGAGGAGGAGCCAGGAGCTATGCAGAAAATGGAGCTTGCAGAGGTGGCAGAGGGGCTGGGTTCATCTCGAAGACACCAAGGCTTACATGCCTGGCCGTTGAGCTCATTCTGAAAAGCAGAGCAAGCGGCCATCTGAGGGGAGCAGTTTCCCACCTTCAGCCCTCCAGTCTCAGGATCTGAGTCAAAATGCCTAGAGACCCCGGTCCTGCTGAACTTGTCAAAGATAGAGTTGACAGTTACTAAACAAAGACCTTAAGGAAATTCTTTACATGAATTGTGTAAAAATGAGAAAGTGTCTAGCATATCAGAATAACAGCATACTCAGCACTTCATGTTCCAGGCACTGTTTGGAGTGCTAATCCCGTGTGAACTCACTTCATCCCTACAATAGCCTCTAGGGTAGGTGTTGTTGCCGGCATCCTCAGTTGAGATGTTTGAGGCACAGAGAGGTTAAGTAACTGGTCACACAGCCAATAAGCGGTAGACTTAGAAACAAACCCAGGCAGTCTCTTACTCCTAGTGCCAATATAAACAATTGTACCTATGTCACTTTAAACAGTACAAATGTTTTCTCTGTAATCTTGTTCAGACCATAAACTTGCTTCCACCAAAAAAAAAAAAAAAAAAAAGTTCTTGGAAGAGGAAGAGACACAACTGGCTTTATTTAGTTCAATGACTGTACAAGGATACCAGGTTAAGCCAAGAGACTGCTCTGCATCAGCCATGCCAAGGGAGCCCAGTGGCCTGTGTTCCTCTCCCTAGGCCGGAGTCCTGCCCGGAGCCCTGCAGCTGGCCCAAGTCTGCGCCGCTCCACAGAGGACCTGAGGATGCGGCAAAGCACAAATTATGGACATCTGTGTGAGTGTGTTCTCTGCCACTGGGTGAGAGCTTTGTTCCAGCTGGGAAGGCTGTGAATGACCACATTTCCATGGATGGAGGAGGAGAGCCCAGGATCTGGCTAGGATTCTCAAGATGTGCACAAGGAAAAATCTAATGTTCACTTTGAACCCAAGCTGTCCTCAGGGTCTGAGTTACAACTGTAAAACCCAAATAATTCTTCTGAAAAAATGAGGTCCTAAATCAGTTCCTGATGTGATCAATACCAATCCTATGTTCTACTCATGGGGATCCTAGTCTATACCTGGATTTTCACTGAACAGATCATTTGCCCTGTTTTCTGATGAGAAATATTTTCTAGAAATGGAATTAAATGCCTTTTGGGTCCTTTCCCTCCAGAACAGTAAGACAGTATTACCATTCCTGATAACAACCTCCCATTTCCAGACAGAAGAAGTGTGGGCAGAGCCATAGGGATGGATTAGGGGTCCTAGGAGGTGAAAGGTCACACTCAGGCCTTTTCTAGTGACTCAGGGGGTGAACAGTCAGGTGAGCTGTAAGGAGAGAGAAGAGAGAGATTGGGAAATCACAAGATAAAGAAAAGGCAATGTGTAGGATTCTTTTCTTCTAGATACTTTTACTCAAATGCTGGCATAGCAACAAGGACTGTGCCTTGAGCAGACTGAAGAGATGACTGCCTGGGTTTTTCTCTCTGTCCTAATGTCCAAGTCCTCTTAGTCTCCCCTGACCTTATTATCCTACTTAGGGCTGCCATGGGCAGTGGTCAGTAGGCAGAAAGGAGCTTTACGAAGACTTTCACTCAGTGACCATTGTGTGTGGTGTGCACCCCACCCCTAATGGGGGAAGCCTCAGAGAAGAGGAAACACATAACCAAGTCTTGGGGGATAAATAGGAGCTGTCCAGGAACAAGGGGCAGGAAGAGCAAAAGACCTGTAAGTGCCTGCCTTCCTCTAACAAATCTCCTTCTCTCGTAGGTCACGCCCAGAGCAGAAGCATGAATGACATTTCTCACACCCCAAACACAGATCAGGTAGTAAAGCCTCTGTACTTCGCTGCAGTAGAGGACCACAGCAGGAAGAAGCCTTTGGCTTCAGGGGCAGAGTCCCTTTGGGCAGAATCCACTCCCGTGAAGGAGAGCAGTCCCCAGGAAGGATCCTGGTGGGAACTTTGGGCTGCCTCGGTGACTCCAGTCAGCCCATCAGTTAGACACTCAGTCCTAACTATTGGGTCCAGTCAAGCCCTGGGAGGAGTGGGTGATAGAGAACGTAATCTGATAAGGTGCCAGCTGTCCCTGAGCTTGGGATTTTGTTGAAGAGAAAAAACCAGCACACACAGCTTCCTTTCTCCCATAACCCTCAAGTGCCTTTAACGATGGCATAGTGATTGAGGCTGGCAGAGAGAAGGAAGTGATCCTCCCCATGGAGAAAACAGTGACAGCTAAGTAGTTGAAAGCCCTGGAGTGTGTCGTCTTCCTCAGATAAGACAGGAGAACATGGACCCTGGTCTCCCACTAGTACAGCTGAAATACCCTTGATTAGATCAGAATCCTTCAGACTAAGGCCTTCAGCCAAGGACCTGTGACTGCCTAGGGAGGCTGAGAAGGCCCCTCAATTCTAACTCCTTCATACCTCAGGGGCCTGAGGCTCCATGGTCCCCTCATCTGTGCCTATAGGAGCAGGGAGAAAGATGACAAAGAAACTGAAACTCAAAGAGGGGTTTAAGGTAGGGGAATGGGAAATGAAAGAAGAAACAAGATAAATCATATACAGGAACAAATTCCCTATGATGAATGTGATCATTATGTATATCTAAAATCTACCAATAAACATTTTTTAAAAACACACAAAAAAGAAAGAGAAAGAAAGAAAGAAAGAAAAGAGAGAAAAAGAAAGAAAAGAAAAGAAAAAAGAAAAGAAAAGAAAAGAAAAAAAGAAAAAAGAAACCTGAAACTCAATGAGAAGTCCACAGAAGCTTGGGTGACCTCCAAGCCTTTAAGGCACCCCCGAGTTTGGTAGAAGGCAAAATAAAAACAGTCCCTTGTGTCAGTGTCAGGGGGTCCTTTGTGGCCAAAATACTAACATAGCAATAACATTAACCAACATTTAAGGCCCATGTGCTTCTTGTGCTGCTCTGTGCTGAGTTTTGCCTGTGCACTCACAAAGGTGCTGTGTCCTTCCTATTCCACTGCTGAGAGAACATTGAGGCTTGAAGCAGTTCAATAACACACCCCACTTCATCCTGCTGCAAGGTGGCAGCACCCAGATTTCCCCCAGGCAGTCTGACTCTGGGAGAGAACCCTATTTGGGGCTAATTTAGGGACCAGTCAGTATACTGAAATATTATTTGGAGAAAAACACCACTTTATTATAGTCATGCACACAAACAGGAAAGCCATGATAAGAAAACATTATCCGGTAGAGATCTTTAATAGCCTATTTTAGTAGACAATAGCAACTGACTGTCACTTTTGCCAGGCAATGCTTCCTTGATATAGGACTAGAATCCAGCACATGGTACCAGGGTGTGTTTCTCCTGGCTGGTACCCAGATCTGCTTCTCAGCATTCGTACATCTGTGCCTCGTACACTAGGATGCTCTTTAAGTGCAAGCCCAGAAACATCTGCCCTGCAGACTTTCTTCATCATGGGTTTGTATAGAGCTAAACGCCATGACTACCCCAGTGGGTTCCCAGTGAGAGAGCAGATCCACAGAGCACTGCCGTGCTGCAGTGACTCTGTGTGTGCTGAAGAGCTGGGGCAGGATTCCCATGGGTTCAGGAGGTGGGGTCAGTGAAACCTTGCTTGGAAAAGCCCATATCTGGTTGTGGCAAAACCAGGGTAGGCGAAACACCTCTATGACCCCATTTCTGGGATGTGGCCACCCTGACCTCCTGATCAAATACCAAACCTGCAAGGAAAGACCAAGGCCCTCTTTTAATTCCTCTTCTGTCCTGGATTGTAAGTGGGCTCACTGGGCCACTGCAAAGTGTTGCCTTCAAAGCTTTGTTCTCTAGGTTGTGCACCACCCACCCCCTCTCCTCCTGTCCCCCACACTCCTCATCCACCCTAATACTCAAAGGCATGAAACTGGCATGGGGAAGGTGGCTTTCCTGGCACACCAGCCCTCCATCCCAAAGAACTGCCTGTTAATCAGCTATGTCTGGGACAAAGGGAATGTTTGAGCCTTGGACACTGGCTTTCTTATCATTTCTACCCTTGCTTAATCTCACTATATTAGGATCCTTGAGGTTGTTTCTGGTTGCCTGGGTGAGGAGTTTGGGTTTTTCCCACTGGATTTAAAGCACTCTAAGTGTGCAGTTCTTGCCCACTTGCTATTCCTCATGCTTGCATGCCACCCAGTTCACTGTATCTCCCCCACCCCGGCCAAGAGCCCAGTCAGAAAACAATTGTAGGCACAAAGTGGAAGAACCAGTTGGAAGAGATACAAAGGACCTGTGTCTTCACTGAGTCAGTGAGAAGTGGACATTCCTTGATCTTCCTGCCTTGGGCACATACTATTCAGGGGGACTGGAGGGAGGCTCCCCTGATAGTTGAAGTTGGAAAGCCTCAGAAGTTATGAGTTTCTAAGTGGTCCTCTGGAAGGGAACTGGGACCATGGAAGTCTCCCACAGACTTAGAGACTGGGCCAGGGTTTCTGTAAGCCAGGAAGCGGTTGGCAGAAGGAAAACAAAACCTGTCCACCCTGACCACCAGAATAGGCCTCCTTCCCTCTGCCACCACCGGTGTAGGCAGAGATTCTGGGAGCTGAGTTGTCAGTGCTAAGACTCCTGTCTACTCAGGGAAGGAGGCTGCAGGTGACACCTGGGGCCCGTCAAACTTCAAGGTTCTTTCCTTCAATCTTTTAGCCCCTATTTGAGCACTTTTCACCCATAAAAGAATGCTTTAGGGGTCAAGTCATTGCAAGTTCTTTCCCATCTTCCATGGCTTAATAGGTCTCTGGGAGAGTATTGGGTTATTTCTTTCAGTTTCTTTTCTTTGTCAATACTAGGGATTGGACCCAGAGTGCTGTCACTGAGTTACATCTCCAGCACTTTTTATCTTCTATTTTGAGGCAGTGTCTTATTAAGTCTCTATGTTGCCCGAGCTGGACTCGAACCTGCCATCCTCCTGCCTCTCTCAGAGTGCTGGGATAACATATATGTGTCACCAGGCCCAGCTTCTTTCAGTCTCTTAAGAAATGCCCAGAGCATCTTTTGAAGTTAGGCCTCCAATGCAGACCGAAGGGGAGTGAGGGAGTAAGAGCATGTGGAGTATTCTGGGGTGTCTCCTTTCCCCCTCCCTGACAGAGGAAAAACAAGTTCATGAAGAAGATCCCCAAGGATTCAGAAGCCTCCAATGTGCTTGTGGGTGAGGTGGATTTTCTGGATCAGCCTTTCATCGCCTTTGTGCGTCTCATCCAGTCTGCCATGCTGGGAGGTGTGACCGAGGTGCCCGTTCCCACCAGGTGAGGGCCGATGAAACCTGTGGTCAGCCTGACCCTAACGTGACATCAGCAAGCCGTGCTGTTAGGGACACTTCTAAAGGAAGAGAGGGAAATCTTCTGACCAAGGAAGAATTTTAGAGGGTTTATTTTAAATAATTATGAAGAAAAAAGAGGAATGAGCAGGGAGAGAAGCTGTTGGGCAGGCTTGGGCAGCAAGACAAAGCGAGGAGCTAAGTGGAAGCGGAAGAGGAAATGTTTTTCCAATGAATCTGAGGGAAACTGGAAAAAGTTAACAGTGGATACTGGTGAAGCCTGAAAAACTCCTCTCTTCTGGCTTTCCTTCCCATTTTTCTTCTCCTCCTCTTTCATCTTTGCAGATTTCTGTTCATACTGCTGGGACCTTCGGGAAGAGCAAAATCCTACAATGAAATTGGCCGTGCCATTGCAACTCTCATGGTGGATGATGTAAGTGATGACAAGAAACACATGCTTCTGAATGTCATGGCTCCTGCACCAAGGACTGCACTTGCATTTATTGAGTTATCCAACAGGGACATTTGAGCACCTGCTGTGTACCAGGCCCTGTGATACTGAAGATAGTGAGATTCGGGGAACAGTCAGTGTCTTTCAGCGGGAGGGACAGATCTATAGTAATAAATTACCCATATGTTAGCTTCCCGAGGAGTTAAGGAGAGCTTCACAGATGAGGGGGCTTTACAGCTAAGGACGAGCCAGAGACAGTAGACCCAGCATGAGCTTAGAAGGCAGGCATTCTAGACAAAGGGAAGAGAGCTTCCCTTTGACATGGTTCAAAGCTGGATGCAAGTGAGGCTGTGCTCAGTATAAGAGCTCCAAGGGCAGAAGGTAACTCCAGAGAGGTGAGTCAGAGACTACATAAAGCCTATTGTCAGAGCCTAGCATTCACACTGTATCCCCAGCACAATGGGAAGCCAGAGGACTGTAAATACAGGCATAACCTGATCAAATCTGTGAGTCAAAAAACATGCTCTGGAGATGGCATGCACTCTAACCCTCCTCCAAGTGGGGAGGGCAGGAAGTACCAAGTGCATGTGAATTATCTGAGCCTCTCAGACTATGCTCTGCAGAGGTTTTCTAATGTGCTTTCTCTGCAAGAAACTGAAGCAAGAAAGGTCAGGTCACTCAAACAAAGTCCTACAAAAGGATTATGGAGACCTGAGCTTTAGTTCCAAGATCTTCTTTGGTGCCAGCTCTTTCCCATTTTGCCCTATTTTCCCTGTCGTGCCATGTTCTCATCCTCCAACTGATTTCAAGCTGGCAGCAGAACCAGTGGCTGAAAGCGACTCCTCTGAAACTAGCTGTGCCGTGCTCCTGAGAGGTGAACATCTGGGGATGTGAGAAAGAGAGCTGACCCTTCTCTTCTCCCTTGTTTCTCACCAGCTCTTCAGTGATGTGGCCTACAAAGCCCGCAATCGGGATGATCTGATTGCAGGAATTGATGAGTTCCTAGATGAGGTCATTGTGCTTCCTCCTGGAGAATGGGACCCAAACATTCGCATTGAGCCACCCAAGAAAGTGCCCTCTGCTGACAAGCGGTGTGTGTGTGTGTGTGTGTGTCTGCGTGGGGTGGGGTACGGAGGAGGAAGGGAGAGAGAGGCAGGAACAAAACAGGCTTCAATTTTATCGGTATCCTTTAATTTCTCTTTATGAGAAACCAGAAGCAAATATGGTTAAATAGGACGTGGGTAATACTGATCATTTTCTGCACTTTCCTGTTTTTTAAGATACTTCGTGAATTTTTGGAGGGATGAAGGGTGCACTGCAGACAGTCCTTGAGGGACTGGACCTTTCCCTTCACTGGGAGCCCCACTCCCTCCAACTCCTTCTCCTCCAGGAAATCCGTGTTCTCCCTGGCCGAGCTGGGCCAGATGAACGGCGCGGTGGGAGGAGGCGGCGCATCTGCAGGCGGAGGAGGCAGCGGCGGTGGAGCTGGCGGCAGCGGGGCCAGCGGAGCCGGGGGTGGGGACGATGCGGAGATGCCGGCTGCACACGAAATTGGGGAGGAGCTCATCTGGACAGGAAGGTGCCCGCCACAGGCCTGACAGACCCCGCTGTACTCCTGGCTTCTCTCCTCAGCCTCCTTCGGTGTCCTCCTTCACTCTGGTCTATGGGATCTGACCACTGGGGCCTTTCCTTCCCTGGCCTCTCTTGGATCCTGAGAAGGGGTGTCTCATAAGAGGGGTATGGGGGACCCGAACTTTTCTCCATATGCCCTTTGGTGTAGTTATTCCTTTCTAAGGTCTGCCAAAACAAAGAATGGAAAGCAAGATGGCACAAAACAACCTCTTCTCCTAGTTTCTGGCAGTGCCAGCTGTTCTTGGCTTGCTGCAACAGCACACAGTTTCCACCCGCGTCATCACAGGGCCTTGTGCCTGTGTGTGTGTCTGCCTTCACAAAGTGTTATCCTCTGTGTAAGGGCACCAGTCATACTGGATTAGAGCCCACACTAATGACTTCATTATAACTTGATCATATCCACAACGGCCCTATTTCCAAACAATCACATGTCCTGGACTTAGGTATTTAATACGTCTTTTGGCGGGAACACAATTCAATGCATAGTAGTACCTTTTTAAAAACCTTAATGTTACCTATACAAAAACTTCATTTTTCTGTCTTCTAAGAGGACAAGAGAAAGTTCTTCTGGCTTGGATTCTTTGCCAGCTCTCAGGGTCACTCAAATGGATCAGGATTTAGGAAAGGACTCAGCCTGCAAAGCCAGGTATAAATCATGAATCTGAGAATGTCATGTTTGTATGTCCTTGGTTCTACACCAGTGGTTCTCAACTGAAAGCAACTTTGCCTCTCTCCTCTCTGCCCCCTGGCTCAGGGGATTTGGTAATATCTAGAGACATTTTCATTTGTCACAACTGGAGGGGAGATGCTCCTGGCATCTAGTGGGTAGAGGCCAGGGATGCTGCTAAATACCCTACAATGCACAAGCAAGCTCCCTTCAACAAAAGATTAGCCAGTTCAAAATACTAGTAATTTTAAGATCAAGAAACCCTGCTATGCTAAGTACTAGGTTAGGAACTATGGGGAATAACATCCTCAGTAAACACTATTCTCAAACCAAGAATTCCCAGCTCAGTTGTTCCAGGGAGCAAAGAAATCTGTTAATAATAAGGTTTAGCACCTACCCCCAGTGAATCTTTGTTGCAGTCTGGGATGTCTCTATTTAGTGTAGTTGGACTGTGTTTACCAAGCACAGGAGTCCTGTGGATGGTCAGGGATGTGAGGGGGACCACCGTCTGTGGACCCCAAGATATTTGTTCCCAGACATTTTCTCTCCCTGTACAAGCTATGTCCACCCTCCCTAATGTGAAGGATGCTGACTACAAACTTTTAGTCCTGCAAAAAATTCATCTCCAGTCCTAAATGTTCTGGTGAAAATATTCTTGTTCCCATCCACTCCTGGTCAAATTCCCTTCCCCACCCCAGTCTCTGCAGAGCCCTGTGAATAGCTTTGCCCCTCCCCTGGTGCTTGTAGTGAGAAAGCAGCTCCTGGGCCTGTTTCAAGCAGGTTCTTTGGTGGACTGTGTCTGGATGTCAAGAGGAAGCTACCCTGGTTCCTGAGTGACTTCTACGATGGCTTCCACATCCAGTCCATCTCTGCCATTCTGTTCATCTACCTCGGCTGTATTACCAACGCGATCACCTTTGGTGGGCTTCTGGGTGATGCCACCGACAATTATCAGGTGTGTGTAAGCTGGGGACTTAGGTGCAAAAGTCAGGAAAATCTGCTGCCACCTGGCGACAAGGAGCTTCATCCTGTATTCCCAACACCAAGCCTTAACACACCATCCAGGTCCAGGCCATCACTATATTTTGTTTGTTTGTTTGCTTGCTTGCTTGCTTTTTGAGACAGGGTCTCTCTATGCAGTTCAGACTTGCTTGAACTCACTATGTCAATCAGGCTGGCCTTGAACTTAAAGCGATCCTCCTCGCCTCAGCTTCTCAAGCACCGGTATTACAGGGTTGCACCTCCATATCCAGCTCAAAACCATCACTGCTTGTAACCCTTGATACAAGCAACAACAATGAGTAAGGACCAAATTTAAGGATTATATCAATAGGTCATACTTTTAAGGAGAATCATCTGCTTTGTTATTTATTTGGTTCATTTCCAAGTGATATTTGAGTAAGTTTAATCAGCACAATTATTCACATTGCTAATTGTGGCCTTCCCCCATACTTGTTTTATTTTATTTATTTATTTATTTGTTTTTGAGACAAGGTCTTACTATGTTGTTCAGGCTGACTTTGAGCTCCTGGCAATCCTCTTGCCTCAGCCTCCTGAGTGCTGGGACCACAGGCATGTGCCACCACACCGAGTTTCCATACTTTAAAAAAACCAACTTTGATTACTTAGGTTGGAGTTGAGACTTTTATAGAAAGAGAGTAAGTTACTATCATGACAGCAACACAAGGAAAATTCCAGCTCATCAGAGATGCCTGTCCATATTCTAGGCAGTCTTCTCCACTCAATGCTTTGGGGTAGAACCATTGGAAAGCTCAGAGCTCCAAGGGAAAGGCCCATTTTCTCAGATAATTTGAGACGAATGCCTATTGCCACCCTGTATCTTGCTCCTTAACTTCATGTCCAGGGTCTAGCTGCCTCCTGAGCAGGTCAATTGCCCCATGGCATCCCCCATTTCACAGGTGACATTGCCTCTATTATGTTCTCTCCTGATCTGACACTCGTAGGCCTTTCCCAGAATAGCAAATGACACTACAGTTCACCCAGCTGTCCATAGCAGAAACTAGGCATCATCCTTAACTCAAAAACCTCGAGTCCCCTAATGATCCTCATCGTATGGCCCTACTTACCTCTCAAGCCTCATTCAGCATTCTCTTTCTCATCATTTATACCCTTCTTACTCATTCCACAATCTGTTTTCCATTAATATCGATCATCTTTAGGTTCTTCAAAGACATGCTCCTGTTCAGCTCCAGACTTTGTATACACTGCTTCCTCTTTTGCGATATTTCTCTTCTTCTACTTTACTGTATTCCCCTGGTCAGTCCCTGCTTTCCATATGTCTATGTCTAGGGTGACCTTACTGACTGTACTTCTGTGTCACCAAGCTTATCACACTTCTGGGTGGTGGCTCTCATCCAGGGAAGTTTTGATCCCAGGTGACATCCAGAGATAGTTTCAGTTGGTTTAGTTAGGAGGGAAATGGCCACTGGCATCCAATGGGTAGAGACCAGGGATACTGCTAAACATTTCACAATACATAGGACAGACCCCACAACGGAGAATTATCTAGCCTGAAACATTAGTAGTGCCAAGTTTGAGGAGCCCTGCTGTACAGAAACTAGTTACTTATCTGTAACTAAGATAAGTAAGCCAGACTGAAGATGTCCTATCTTGTTCACTGAAATGTCTCCCAGTACCTGGCACAATGCCTGGTATGTGACAGGCATTTAATACATTGTGAATGAATGAATGAATGATTCAGACACCAAATATATGTTTGATGGAGGAATAATGGATGAATCGCCTGTCCTCTGGGAGTAGAATGGACACAGGGACAAGCATATCTACTGTTTTCTAGGCCCTGAGCTACCAAAGGGAAGTCCCAAGGGACCTTTACCCAAAGTGGTACTGGCCATGGTGGCAAGTTGTGGTCATGGAGGTGAAGAGTGAGATTAGGGAAGGAGAGGACCCAGAACAAAGGTTGGACATTTGTCTGGGCCCTTGGAGAATTAGCAAGGTTGCAGTCTATGTGGGGAGACCCTTTCGCCTGCCTTCACTGTGCCTCCCACTTCTTGCACCCCCAGGGAGTGATGGAGAGCTTCCTGGGCACTGCCATGGCTGGCTCCTTGTTCTGCCTCTTCTCGGGACAGCCTCTCATCATCCTCAGCAGCACTGGGCCCATCCTCATCTTCGAGAAGCTTCTGTTCGACTTCAGCAAGTAGGTGCCCCCTAGTGGCCCCCTATGCTTGCTCTTTCATTTGAGGCCAGGGTAGAGGAATAGGCCCAAAGGAGAGGCAGGGGCAAAGAAGTGTCAGTGCCATCTTTAGCTCTGAGAAGGGCCACCAGTAGTTCCTCCTGACTCCTGCTAGCTACCTGCCTTTGGTTATCTTGGGGCATATTAGCATAGCTTTTAGAGAGCAATTCAGGCAAGACAAGAGGAGGAAATTTACCTATTTTGCTCGTGAGCAATTATGATTTGAAAGCTGGGGTAGTGTATGAAAAATCTACAGTTGGAGGTCAGAATGCTGCACTCAGACCCAGGAAGCTCCAGTCATCCCAGGGTCAGCTGCCTTATCTACAACACAGAACTTTGATCTAGCCCATCTCTAAATCCTGCTGCAGCCCTATTTATTTTAAATCTTGTTTTTCACTCCCTCATGGATGTCTCTTACCACCTGTGTGAGCACAGAGGTGTCTTCACACTTTCCTGCCACTCTCATTAGATCCTTCCCACACTCATGAGATCTTGCAGTCCCTAGAAGGGCATCTGTGCCACAGAAGAGAGAAATGAGCTGCTCAGGATGGGTGTAGGGAGCAGAGTACAGGCAGGAGCCCCAGGCTGGAGGCCCGCTGGTTTCCCTCTGCCTTCCAGAGGCAATGACCTGGACTACATGGAGTTCCGCCTCTGGATTGGCCTACACTCAGCCATCCAGTGCCTTATCCTGGTGGCTACAGATGCCAGCTTTATCATCAAGTATATCACCCGCTTCACTGAGGAGGGCTTCTCCACCCTCATCAGCTTTATCTTCATCTACGACGCCATTAAGAAGATGATCGGTGCCTTCAGGTACTACCCCATCAACACGGACTTCAAGCCCGACTCCATCACCACATACAAATGCGAGTGCGTCGCCCCCGATACAGGTGACCGGTAACCCCAGACACCCTGGGCCCCTACCCAGTCACTCCCCACTACCCCAGCTCTAGCAAATGCAGAAGAGTGAGCTGTGTGGGGAGGAGCTGTTCAGCCAGGCACTTCCTGTGCCAAGGGAGCAAGTGCAGCATCTTGAACTCAGTGTTTGGAAGGAAACCAAGGCGACAGTAGCCGAGTATAGTAAGAGACACAATAGGGTTAGAATCAGAGAGTGTAGGGACAGCCAAGAAGGAGTAAGGAATGGTTCGCCTCAGTGTGGGGTGGATTGCTGCTCACACCAGAGGTAGATGGCACCTCAAGTCCTTGCCAGCCCTAGCAGTCCCCCGACACATTACCATCAAAGTGGTCACATACCTCATAGGGTGAGACCACGCCAAAGGGATGAATATCCCTACAAACTGAAACAGGCCAGGGTAGAGGATGTGCCAGTCATTCTATCTGAAAACAGCCGAAGAACCTGGGACTATTCCACCACTTAGGAATGTGAAAGGAGGATCGTCATATCAAGGTGGGCCAGCTTTACCTTCTGTAACTACAGCATGTAAACAGCAAGAAGAATGAGGGACAGGCATTCCAGGGACCAGATGCTGGCTGGGTTTAGGGAAAAATTAACAAAGGAGGGGGTCACCATCATGGATGGTATCAACTGCCTTGGACTGATACTGGATGTCCATGTGCCAAGGCTGTTGTGAAAAGGATTCCCACACTGGGTGCGAGGAGGAATCTAAGTGCCATTCTTGTGGACTTTCTTTCTGGCCAAAAATCTGACATCCAGAAAGTTAAGGTTTCCCGTAGTGTCTGACCTCCTAGCCTTCTTCACTTGCGCTCCTAAGAGCCTTCAGTGGGGTGTACCCACAAGGCCTAAGCTGCCAGCGTGGGAGCCAGAGATCCCTCACACAGCCTGACACACCAGCCAGACTGGACTCACAGAGAGCAACCTGAGGTCCAGAGACACCCAAGGTCACACCAAACCTCAGTTTCCCTTGTTGTAAAAGAGGAATATTAATGTTGGCCCTGCTTAAATCTATGCTCAGATTGGGTTAGAGGAAGGAAGGAAGGTATTGGATTGCTCAATCCCTTAATACATTACTATGGATAAAAAAATTGCTTATAAGTCGATCAAAAATATTTGCAACATAATTATCAATGGTTTATGGAAAATAAAGCTGCTCTACCTTCAAGAAGTTTAGTTTTTGTTATATCCCCTCTCCTTGCCACTGCATTAATTTTGTAAAGAAGTCTAGACTTAATTTTTTTCTCTCACTTTTTTCTGTCATTAATTTTGAGTTATCCTTACCCAGAGCACTGAAAAGATCTTGCCCTTGGGCCCTTTTTATTCTTCCCTGCAGCAAGTGCTGCCTTGGTAGCCCAAGCCCCAGCTGGGGACTCATGTTTACCCTTGTGCTTTCTAGACTCTGGATTCGTTACATTAAGCACAGATTTTCCACAAGCATGGCTTTCAGAAGCACATGTTCAGAAACAATCTAACTTCCAGGCTCACATGAGGAGTTTTGGCTACTCTGAGAATCATTTATCCGTAGGAAAATCCACAGCCAGAGGTGCCCTGGAATAGGGGATGGAGGAGTGTACATAGTCGGGTAAAGGGGACATGATGAAGCCATCTGTTTTCAAATATCTTCCCCTCTGTGCTTGCCTAGGTGCCTGATGTCACCTCATTCTTTTCCCTCATGCTATTGTCCCAGTTCATGAAGTGCGGTCTCCAGAGCAACATCACTAGGACCATCTGGAGGCTTTTCAGAAATGCAGATTCTGAGGCCTCACCCCAGAACTACTGAATCAGCAATTCTGGTGTTGGGTCCAGAATATAGCAAGCCTTCCAGGTGCTTCTGATGCACTCTCAAATTTGAGAACCTCTGCCCTACTAAACTACTAGTAATGCTGAGCCATTACTAGCTGTCAATTCCTCACATGAGACCTTTAGTTTCTTCACAGAGTAAAGGAACTGCACAAGTTAGTTTTGATTAGGAGAACATGGAAAGGAAAGTTCTAGATATCTAGAAGACTAGGGAATGGAGCTAGCTAGTTTCATTGTAGTCCATAGACCACCTGCTTACTACATTCCTAGTTTTACTGCAAAACCCAGTCTAACTTTGACATACTATCATTCTTTGTCACTTTTCATCATAACATTTTGTTTGGGGGCACTCTTCTTTTATACTTACTTTTGTTTCTATTGTAACTGATTTGTATTCTGTTTATGAATGCTGCAAACACTGATTTGGCTGCTTTCAATCCCAAGTGAGTACCACTTTGTGAACACTAGAACATTTCTGGAATTTTCCATGTTATATTTCTTCCATCTTCATCTCAAGTGATTTAGGCCATCCTTTTGAAGCTCTCAATATAACACACATTAGGAGGATGTCTGGCCTGAAAATGTTGGATACTGGAAAATGTCTGGATTCCCAAGGCCAAGTGTAGGCAGGGGGTCCTCTAGCATTTGTGTGTGAAGCCCTGATTCAGCCTTCTTGCCCAGCCTCTCTGTCTGTGCTTTTAATTGTGCACCATATTCTCTTGGTCAGTAATGTGAGGAGAGGTAACAGATGTCCCTGATTTCTAATAAGTGAATCTCTCTTCACAACAATACTGAGGGTCCTTGGGTTTGTAGATTCCTAGGAATATTCTGTCCTAGATTGAAACAGATACAGTCAACAGCCAAAATGCCCAGAAATGAGCAACACAGAGGGGACTTGTGACTGTCCTGCCTGCCCTGTGGGTGGGTGATTTACTGGAAGGGGAGTCTCAAGATTAAAATCTTCTCTCTGGGTTTCTAACCAAATGTGGACAGCGGCAGGAGCCAAATGGGACTTGCAATGATTTTCAGGTTATTTGTCTGTACCCTGGCCGGTGGGCTTCCCCACCCTCCCCAAATCTGCTATATAGAAGCTACTTCCTCTACCTTCACTTGGAGAAAGGTGAGGAGAAGCTGGCCTTCACTCTACGCTTGAAATTGGCAGGAAGGGAGAAGGGAGGCAGGGGTTTTCCAAAAGACTTTCGTGAGAGTGACTGCCTCCCCTGGGGCGCTCTGCCCTGTGAGTGATGTGCTGTCCCCAAAGGAAGGAGTAAGGAGACCAACAGAGTAGAAGTGGGAGTGGAAGGGTCCAGGTGGAAACAAGAGGTCGTAGATTACAGTTCCTCTAATGGCCTCATGCACTTAAGGACATGGGCCAGTGAATGGCCACACATGGCAAGGGAGGCAGAATGAACAGCTGGGAGCAGCACCTTTGGGTTCCAGATGTTCTCAGGTCTCAGATAGTTTCCTTGTTTTGCACTGAAGGGGCAGATTAGAGAAGATACTATCATGGCAAACAAGTTATGACAGGCCCAGCTGACCTTAAAAAGGCACATGTGGAGAGGGGCCAGAGCCAAGGGAAGTGTTGGTACAGGAGAACAGGGCAAGGAAGCCTGTTGTGCAGAGCGGGAAGTTCATAGGTTCTGGGCCATCCTGTCTGGGGTGGGATCATGACTCTGAGTATGAGCTGTGTGACCTTGGACAGTGGGCAAGTTAACCTCTCTGGGCCTCAGTTACCTCATCTGTAAAACGAGGAAACTTCGTAGAGATTTGGGGACTTAACAAATGACTATGTCTAAGGGTTTGGCATAGTGCAGGGCATGGAGTTAATTCTTCAAACAATTTTTTAAGTCTAACAGCCCAGAAATGGGTCTACTGGCCAGTAGAGATTCACAAGGCACTTCAATCACCAACTCATCTCAGCACCAGTTTCTGTGTGTTGGTTTTGAAAGCTGGCTGTGCATTGTCAGGCCACAGCCATCCTAGACCCCATAGACCCAACTGTTCTGGTTCAGCTGGGGCCTGGGCTCCCACCCACCAACCATCCCTCCCCAGGGTAAAGTGAGGAGGGACAAGGGACTGGGTATGAGCTGATCTCACAATGGAAGCCAGTCCTTGCTCTAGGAACCGGAGGGAGACGGGAAGCGGGGAGGTCCCCGGCCCCGCACCCAGAAGCCACTGACCCTTCCCCGTGTTGTGTGCTCCCACAGTGAACACAACTGTCTTCAATGCCTCAGCCCCCCTGGCACCAAACACCAACAGTTCTCTGGTAAGTCCTTACCCCTTAGGCCATTGAAGTGCTTTTCCATTGTTTGTTTGGGGGGAGTGGGTTGGGTGTGAAAAAAAAGAGTTGAGAAACTGAGACCAAAGCACAGCAATCCAAACTCCCAGAAGTTGAATCCAAGGACACCTGCAGAGTTTTGTAAATGCATATTTAAGTATATACTGTAAATATCTCATTTAAAAACAATGCCTTGTTCCACTAAATCCATGTGCATAAATATGATACAGGAAGGAAGGGGAGGTAAGAGAGAATGATATACAAAGCTACACACACGTAGGCTATACACATCCTTTCTTTTTCATCCTCCTACCCTGTCCTTCCCCCTCCATCTGGGCACCCCCAGTTCCCACCCAAAAATGTCAATCCCTATTATT
Source organism: Dasyprocta punctata (assembly GCA_004363535.1). NCBI lineage: Eukaryota > Metazoa > Chordata > Mammalia > Rodentia > Dasyproctidae > Dasyprocta > Dasyprocta punctata. The sequence goes on from RJWM01000264.1 coordinate 30,269, forward strand.
AATCAGTGCCCCACCTCCAGTGACTCTGAACTGTCCTTTGCACTCCCCACTCCCCAGGAGTTTCAGGTTTCATCTGCCTTTCCCAGTAATGACAAACAGTGACCCACAGAAGCCACCATCCCAGCCTGAGTGGGTTTAACAGCAGGGAGTTCAAATCCAAGTGAAGAGTAGCACCTAGAAATCCTGCAGACTTCTAGCGTTCCTCAGGTTGCTTCATAAGTTACCTGATAGCTGTATCTCTACATATCCTGGTTGGCAATTTGACCTAAAATTTCTCAAATATCAGATTTTGAGGGAAGAAGAATGGACTCATCAGCACTTGTTTCTCAAAGCCTATTATGTGCTAGATACTGTGTACACTGAGAGCAAAAAAAAAATCTGAGAAATCAATGTGTGGCAGGGACATATCATGGTGGTAGAGAGCTTGCACAGTATGTGCAGGGCCCTAGGTTCAATTGCCAGCATCGTGAAAAACAAACAAATAAACAAAAGCACTGTTTTAGTTACTTTTCTCAGTGCTAAGACAAAATACCCAACGTCCGAAGTTAAAGGGGGAGCTGGGGATTTAGCTCAGTGGCGTAAGCACCTGCCTGGCAGACGCAAGGTTGTGAGTTCAATCCCTAGTACCAAAAAAAAAAAAAAAAAAAAAAAAAAAGGTTAAAGGGGAAAATGTTTATTTAGCTCACGGTTTGTAGAGGTTTCAGTGCGTAATTGCCTAGCTCCACGGTAGGATAGCACATGGTAGAGGGGCAACAGTTCATGGTGGTGGAAGACAGCAAAAGCAGCAAGAAGGCAGTGACAAGCCTCTTTCTGTCCCTTACATATAGTCTAATGGGATTGGGGCTATGCCAATCCAATCTATGGACTGATCCAGCAATCACCCACCCTTAATCCCACTATTGCACTACAAATCAATCACACACTCTAAATTAAAAAACAAAAACAAAAACAAAAACCTCTATGACTGCATGAGACTTTGGAGGAACATCTAGACACAAATCGTAACAAACACCAATATAGCCTGTGTCCTCCAATTTGCTTTTGAACTTGAAAAATTATTGGATGACACAAGCAAAGTGTGTCACGGATCACATATAGGCTACACATGTACTTCTGACCTTGGTGGCAGGAAAGGAGACCTGCTGGAGAAGCCAGGGGAAAAGCCTCATGGAGAAAATGCAATGTATTTTAGTGTTCCAGGTTGAGAGGAGGTTGGCTCAGTAGAGAGAAGCATATTCCAGGCCAAGGGAACATCATAGAGAAAGGCCAGAAAGGAAAAACACAAAAACTGTGCAGGGACAGTGGGTAAGGTAACATGGGATGGGGAACTGTATGGGGAAAATCACAAGAGACAAACTGGAGCAGAATCACTGAGGCCAGATGAGTGCGGGCACATACAGTAGATAAAGCCCCAGAATGCACGACAGCTCCTGTGTAACAAACTGTCCTCAGAATCAGTGAATGAAGGCAGCAGCAGTTATGATTCTCATGATTCTATAGGCTGGCTGGCTGTTCTGCTGGTCCCGCCTGGACTCAGCTACCTCGCTGACTGAGCCAGCAAGCCCACTGAGGCTGCCTCTGACAGAACAGCGCAGAGGGCTCAGTCGGTCTCTCCACAAGGTCTCCTCAGTCCTTCTCACAGCGTAATGGTCTCAGTTTCTAAGAGCGAGGGCAGATGCTGCAAGGCCTCTTGAACTGACTCAGTCTCTTCCTTCTTATTCTTTTAGTCTGAGCAGCTCAAGGGCCAGCCCAGATTAAAAGGGGTGGGAAAGTAGACTTTAGCTTTGACAGGAAATCCATCAGTGTCACACCGTGGACACTGTGTGGACACAGGGAAGTACAAGTCCTTGAGGATCTTCTTTGTAACAAGTTATTATACTTATCTTAACCCAACCATTTCTTATAGCTAGTTGCAAGTATCTGTTTACTTCATTGCATAACTGTTCTAAACATTTCCATATTAACTTTAAAAATATGTATTATTGGTACAACCACTTTGGAAATCAGTGGAGAGATTCCTCAAAAAACTAGAATTGGAGGTCCCATTTGACCCAGCTATTCCCCTTCTGGGTATCTTTCCAGAAAAATTAAAAAACACTGTACCACAGTGATATATATATATATACACCCATGTTTATAGCAGCACAATTTGTAATAGCTAAATCTTGGAAACAACCCAAATGCCCATCAACCAAAGAATGGATAAAAAAGATATGGTCTTTTTATATAATGGAATATTACTCAGTCATAAAGAAGAAGAAACTTGAGACTTTTGTTGGTAAATGAATGCAACTTGAGACCATACTTATAAGTGAAATGAACCAGACTACATGAGTAAACATCATATTGTTTCCCTAGTGTGGAGAAGCTGAAAAAGTGAACAAGATCCAAAGTGTACAAGAGGTACTGTAAAATGGAAGAAACTGTTCAAAAGGAAAGAAAAACTGGGATAGGGGAAAGGAGAAAAGAAGGAAGGAAAAAGCAAATATATATATTATATATAAAAAGTATATATTCATAAAAGATAGTTAACATAGGTCTACTACTGATTTCTCTTAGTTCATTGAAATGAAAGGTTTGTGCTAATGTTGTTCAGACCATTAAATGCCTGTATCTTGTACTCTGAGTAACTAATTTAAAGATAACAATACACAATGTATTAACCATTGTTACTCTCCTATTATCTTGTTTTGAAATTTTGTTTCTTTTTCTTTAAAATAAAATGTTAAGCTGGGAGTTTGGCTCAGCAGCTTAAGCACCTGTCTGGTAGGCATGAGGCTGTGAGTTCGATCCCCAGTGCCACAAAAAAAAAAAAAAAAAAATCAAGAAAAATTTTCAACTTGTGTTCATACTACATAAAATAAAACGTTAAAAAAAATGTATTAAACCAGGTGTGGTGGTGCATGCTTTTAATCCCAGCCCTTGGGAGGCTGAGGTAAGTGGAGCGTTGTGACTTTGAGGCCAGCTTGTGCTACAACATGAGCAAGGTCAGCCTGAACTACAGAGCGCAACCCTGCCTTGAAAAAAATAGGGCCAGGAGTTTGGCTTAGTGGCTTAAGCGCCTGCCTGGCAAGCACAAGGTCGTGAGTTTGATCCCCAGTACCAAACAAATAAAAAAATATTAATTGTTTTAAAAAGGCAAAACAGAAAAAAAGGTAGAAGTAATACAGAATTTCAAAAAAAAACCAGTACGAAATCAATACTAGTTAAAATATTACATACTGTTACCTTAGAAGTAGTTGTTCAAGTTACGAAATCTAGGCATAAAAAAATTCAGACAATCAAACAATGACAACACAAACTATTTTTTCTAATGAACTGACAGAGAATTAGTAGTATAGTTATCTATCTTGCATACTTATACATACATACAGTTATATGTATTTTGAGCACTTTCTCTCCCTTTCCTTATTACAATATCTATTCTACATTTTGGATCTTATTGCTCTTTCAGTTTTATTTTTTAATTATTACTTATTTTCTACACTAGGGAGACAATACGATATTTACAAATGTGAGTCTGATTTATTTCACTTATGAGTATAGTCTCAAGTTGCCTCCATTTACCTATAAAAGCCTCAAGATCATCTTTTTTATAGCTGAGCAATATCCCATTGTATAAAAATACCACATCTTTTTTATCCAGTCTGTGGTTGATGGGCATTTTGGTTGTTTCCAAGATTTAGCTATTACAAATTGTGCTGCTATAAACATGGGTACACATATATTACTGTAACATGACACTTTCAATTTTTCTGGGATAATACACAGAAGAGGAATAGCTGGATTAAAGGGGATTTGCAATCCTAGTTTTTTGAGGAACCTCCATATTGATTTGCACAGTGGTCACACCAGTCTACACACCCACCGACAGTGGAGAAGGGTTCCTTTTTTCCCACAGCCCCGCCAATATTTGTTATCAGTTGATTTCTTGTTGGTAGCCATTCTCTCTAGAGTGAGATAGAATCTCAATGTTGTTTTAATGTGCATTTCTCGAATGACCAGCGATGCTGAGCCCTTCTTCATGAGCACTTCTTTATTTGCCATTTGTATTTCTTCATCTGAGAAGTGTGTGTTCATTTCAGAGGTCCATTTTTGGATTGGGTCTTTGAATTTGGGGGACCTGATGTTTTTCAATTCTTTATATGTTGTCTGGTGGACAGTTGGCTAGAATTCTTTCCCATTCTGTAGGCTTTCTTTTCACTTTATTGGTGATTTCTTTTGAAGTGCAAAAGCTTTTTAATAAAATGAGATTCCAGTTGCTGATTCTTTGAAGTACTTCCCGCACAGTTTGCAGTTTGTTCATGAACTCTTTGTCTACCCCTATGTCTTCAAGATTTTTGCCTACCTTGTCTTCCAATAAATTTAGTGTTTCTCTTCTAATATTTAGATCTTTGACCCATTTTGACTTTAGTTTAGTGCATGGTGATAGACATGAGTCTAGTTTCATACTTCAATCACTCTCCTTTTCTTCTTCCTCTTATTGTTCTTAGGCATATATAAACACAGTCATTCTTTGGAGATTGATTCCAGAATCCCCTAGGAATGCCAAAACTTGTAGATACTCAAGTCCTTTATACAAAGTGGTATCATATTTAAATAAAACCTATGCCCATCCTCCTGCATAATTTAAATCATCTCTGGACTATTTATAATACATAATGCAATGTAAATAGTTATTGTATTGTATAGCTCAGAGAATAGGAATGTGAGAAAGTCCACACGTGCTCAGTACAGGTACAATTTTTTAAAAATATTTTTGATCTGCAGTTGGATCAATCCCATGGATACAAAGGATATAAACTTTGTATTTATATATATAATCTCATTGTTTTGCATGTCCTGGATTTTAGGATCTGGAACACAAAGCGGGGAAGTGACTGAAATGTCCCAAGAGGGACTGATAAGGTTGTGACAGAGGGGAAAGAAAGGAGAGAATAAACATGGGAGTCCAGCACAGAGGTGTCAAGAAGACCCCCCTGAGGTGGATTCACCAAGACAGGAGCCTGACCTGCTGAGGGAGAGGGCTTCCCCTACCCTCGCACTACTCCTTCGTGCTAGCAAAGCCATGTATCCTCTGAGTCAGCTCCTGATCTTCTCAGAGAACTGCCTGCTTGTCACTCCTTGAACCAGCCTGTCCCCAGCAGCCCCACTCTGTTGCTGAGGGTACTACTGTGGACCGGAGGGCTGGGGCCCCTCAAAGGGTGGGCAGATGTGTGGGCTGCCTGGAACTGCAGAGGGAAGGACACAGCCAACCCCATCAGAAAGGTCCTGACTCTTGTATCTCCTGTGCTTGGTCTCCAAGTACAACCCCCTTAACCTCACAGCACTGGACTGGTCCCTGCTGAGCAAGAAGGAGTGCCTGAGCTATGGTGGGCGCCTACTTGGGAACTCCTGCCAGTTCATCCCAGACCTGGCACTCATGTCCTTCATCCTTTTCTTTGGGACCTACTCCATGACCTTGACCCTGAAGAAGTTCAAATTCAGCCGCTATTTCCCTACCAAGGTAAGTGCACCCTGCAGCTTGAGGGACCTAAAGTCAGACACATAAGGAAGGCTTCTGCTGAGTCTCCTAAGAGAGTCTGTTAGCTAACATAACGGACACCACGTGGGCCTGGGCTCATGGGAGTTTAAGTTAAGGGCACAGACTTTGGAGTCATGGAGGACTGGGTCTTTTGTTTTCAAGCGCCCTTGACAACACTTGGTATTTTCAGACTTCTATATTTAACGTTTTTGAGTAGTAGTAGTTTATTGTGTTTCTTAAATTTTTCATTGCCTTGATGAGTAAGGAAGTTGAAAAGATTTTCATGTATTTACTGAATACATGGTCATTTGATTTTCTTCTTGGAAGTGTTTGTTTAAATCTCTTGCACATTTTCTTTTGGGTTGTCTTTTTCTTTCTGATTTGCAAGAGTTCTTTGTACATTGTTAAAGAAACCCTTTTGTAATCATGTGTTCTCAACATATTTTCCTACTCTGTGACTTGCTTTTTGCTTTTATAATGGGATCTTTTGATAAACAGAAATTCTTAGTGTGACTGTAATGTGATACAGTAAAATTTTCCTCAAGGAAAATACTGGACAGAGATATCTTCTTCTGTTATCTTCAAAAGCTTCACTGGTTTTTTGTTTTGTTTTGATTTTTCATTTTTTGAGGTTTGTTGTTGTTGTTGTTGTTGGGTTTTTTGTTTTGTTTTGTTTTTTGTTTTGTTTTGTTTTGTTTTTGAGACGGTCTTGCTATGTGGTTCAGGCTGGCCTGCACTCACTGTATAGCCCAGGCTGGCCTCAAACTCATGGCGAATCTCCTGCCTTTGCCTCCTGAGTGCTGGGATTATAGGCATGCACTGCCATGCCCAGCTCATGGTTTTTTTCTTCCATGTTAAATCTACATCCCAGAAGAATTGATTCTGATTTATATAGTATGAGATAGTGTTTCTTCATATTTTTATGTAAATAGTCAATTGTTTGAATATTTTTTAAGGCCATTGGTTCTCCACTGTTTTGCAAGTCTTCTCTGCTATACATCAAATGTTCCTACATGATACAGTCTGTCTGTGGGCTCTTCATTCTGTTTCACTGGTTTATATGTAAACCAGTATCACAGTCTTCATTTCTATAGCTTGAAAGTATTTTTAAAATATTTATTCTTATTAGTACATGTTTGCAGTACAAAATGTTTACAGTCATTGTGGGGAGTTGGTACATGTATGTAACACATCTTAATTCTTTTAATGTTCCCTCCCTCTCCCTCCCCATTCCTTCCGTCTCTTAGAAGTCTTTGTATCTTCAGAGAAAACTCTTTCCTTGTCCTTTTCAAGTCTATTAACTTAGACTTTACATTTCCACATGAATTTTTTTTTTTTGGAGTTTCAAAGGTAATCTTTATTTTTTAAAAGTGACTGTGCGCATTACAGGAAACAAAAACACAAGAAGCAAAAAACAAAGTAATTTGCAGTCATAAGCAGCTTAGCTGGATACATCCTTCTAGGTCCCATGTGCACATACACAGCGGGCCATTTGGTGTGAGATTGTACGGTGTGTGTCATGCTTTTCCACACATCGTAAATATTCACCAGTTCAAAACCCCAAAGCTACAAGAGTATTTTTGATAACCAAGAATACACCTCACCAACTCGATCTGTTAGAAAAATTGTAATCCTGCCTTTCCTGGGAAAAAAAAAATTCACTGAAGATAAAAATGACAACAGGCCTCTAGATGGAAGTCTTGGCAGAGTTAACAACTGAAATACTGCTGTCCCTTAATGCTCAATTTAAAATGAGACATGAAGCGACAGAGTACACCAAACATGTTTTTGAGAGTTACCAGATCTCTGCTTTTTTTGTTTTCTTTTTTCCTGAGACGGAGTCTCACTCTGTAGTTCAGGCTGCCCTTGAACTCACTCTGTGGCCCTGCTGTGGCAATCCTGCCTCGGCTTCCCAAGTAGTGGGGTTATAAGCATGCACCACCACACCTGGCTAGATCTCTACTAATGAGATATTAGCAAGAATGTATGTTTCCACTGAATTAACACATCCCAATCATATAGCTAGAAGATGCACGCACATCAGTGATTCTCACCAAAATGTAAATCTGAACACACTGCACACATCTCTCCTCTATGCTTCCTTCTACCCCTCTGCTCCAGCCTCAGGATAAGTCTTGATACACACTGCCTACAGTAGTGTCACAAGTCCAAGATGCATCTTTTCTATCAATTATAACAAAAAATATTTACCTCTATTTTTTAATCATACATTGTTACCTCAGGACATCTATAACGTTTAGACGCTATGCAATAGAGTATGAACTTTGTATACAATAAGCCCAAGTACTATACCAAAAATGTACATGCATATGCCTACAATTATAATCTCAAAGCATCATCCAGATATGAAGATCCTAGCAAAGAGCTTTTGCTCACAATGACCCTCTCTCCTTTTCCCTCTTCACACTTCAGTGACTAAGTTCAGGACCACATCTAGCTCCAAGAAATGGCAAAGGTCACTTTCAGAAGACAGTTCTTCCTAAAAACTAACAAAAGAACATTTATATAGGTATATTTTGTAGCCAAGTGTGGTGGCACATGCTGTAATCCCAGAACTCTAGCGGGTAAGGCAGATGGATCACTCTCCACAAGTTAAAGGTCAGTCTGGGCTACATAGTGAATTTAAGGACAGCTTGAGCTACATAATGAGACCCTGTCTCAAAAAACTAAAAACCAACATAGATAGATAGATAGATAGATAGATAGATAGATAGATAGATAGATATTTAGTTACTTCTAACCTAATTTGGGTGTTAAGATTCATCTTTTAATACCCTTCAATATTAACAAAATGTACATATAGAGAACAGCAACTAGACAATCCGAACTCATTTAACAGGTAAAGAATACTTCCTTCTCTGCACACTTTCCGTCCCCACCCCATGAACACTAAGCATATGCTGCAAGACAGGAGATAGGTTTCCTCTGGGTTCAAGCCTTGTCCTCACCACACCTGCTGGGTGACCCAGTTCAGTGCACTACCCTAGCAAATGGCCATATGGATCACAGTTCCCAGGCTGACTACTCCATGCCAGGCACTTCAGATGCACTGTAGCTCACTTGTTTTTGATGTGGGTACCATCATCATCTCCCTCTCAAAGAGGAGGAAAGTGAGGCTCAGAAAGATAACATGTACTCCAAGGTCTTACAGCTGCAAGGACTTGAGCGTAGGCCCGCTGGCTTCAACACGGCCTTTCACTATTCTCCTCTTCGCTGTCAGAGGACTGGGGGAGTCTGGAATGAGTAGGTATTTTGCTCACTTGCTCCTCTCCTTTCTGCAGGTCCGGGCCCTGGTGGCTGACTTTTCCATCATTTTCTCCATCCTGCTGTTCTGTGGAATCGATGCCTGTTTTGGCCTGGAAACACCCAAGTTGCATGTACCCAGTGTTATCAAGGTTTGCCCCTTCCCCCTCCTTGGGACACTTGCCCTGCCTGTGCACTAACTGTAGCCCTTGGTCCTCTGTGTTCATGGAACATTCTTCTCTCAACCTAGGCCCTATTTGTTCTCTGTGTGTACCACTCCTTCTTTCCTGTCTAGTTTTCTAGGCACTTCCATTGAGAGGGGGGTAGGAACATAATCACAGTGAAATCCTGCAAGGAGGAAGATGCCAGCTGAAGCCTCTTCTGAGTGTTTCCAGTTCCCTAAACTTGGCAGTCTACAAGTGGGGTCAGCTAGGATCTGTTGAAAATGATCCCTTGGAGAGGTGATTCTCAGAGTGTGGCCTCTGGACTAGCATCATGTGGTTATTTGGGAACTTCTTAGAAATGCAAATTCTCAGTCCCTTAACACCTATAGAATCTGAAAACTGGGGTAGGGGTGGCAATCTGCATTTTCACAAGTCTTCTGGGTGATTTTGGGTATACTTGAAGCTGAGACCTACTGCTTCAGAAAGTACCCATTAGTCCAAGTTGGTGCCATTTGCCTGTGGCTAAGCTCAAGTCCAGTTCTCTCACAGATGCACAAACCATCTAACCAGGGTCATGAGTCCAGGTTCTAATCTAGACCTACCCTCTTTGCTTTTGAGGTCTTGACTTTCAAGATAATATTTCAGGGTTTGCTTGAGTAGTTTAAGCACATACAACTTGTTTGCCCTGGGAAGAACCTCTTTCTCTTAAATATGACAAAAGAAAATCATCAGTTCCTGCACAAATAACCCCTTCTTCTCAAAGTGCAGGTCTAAATTGATGTTTTTGTTTTTGTTTTTGTTTTTCGTTTTTTGTTTTTTGTTGTTTTCTTACAATTCTAGAATGCTTCTCAGACAAATGACTCAGGAGAGGCGGACATGTCAGCCCCTGGGTCCATTCAAATACTTTATTCTTGCCCGGTAGGGCCTCATTTCTGATTTGTGTAGTTTTGTAATTAGTGATTACATTCTTCGTCCTAGCTGTCCTCTCTGATCACCTCCCTGTGTTCCCAGTGGACCTCAGGGAAGCTACAGCAACTTATCTCTTTAATTCTTCAGATCCCAACTATATTCATACTCCTTCCCCTGTCTGCTGCTTCTATGCTGCTACCTAAAGCTGCAGGTGCCTAATACCATGTCTTTAAGGGAAAATATTGTACTTTAAAAGTATCTCCGGGCAAGGGGAAAGTAGCGAGATGGGAGAGTGGCCAGCAGGCAAGTGCTGAAATAAGGGAGAGAAGAAAGGACCCTCTTCATTTGCTCTGCTCAGCCCACGCGACCTGACCGAGGCTGGTTCGTGGCCCCCTTTGGGAAGAACCCGTGGTGGGTGTACCTGGCAAGCATCTTGCCCGCGCTGCTGGTGACCATCCTGATCTTCATGGACCAGCAGATCACAGCCGTCATTGTCAACAGGAAGGAGAACAAACTGAAGGTGAGGTGGTGTTAGGAGCAAAGTCAGAAGGATCTAAGGGGGGAGATGTTCTTTCAGTACCCTGAGCAAAAGACAAGTTCACACTTGTTGAGTTGGAGGGATGATGTGACTTGTGTGCCTAAGGACCAGGACTGAGACCAGGCTGGGCCCCTCAGCACAGCCCTCTTGCCTCTAAGAGTAACCTTCCAGCTCTGTGCCTATTGAAAGTGGACTTGGGAGTCTAAGCAGATGCCCACAGAGGGAGAGGCCTGGAATTATGAGGCCAGGAAACCTTCTTAGACCCCTTGTCTTCGAAACTCCCTGCTTCTGGGTCTGAGAAGACTCAGGCTACCCACTCCCTGACCCCACTGTAGGCTACATGTAAGGCCTGTCCCAGCTCAGGTTCCTTCTTCAGAAATTGCAGAGGTGCTGTGGCCACTGGGTGAAAGCCCTTCTCCCCGACCTCAGGGCATTTCCAAGCATGAACATTCCTCTCCTCCATTACCTGTGTCCCTTACCCAGCTGACCCTTTCAGATCAGGTGGCAACAAGCCACCTCTGCAGATAGTGAGATCTGAACACCTCTGAAGTCCTCACAAGGAGCAGCTCGGTGACAGCCCCCTCACAGAGTAGCTCCAGAAGAGGGTGTGGGGGTTGAACTATGTTCCACAAAATGGCTGCTTTGAGGAAGAACGAACTCCCAGAAGTTTCTCTGTCCCACTGCCTCTGCAGAAGGCCGCCGGCTACCACCTGGACCTGTTCTGGGTGGGCATCCTCATGGCCCTGTGCTCCTTCACGGGGCTCCCCTGGTACGTGGCTGCCACAGTCATCTCCATCGCCCACATTGACAGCCTCAAGATGGAGACGGAGACCAGTGCCCCTGGAGAGCAGCCCCAGTTCCTGGGGGTCAGGTACGAGGGGTCAAGGTCTGGAACACCTGAATATAAGTGGGAGAGGGAAAATCTGCTTTTCATACCATCAAGGGATCTTGGTAGAAAGGGCTCCTACTGTGACATCCCAGGAACCAAAGGGACAGGAATGACATCCTGACTGGAAAGAAGGAGAGAGGAAAACTCGGTTCTAAGTGGTACATTTTTCTTTGTAGTCTAAGCAGTGTACATACACACAGACACACACACACACACTCATAAATAGACATTCACACCCATGAGCCCCAAAAGCTCTCACTACCTAGGCATGATAGGCCCTCTCCTGTCCGGCCTCTGGGTTGTCCTCAAGACTCTCCAGGTGGGTTCACATCCTGCTTTATCTCCATTCCTCCAGAAAGACTTCCTGGGTCCACTGCTGTTGTCTGGACTATGGCATTGGCCTATCACTTCTGTTCTTTCCCTTGCTGTTCTTCTCATTCCTGTGTCAGGTTCCCATGTTCTTTCAGGCAGGGAAGCACATCTTACTTCATAGGGCTCCTTAGTCCACACCAGACCAAGGCATCCTCCTAAAGAACTGCTCTGTGGGCTTCTCTCCACTGCCTTGGCACAGCTGGGTGCTGTCCAGCCCTGAGGGAGGTTTCTCTACCTGACCACAAGTCCCAGGACTGGGTAGTCCCTTGAGCTCCTGGGTCTAAGCAACCTGACCTAGAGCCCAGAACTCTAACTTGTGTTGTATATGGGCCTGGCACTCAGGAAAACCTGCCTGCCTAACTACTGACCCCTGTTCTACCAGCAGTGGGAGATCTTTTCACCAGAGGGCAGGGTAATAGGTATGTAAGTCCATGATGATCTCTGTTCTACTCAGCTCAAGATCTCCAGGACCTTGCCTGATGCCACATAATGAGTACATGGCAGATTCGACCCCAGTCCATCTGGCTCAAGCAGCCCTGTCATTAGACACTACTCTGAACAACCTTCCCGATGCCTCTGCAACAAGTCCTGCTCTCTGCCAGAGGCACCTGTCTTCCCTGGGTGGGTCAGTTGGGCCTCAGGCTGATGCAGAAGCCCTTTGAGGCCATGGCCTTGGACATAACCTTCAGGGACCACAGGGGGAACAGGAGGCTGGGAATGGTCACTGAATGTGTCTGAGGTCACCCCTGAAAATGTGCTCTTCTCTGCCAGGGAACAGAGAGTGACTGGCATCATTGTCTTCATCCTGACGGGAACCTCTGTCTTTCTGGCTCCCATCCTGAAGGTGAGACACTGCACCCCACCCAGGCCTCAACACCTGAGGAAGCACAGAACTGAGGCCTTGGGGTTGGGAGGACTACTGGCCTGTGGACCCCTAAAAATGACAAGACCTTCTCAGGCCACTGAGCCATTCCAGTGCCATCATCATCGTCTCATATACTATTGCCAATCCTGTCTACTGTCTCTCATAAGCCCAGGGTGCACTTTCGTCTTCCTGGAGACTATGTCCCGAGCAAGTTCTGCCAACTTCTGGCCCTACTTAGATCAGGAACTTCCCAAACTGGGAGTGTCCGTGTAGCGGTGGTTTGAAGCTTGCTCAAGGCCTTCTTGCTTGTTCATTTTCTGGTCTAAACCTTGCGGGGCAGGGATGAGGTTGTTGAAATGTTCTCTGGCCTCTTCTCTGCTCCTCTATCTGGCGTGTCTTGGCACATAAGTAACTTTTTTCCACACAGTTTGAAACTTCTCTTGCTCATGTCCCAGCAGACCAGCAGGAAGAAACTAACACAACAGTAGTGCTACATTAGAGGCCGGCCTCCACTACTACATTAGGAGAAGGTGTTTCTACAGTCTCTCTGCTGCAGCCAGTCACTTATCAATGACCCTTTCCCTTGACTGATACCCACATAAGACTTTCCTTTCTCGATTATGATTATTTGTAGTTGTTCCAAACATTTGCAGGTTCCCCCCACCCTTGAATGTCTCATAACAACTCATTAGAGGGCAACCTGGTAAACAGCAAAGACCAAAGAACCATGGTTCTAATTGACTCACTTACGAAAAATGTTTCTGGCATGAGAATCAGTGCTGGACATACTGGCATGAGAATCAGTGCTGGGTTGGGAGGACTACTGGCCTGTGGAGTAGTAGGTTTAGGTTGGGTAGTTTTAACAAAATATTTAGGCAAGTAGGTATTTTGTTTATTTAGAATGTGTTTTAGGGACTGAGGATATAGCTCGATGATACAGCCCTTACTTACTATGCGTGAGGCCCTGGGTTCAAACCTCAATACTGGGGGGAAAAAGTGCATTTTATTTTACTGAAGTATATTTTA
>RJWM01000264.1:43919-248040 GCA_004363535.1 Dasyprocta punctata
AACAATGATCAGAGTAAAGCAAAAGAGAGAGAACCATATTGGGCCTCAAAGACAAGACAGAAGAGAATCCCCCGTACTTGCTACATTGCCTGCTGTCACCTTCCATAGAGATGCTCGGGTTGCTGCCCAGAGGCCTGTAAGATCTACTAAACAATACTAGCAAAAAGTTGGTTGATGTTCCTTGGTTGCTATCAATTTACCCAGACCTCTGAAACAGCAGGTTGTTGGGCGGAGGGGAGGGAGTGTATTTGTCCCTGATTCCAAGCCCGCACACCGGTGCCCCTCTGGCCCGGCGGGCCGGGCCCCGGAAGGGCCCCTTCTCGTTCTCCTCCAGGGTCCTGAGGTCAGGACCCCGGAAGGCAGTTCATTTGCATCTTGATTGGTGCCTGAGCGGCTCGGACCCCACAAGGGGCCCTCCTCATTCTCCTCCAGGGTCCCGAGGTCAGGACCCCGGAGGGCAGTTCATTTGCTTCCTGGTCCGAGTCTGCGTTGCTCTACTGAAGTATATTTTAAATGGTCAGGAAATGTATACTTTTGTGGAAAGGGCTCCAAAGAACCACTGTGTATGTCACCTGATACTATTTGATAAGCATTTGTGTTAAACACTCCCCTCTGAGAACAGCATACTTTAGGGGCCAAAAATTCCTAGAAACATTTTGTAGATAGTAGTCCCATGTTCCTGTGATACAAACTCAGACCTTAGGCAGTCCAGGTGCATCTCCCCCACTGCTGTTGAGCAGTTCAGCCATTTCAACCAGCCTTTATGTGTATTTGAATAGAATGCAAAGCAGGTAGAAAATTCCACTCAGTTCCTTTCTTTTGTTTCACTCATAACATGGTCAGTTCTTTTATGGATATATTATACTCTGTGTATGCATTTTCTAAGTTTTCACAGTCATACTTTCACATCTGATTTTGTTAAATTTTTGTCTTTGCACTAATACTGTCTGTCTTCTGAATGTAGGTAACATGGACACAGTAGTTTGATTAAAATCATTGAAATGAAGGGTAGGGCTATAACTCAAAGGCAGAGTACTTGCTTAGCATACACAAGGCCCTGACTTTGATCTCTATTGTTGCAAAAGGGAAGAGAAGGGAAGGCAAGGGAAGGCAAGCGAAGGGAAGGGAAGGGAAGGGAAGACAAGGGAAGGGAAGGGAAGGCAAGGGAAGGGAAGGGAAGGGAAGGGAAGGCAAGGGAAGGGAAGGGAAGGCAAGGCAAGGCAAGGCAAGGGAAGGGAAAGAGTTCTATGCATAAGATTTGACATTGCCAAAGCTTTTGGTGGTCATGTCCTTTTAGTGATGTATAATCACATTGCTCACTCTTGGGCTGCATGTAGTAGTTCCACAGTTTGAGTGACAATGGAAATTCCCTTCCACTGCAGTTCTTAGCCCAAATATAATTCATACAAGCTGTGGAGTGTATCCCTATATTAATCGATGCATTTTATAAGATAGGCTGTATAAAGAGAGTAAGGTGGCAGATGCAGAGAAATGTTAATTATTATTCTGGTGGTCATGGAAAGATTTTTAAGGGTCTACATAGCTCCAAATGCTTTTGTATTATCTTTGCATCCAACACAACAGGATTTGAAAAACTCTGCCTAACTGTATTCATTCACAACGTGTGAAAAAAAAACACTAATATGCTTTATTTTGCCAATGGTTAATCTATTTTGATAAATTTTGCACAAAGTTTTAATAAACTTTGTGCAAAATTTTGATAAATATACCTATCTAGATTTTTTATTGATCATAATATTTAAGATTTGATTATATCAAGATCATACCTTTTATAAAATAGACCTCCAACAATAGACCTTTTATAAAAATAGACCTTCAAAATTGTTTAGTGTTTAAAGCATTATCACTAGCTGACACACCAGTACTAAATACTAGACTAATTCTATACTAAGGAAAAGAAATTTGGTACAGCCAGTTCAAGTAAAATATAACTTAATATGTGAGATCCTAGGCTTAATCTTACAATTTATTTTCTTACCTTTTTTTTTTTTTTTTTTTTTTTTTGTCTTTTTAAGACAGGGCCTTGCTATGCAGTTCAGGCTGGCTTGACCTCACTTTGTAGCCCAGGCTGGTCTCGAACTTGCAACGATCCTCCTGCCTCAACTTCCTGAGTGCTGAGATTACAGGAGTGTGCCACCATGCCTGGCTTTATAATTTATTTTCAATCAAGATAATTTTTCCATAAACATCGTTTAACTTTTTTCAACCGTAAGTTTGCATGGCTGAGTATTAGACTCACAGAGTGCTTAAACTGAGGGTTAGGGGGTGTAGCTCATGTTAGACCACTTGCCTAGTGTGTATCAAGATTCAGGGTTCAGCTGGGTGTGGTGGCACACGCCTTTAATCCCAGCACTCAGGAGGCTGAGGTAGGAAGAGCGTTGTGAGTTCGAGACTGACTTGGGCTACAACACCCACGCGAGGCCGGCCTGAGCTACATAGTGCGACCCTGCCTCAAAAAACTAGGGCCAAGAGTTTGGCTCAGTAGCTTAAGCGCTTGTCTGGCAGGCGCAAGGCTGTGAGTTCAATCCCTGGTGCCACACACACAAAAAAAGATTCAGGGTTCGATCCCCAGCATGACCAAAAAGAAAGAGGAAAGAAGAGGGTGAGAGAGGGTAAAAAAGAGAAAGAAGGGGGGAAGTTACACCGGACTGCTGTATATTCAAGACCTTACTTCAGTTAAAATCTTGTTTACCAACAGAGGAAATAATCATACAAATTTTGGAGGGGGTAACTTGCATCCCTATTTAATGGTGTTGCCATTTTCATTAAAGAGCCTATATCACCTATTAAATATACTTTTGTTCGTACCAGTTCTTCCAATAGAGTTCTGTTCCAGAGTATCTCTATTTTTCTGTTACTGGGCATTGAACCCAGGACCTTCACTGAGTTATATCCCTAGCCCTTTATTTTTTATTGTGAGACAAGGTCTCACAAAGTCACTAAGTTGCCCAGGATAGATTTTAATTTTTCAATCCTCCTGCCTCTACCTCCCAGAGTGCTGAAATTACAGATGTGAGCCACGATGCCCAGCTGTGTCTCAGACTTTAGTGTGTATAAAAATCAGTTGGAGATATTATTAAAAGCAGATGCTAATTCTAATTCAATAGGTTGGGGGGGGCAAATTTTGTAGTTTTAACAACCTCACAGGTAATGCTTGAAGATGTTATTCCACTATACTTTGAGTATCAAATATCCCCCACCCATAAGAATTAATGAGTAGTCATATTGATTTCACATTGTAATCAGTGATAACCTTCAGACTTTCCAGCACCTATTTGCAGATATTGGGTTATCTTGTCAGATGAAGGCACAGAGGGATGAAGTTGCCACAGATTTGATGGGCAGCATACTTGACTTACACACTCAATCCTGTAGATTTTCCACTCTATCCTAAGGCTGTGAAGTTTTGTTTTGCTTTTTGTTTGTACTTTGCCACAGCTCTTTGGGACTGCCTCTGAGGAGCACCTGGCAATGTCAGAAACTCCCTACCCAGGCCCCCTGTGACTCTCAGGGTCTCAGCCTCAAACTATGTGCAAAGGCTGTGATCATAAGGGCTGGGGATTTAGTTCAGCAGTGTAAGTGCCTGCCTGGCAAGCACAAGGTTGTGAGTTCAATTTCCGGTACCAAAGGAAAAAAAAAAAGGCTGTGATCATTACTGACTGCTATAAATCATGATATTAAAGGTAACGTTTGACATTGAAGGTAACGTTTTGCCACTTTTTGTGCTTCATTACTATTTGAAAAGGAAGATTTGTGCTGATTATTCTGAAATTCCAGATCACAGCCTCATCCCTGGGATGAGTGTGATTTCATAGCCTCTTGGGCTTTGTTGGAAAAGCTGCAGATGACAAGATGAAAGACAATTTCCTTGGCTTCCAGTGAGATGCCTTAATAATCAGTGATTGGCAATTATAAATCATCTAACACTTAATTCAGTTCTCATTTGATGTGGTTTTTGTACTCATTAGGGCAAAAAGGGAAATTTTAAATGACTTTAAATTTATGTTGCTCCAAGTTATAGCTACATTTTTTTACTCAAGATTTAATTTCTCTCTCAATTGCTCCCACACTTTGAGGTTAATTAGGACAGTGTTACTCACTGAAGTTTTTATCTCAGTCCATAATTAGGCAAAAATCTCATAAGACATATGCTAATGAACTGATAAAAGGGTCGTATAGTTTCCTATTAAACTTTTACTTTTAAGGAATTGTAGTGTAACTCGATGCTAGAACACTTGCCTAGTATGTTCAAGGATCTGGTTTCGATCCTCAGCACCCCCTAAATAAATAAATGAAGTTTTAGTTCAAATGTCTTGGATTGGGCTGGGAATATAGCCCAGCAGCACAAGCACTTGCTTGGCAAGTACAAGGTCCTGAGTTCAATTCCCAGTACCAAAAAAACAAAACAAACAAACAAGTGTCTTGGATTGAAATTTACAATGTACAGGCCCAAATCATGCTTTGTGTTTTAAAGTGAATGCAGTCTAACTTATTTTAAAAGGGAGGTTATTTACTTGGTTGGATGTACTGACATTCATAAATGCCACCTACAAGTTGGGCAGCCACAGAGGCCTAGATCTTTGTGGTTGCTGATGTTCTTCCCAGAGCCAGGCAGCCCCTGGGCACAGCGGTGAGTATCAGGTAACTGACAATGAAGAGGATAAAGGAGCAGAGAAACTACTCAGACAAAGGAGAAATGCCTCTGTAGGTTTTTAAGATTTGGAGTGATGATTGTAAGACAGTATGACTGATATCCAATTTTTGAAAAAGCAAACATCACTGGTGTGAATGTTTGGAAGGAAGACTTTCTGATTATTGATGGTTAGTTTATATATTTCTGTTTTTACTTCTTTTTTATCTGATGTGCATGATGGGTGATTTTAAGTGTCCTGGGTATTCCCTGCTGATGTAGTTCAACTCACTAAAGGCCCCCAGTTCCCAACAGCTTGGGGGGCCCTCAGCTGAACCGGGAGGTGGGAGGGGCTGGCAGGAATAAGCACAGTTCGTGGAGCTTTCCCATCTTCCAGAAGGAAGGTCTTCAGCCAGACCACATGGCTTCCACAGGCCTGGGGAAGGACCCAGGCTGGGAGCAGCTGTGTGCTCAGCTGGCCGCCCCTGCTAGAGGAAGGAGCAGTGGCATCTCAGTGGTCCTCATTTCCTACCCCACCCACTCACTGGCTCCTGATCTGCTCTCAGGCCTCAGTTCCTCCAAATGTCCAGCTCCCCAGCTGCCTCTGTAGTTGGCAAACACCTTTATACAGATCAGGGCTGTCAAGGTCCCCACCTCAGGCAGAGACCCAATCCAGAACTCTGCTTTCATTTCAGTACATCCCCATGCCGGTTCTGTATGGAGTCTTCCTCTACATGGGTGTGGCCTCCCTGAATGGCATCCAGGTGAGGTTGTCCCCTCCCCAGCTGCTGTGACCCTCAGTCAGCACTCCACGTACAGTTCTAACAAAGACCCCAAACGCTTGCTTTCCCAATTCAATAAATGAACCATAGTAATGATGGTATCACCATTTACTACGTGCCAGGCAAAGTAACTATACTAGGCACTTTACAGGTGTTTAATCTCTACAGTTAGATCCCCATTTTACCAGTGGGGAAGCTGAGACTCAGAATTCAAAACCCAAATCGAGCTAACTCCAAAGGGCATTTTGCCATATTTCCTAAGGCAACTCTGCAGAAGAAAGTATTGTATTTTATACCTACCACAAATATTCCAGGATTTCTTGGATAGTTTGTGTTCAGTTGCATTTTTCTTGAATATAGACCTTGTTCGTTTTGAGACCATCTCCAGGGTCACTCCCTTCATCTGGGGCTAAGGACCCATTCTCCTGCATTATATGTCTGCCCTGCTACTATCTCTCTCTCTCTCTCTCTCTCTCTCTCTCTCTCTCTCTCTCTCTCTCTCTCTCTTTCTCTCTCTCTTTCTCTCTCTCTCTCACTCTCTCTCCCTGACCCTCTCACTCTTTGACTCTCTCTCTGACTCTCTCTCTGATTCTCTCTGACTCTCTCTCTCTGACTCTCTCTAACTCTCTCTCTCTGACTCTCTCTCTCTCTCTTTCTGACTCTCTGACTCTCTCTCAGACTCTCTCTCTCAGACTGTCTCTCTGACTCTCTCTCTCTAACTCTCCCCCCCCCACCCTCTGAGACCCTACCAAGACACCCCTTCTAGTCCCAGGCCCCAGCAGGCCTGCCACCTCCCAGGGCCTGGCTGCCTAGCTGAGACCCACACTCTCCTCACCAGTTCTGGGAGCGCTGCAAGCTCTTCCTGATGCCCGCCAAGCACCAACCAGACCATGCCTTCCTGCGCCATGTGCCCCTGCGCCGCATCCACCTCTTCACCCTGGTGCAGATCTTCTGCCTGGCTGTCCTCTGGATCCTCAAGTCCACTGTGGCTGCCATCATCTTCCCAGTCATGGTAATGTGGGCATGGGGCTCCCCTCCTGTTCAGCAGGGTGGTGTGGACAGGAGTCTGCTGGGAGGCCCAGTGGTCTAGCCTCACCTTCCATCCCCTCCGCCTTCTCCCCACTGATGACCTGGCTCTGTCTGGCTGAAGAACCAGTTACAGAGCTAGTTGTGAGGTATGGCCAGATGCTCTGTGGTGGGAGTGGACAGGAGGGCAGGGTAAAGAATTTCGGGGTAGCACGTGGACTCTGCAGGCAGAACCCACATGCTGAGCTCAGGGAAAAACCATCCAAACTCCTTGGCTGGGCATGGGGATGTGAAGATGGGACCAGAGATTCCCCATGCCAGAACTCATGCGGACCTCAGAAGGAGATGCATACCAGGTATAAATCTTCTCATCATGTGAAACAACTGAATTTGAAAAGATAAAGGGGATGGGGACTAGGATCACAGATCAAGAACCTCAAAACCTAATAGCAATATGAAATTTGAGTTGGGAAAATGTATATGAGTTCTTTGAATATTCTTTAAATTCTTATGGAAGCCTGAAATTTCATAATTTTAAAAGGGTATAGTGCCAAAATAAATAGGTACAAGAAAGTAAAAAAAAATGTGTTGCATTTGACCCCCTAAAATCTCATGGAAGGGAAGTGGGTCCAGTCGATGCTAGAGGACCAGAGCATGGGACCTAATGTTCCCTGATCACCTGCAGTCCTGGATAATGGCCACAGTAAGGTCCTCAAATATGTGCTCTTGGAATGGCCCTCGTCAGTGGTTCTTGACCTTAGCTGCTTGTTAGAACCAACATAGATCAGTTAAATCAGAATCTCTTGAGAAAGCACAGGCATTGCTATTTTTAGTAAGTCTACAGGTAAATGTAAATATGCAGCCAGGGCTGAGAATCAGCACTCCATGGAACAGGAAGTGGATCCCCTCCAACAGGTTCCTCATGGGCTTTAGAAAGGAGGAAGGGAAGGATAATAATAGTTACCTTTTAGCATTTACTGAGTACTGTTCCAGTTGGTCTACACCAGCTCCTGAAGTACTGATATTAACTCCCTCTTGCAGATGAGAAGGATGAGGCTCAGAAAGATGAGTGAGTAACCCAGGTTACAACCAGGACAGGGCAGAACATTATCTGCACCCTCCCCATTTTTTTTTTTTTATGTTTATTGGTGAAGGCAGGAGGATCACTGCAAATTTGAGGCCATGCTGAACTATATAGTAAAAAAAAAAAAAAAATGGCATGTGGGAACTTCGGAATGGCTCCAAAGACACTGATCAGGAGAGGACCTGCCATAGGAAAAAAAATTATGCTGAGGGAGAAAACTTTCTAACCCACAATCTTCTCTGGACTCCCACAAAATTTTAGCCTTCTGTGTCTTCCTATCACAGATCCTTGGCCTCATCCTGGTTCGAAGGCTTCTGGACTTCATCTTCTCCCAGCATGATCTGGCTTGGATTGACAACATCCTCCCAGAGAAGGAGAAAAAGGAGGCAGACAAAAAGAAGAAAAGGAAAGGGGCCCATGAGGACAGTGACGAGGAGGTGGGGGAAGAAGTGAGGCCTGGGCATAGGGGGAGATCAGGAGAGCTTTCCTCCACTTCCACTGGGGACGGGGAGGAGTGGCTTCTCAGGGGCCCTGCAGCAGTGTGTGAACCCCTTCCAGAATGGGCTGGGGCTTCTGCTGCTCTTGGTCTGGGCTGCTTGGAGCTTATCTGCTCCTGTGACTGTCTTCAGGGTAGGCTTCTCTGTCCCGGAATCAGTTGATTGGCCAAGTCCACACTCTCATTCATGTGGGTTCTTGGGGCCATTTTCAACAGCAGCACAAGTCACTGAAGGAATGGGACAGGAGATGAATCCAGCATGGAAAGCAGATATAAAGAATACTTTCAAATAAGGAGCAGGCATGGGGGGAGTGGTCTGATGGGGACTTATAGGTAGATTGGATATTGGAACAGGCAGGAAGAGCTGTGCGCAAACTTTTCCTGGGACTGTCTGGAAGGTATTGTGGATAAAAATGGGAAGAGGCAAGTGTTCTCATTGAAGGGAGAATGGCTTTATTTCCCAGAAACCTGGGACTACCTGGTTACCCCATGTACCCCTTTCCTCTCCTATGCTTCTCTTACATCCCACTCCCAAAACTCTCAGCGAGTCAACAGACAAGGAACCAGTCCAGAAGTTATAGTATATCTCAAAATGTTAGGCAGAAAGGTTGTCTGGTTCAAGTGCTTATTACAAATGAGGACACTGATGATATTAAGAAAACTATCTCTGAACTTACTCTTGATTTCCAATATACTAAGCTGCCCATACCATCTAACACTGCTCCTGGCTCCCACTTTCCCAATCTGACCCAGACTTGTAACTCTTTGTCTGCTTTGTCTTGTTCTTCTAGCAATCTTGTCTTTTGTAAAAGAAGGTTGTTCACAGACTCACAGAGTTGGGACCCTTGCTGACTGGTTGGTGGTGATTAAGCTATCCTCTAATGGTGATTGGCCAAAATTCCTCTGGTCCTTAATTGCTGTCCTCTTCCTGGAAGGACAGAGTACCATAATTCATTCATGTATTTTTTTGTAGATGAGTTGCAAAGGCAGATTCTAAAACCACAGACAGAATCCAAATACTTTTGAAGACCAGTACTGATTTTTTTCATTGGTTCATTTAAGTGGCTCCCACATGCCTGGGACTATTTTGATGTTGGCGAAAAAGTATCTCTTAGGTTATATGATAAATTCAGTAAAAAATGAGATTCAATTTTCACAAATTTATTATACATGTCTTCATAGCAACACAGCTATTATGAGGCTCATTCCCAAATCACTGGTGACATAACAGATGAAACTCTTGTGAGGAGTGGCATTCCTAGATGAGTTCCTTCCTGTCTGCTGTGTCTACAACTGTGGGTTAACTATTCCTATTTCCTCTCACTGGGCCCCAGGATGTTTGCAATAATCTACCCCCATTATTTAGCCTGGAGGTGAAGAGGATGGTGGTTTGCACGCTGTGGATATATGAATTTTCCAACTTGGCAAGAAAGCCAAAGTGGTTGTGTTGGTGTGTTCATCAGCTTTTCCCACTGTTTTTCTCCAGCCCCAGTTCCCTCCTCCCTCAGTTATAAAGATCCCCATGGAAAGTGTCCCATCAGATCCCCAAAATGGTATCCACTGCATTGCCAGTAAGTAAAACACACGGTGTCTCTCCCTTCCCCCTCACTATTACTAATCCTCTGTCTATTTCCTTAAGGAACTTCCATCTGTAACTCAGGGGCATCCTGTGCTAGACAGATCAAAGAGAACTGGGTCATGAGGGTTGGGACTCCAACCAGATGGAAACCCCAAAGCAACATCCTATAGATTCTTCTACTGATCTTCACTTTAATTTAGCCCAAACCCCTTACTCCTGCCCTTCCTCTGGTGTCTGTGGCAACCCCTGGTCCTCTGTTCCATTGTTTCAGGCCATATCAGTCTAAACATGTCCCCCAGAGCCATCCGTGTTTTCCAGGGGTTGTTGAAATGATTGTAAGCTCAGATCAGATTCAAGCTTTCCCCTGGAAAAACAGGCATCTGAATGACAAATTGGAACTGAAGGTCCTAGTCTGGTTCGTATGACTCACAAGCCCTCTGCATATGCTGAGAGGCCACCTTGAGGCATCAGGCATTGCTTATGACCCTGTGGGAATCTGTGGCTGCCTCCAATACCTCCCAGCTTGTGGATGAGCCTGTCATCAGCACCACACAGTCTGTCGTAGGAGTCCAGGCCCTGATGTTCACGTTATAGGACTTTCCACTGTCCTTAAAGATGGAGATTAGAGATCAGTCACCAGGAGATCCCACCAGCACCATCAAGGGCCCCTGAGGACTTCCTGTCACCACTTTCTATCCTGATACATCACGGCAGGTGCTAGGTTGTGAGTTTGATCCCTGGTACCAAAAAAAAAAAAAAAAAAAAAAAAGTCTTTCCTGATACATCATGATCTTTTCAAATTCCTCATTCTCATGCCCCACTGCCTCTGGTTTCCTTGCATCAGTCTTTCTATTCCCTGACCCTCCACACAACTCACACACTCCCAACCCAGCTAAGAGCCCTTTGTATGAGAACTGAGCCAGAAGTCACATTGCTCTGAAGGCCCCTGAATTCCTCTTAGTGTTGCCAAAGTGCTGAGAATAGAAAAGAAGAGATGGTGGGGGAGACACTGAAGAACTAGGATGATCTCCAAGATACACCCAAACCTGTTTCATCTCTGATGTTTTCATTTTCCTGCCAGGAAAAAGATCTTCCAGTTGGAGTTACTCACTCTGATACATCCTTCAGTGGCTCAGAACTGGATCGGAGGTAAAGGCTGTTAGGTAGACTTGTTCAGTTTTACATAAGAGACTAAGCAATGGCCAGAACTGGAGTTCCCAGGCTAGCTGGTATCTCAGTAGAAAGCCTTTGCTGCGCTCCCACTGGGAGACAAAGGCTGACCAATCTGATCAGTAGAGCCAAGTTATAAATGAGTCTCCTTCTTACTGACATCAACAATGTACTTACAATACACAAAGGCATTCAACTTTAGAAAAGGAACTTATTGCAAAATATTACAAAGAACATTGAAAGCAAATATTTTAAAAAGAAAACAGAAAACTACGTTCAGCTTAAGTATATATTACTGAAAACCAGGATAAATGCATGCTGAGGATCAAAACACCAGGTACTCTAATACTTTATAGAATACAATAACAATAGAGTTAATTATCAATGGCCAGAAAGGATATTAAGGAAAACTAACTAACAACTAAAGAGCATGTGGTGTATGAAGGTTTCAAGTCCAGGAGCCAGAAGCCTTGAGGCCAATAATGTGATTCCTTGATGTTCTTGATGAGAAGCCACCCATGAAAAAGTGGCACTAGTTGGTTACATAAAAGGACTCAAAAATTAATAATTCAGAGACAAGAAAGTCCTTGCCTCTGTAATCGCTGGGAAGCTGGTGGGGGCAGTCCCACACCTCACCATGTGCCCTAGAATAAACAAACAAAAGTCACTTGGTCCTAAATCCAAATTTGCAAAAGCACAGGCAACCCCAAGACTAGTGGCAGTTAGATCTACAGACTTAGATGGTACTCACCTAAGAATTTTTCAGGATCTCCTGAATTTATGATCTCCTACTACTAAAATACCAGGGCGAACAAACTTATCACAAGTTCAACCCTCCTGAGTTACAGGCCAAAAGATGCCCAAGCCCAGAAACGTCACATATAAAGTTATGTTCCTTCTCATCTCACATCTCCAGTCAGGGATCCTGTGATTTTAATGCCACTGATATATATATATATATATATATATATATATATATATATATATATATCTGTTAGAAGAAAAGTATTTTGTCTATTCTAATTTAGTTTCATTTTAAAAATAATCTACATTAAATCACATTTCTCATGGCCCCAGTTTGAGGCAGTGGAGAGAAAATTTGGACCAAAACACAGCATTTCCAAAACCCTATTAACTTGCACACAGCCCTAGGACAAGATCAGAAATGCAGAAAACTTGGTAACTAGAAATGATACTACCCAACCACACTGATATTTTACCAAATTTATGAAAATACTAGATAGAAGTAAAGACTACTAAACAGCAGGATTTCACCTCCGTGAACAAAAAGCCTCAGCAACATGATCTAGTTTAACAAAGATTAAGCATCCAGGACTTACCAGACTTGATACTTGATCCCTGGAGATATAGGAGGACATGTAAACAAAGACAGGGCGCACTGAGTGCAAGAACAAGAATGGACACACATTAGAGAAAGGTCAGTCATCTTAGGAAGGGATTCACCTTCTCTGGAGAATCTAGAACAGATCAGTAGGATCCTGCCAGATGGACAGAATGGGCAGAGCAAAGGAGGAAAGGACATTTTAGGTAGGGAGAACAGACCTAAAACACACAGGGAAAAGAGCAAAGACAGGGACGGATGGGCATCAAACTAGGAGTGTAGGCAGGAGTTCAAACAGGGAAAGTTCTTGCTATGCCAAGGAGCTTGGTTCTGTGGCCAATGGGAAAAACAATCTCATTTGTGATTTAGAAAGTTTGCTTTGGCAGTGATTTGACCAAAGCCCGTCTGATCAGACATGTTCTTCCTGTGATGCATTAAGAGTTCATGAGCAAGGAAGAACTACTTGCATTAGAGAGCCCTGCTCTGCGCATTGTGTTTAAAACACTGAAAAAACCGAGATAATCATTCTTCTTTCCTACTTTTCTCTTGTTCAGCATCACCTTGCACTTCAAAATCTCCTGTCCTGCTTCACCTGCATTCAACTACTCACGGAACCCCATCTTCATGGTGCCACAGGTGAAGATAGAGATGGAGTCTGACTATGACTTCACAGATGTGGATGAGTATGCAAGAGAGGCCGACGGCGAGACCACCCTCTAGGATGGCACAGCTTCTCCCAGACTGGGGACAGGGTGAGGACCTGATAGAATATCAGTCTGAGTCTGGGTCAACCTTAACTTCTCTGTGCCTGTGTCCTTACTTACCAAATGGAGTCCTTTTGGCTAATAGAAAACTGGAAACCTCTCAGTGAAAAGTCCTCCTTAGACACAAAGGTCTCCCCTTCTGTTTGTAGTTACTAAAATACTGAAAGCTAAACATCATACCTTATTTTCAAATGCAGTCCAGCTAGAAATTACAGTTCTTTTTAAATGAAAAAATGCACATTTGCCAAAATCTTAACTAGTATAAATGGGCAATAGTTAATTTGTATTTAAAATAAATATCAATTAAAATTTTTAAATTGAAATCCAGATGGTTTGAAAGACCTCAAAACACTCCTACAGCCAGGTGTGGTGGCACACACCTGTAATCCCAGCACTTGGGGGGCTGAGGCAGAAAATTGTAAGTTTGAGACTAGGCTGAGCTGTAAAATAAGATTGTGTCTCAAAAAACAAAACAAAGCCAAACAAATTCTTACATCAATAGACCAATGTTGAAATATTTGTTTTGCAAATTGGCATATTAAGAAAGGCTGAAAAGGTTACATCTTTTCCGTCTGTCTCATTCTGTTAAGTTTGAATCATCTATCTTATGGGGCCTTGACTAGAAATGGGACTAAAGCTATTCCAGAATGAAAAACCAGCCCTAAAAGTCTCTGAGTGGGTAAATGTTTTAAAAATAAAATCATCCTTATTAAAGTCAAATCTCAAACTATGTGTTAGATCAACACGTAGTTAAAATGACCCTTTAAGTTTATATCAGATTTTTAACACCTGGAATCAAATTTCTCCCTGTATTTGGGTAGGTCCTTCCTACAAGTTTCCAGTGGCTGATACCCAAAATCAAACCTCCATTCACATGAACATTACATGTTAGGCAGCTAACATTTTAGAAGATTGTAACTTTGCAATGTTAATCAACTAGTACTTTAAAGTAATGCCTGGAAGCAATCTGGGTAATTAAAACCAGCTATTAATTTCCCCATGAGATTAAAGATTAGACATTATTTTCAATCCACATTTAGTTAGTACCAACCATATTTATGTAACGTCTACTATTACCCAATAGCCATAAAACATGTATTTCTTTCCCTAAAACAACTGTGGATTTGAATCTTGAGTAAATCACATTGCTTACTTACTGCATTTACTCAAGATGATAAATACAGATACTTTTTCATTTTTTTTAAAGAGACAAATGACACTAGATCATTAATACCTTGGCTACAAGAACAGGTAATTGCCTCTAGTCTTCAGAGCCTAACAGTACCTGGTCCATAAAACATTCTCAAAAAGTTTCATGAAATTTAATTTCAGAGTTATTTTCCAAGGGTTACTGCCAAGAGGTAAAGCTCTAAGCCTCTATTACTACTGATAGCAGAACCACTTAATGTTCACTAATCTAAAACATCTCAAATTTAAGTATAAATTCTTTATATTCCTCTGCGCCAATATGGGGAAAGCTAACTATCTCCCCTGAACATTTGTTTTAAAGCCTCACTGATCTGGAATAGGACTTTGTCCAGACTGTAGAAATGTTATGTAGATTCAGGAGTAAATGTGCTTAGATTAATTAAACAGACTAGAAAACTACAATGTTAGTTTTGTTGTTGTTGTTGTAAATTGATCTGTGTAATTTTTACCTTATATATCATTTATATTTTGTATATACACAAGCATTTTAATTTCAACAGTCATTAACAAGGTGACATATTGTTACGTCTCCATGCGGTAAGCCAGTAATTTTTTCCATGTTTAATGTAACTCTAATTCAATAAAATTTAATTCTGTCCACTCATCTTTTTGTTTAATAATGTAGGTTAGGTTAGTAGGCGTGACATATAGACATGGGCTGTATCTCATAAAAACATGTCTAGCAGACTTTCCAAAGAGTAAAGCCAGCTGGCACAGGAACAAGGAAGGAGCAGGTCAACCTCCCAATGTTTTTCTTGTTTCTGCCTCAAGCTGCCAAGAGCAGAAGCTACCTCCTTCTGTATAAAGCCCAGATACACAGGGACCTATCCCAGCCTCAAGATATGCACAGCAAACACCTTCCAATCTGTCAGAGCAAACATATACTTTAAACAGCCATGTGCGTACATACACACAGGAGATATACAAAGTAGGATTGAAAAAAACATTTAAATTTTTAAAAATGTATTGCAGTAAGACACATTGCCATTAACTCCTCTCAAAATACACCCCACACACACACACACACACTTCAAACAGATATCCCATCATTTTTGCTACTTTCTGAAGCAGTTCTGGAAGTCCTCTTTTTGTTGCACTATTGTGGCTGCCTGGATGTCCTGATAGATTCAAAATGTTTCCATTTATGATTATTTTGACTTTAAGAGCCAGAAGTTACATGGTGCCACACCCAGTGAGTAAGGTGAATGAGGACATACTATGTTTTATAGGCCTGCCTTTCTGCTGAATATGGCACCAGCATTCACTGTATTTTGATTACTTTAATAAAGACACACACACACCTTCCAGAACTGCTTCACAAAGTGACAAGAACAATGGGATAAGTACGTTCAAAAAGGGCGGATATATTGCAGGAGGGTTAATGCCAATGGGTCTTTTACTGTAATAAATTTTAATAAATATTCTTCATGTATTTTGATCACACCTTGTGTATATTCATTGTGGTTTGTGTGTGTTGAGAACTTGGCAAGGGGAAAATCCTTTGTAGATCCCTTGTAGCAATTTGTAAACTGAATGTACGGTTTAAAAAATATTCAGGGCCAGGGATTTAGCTCAGTGGCACAGCATCTGCCTGGCAAGTGTGAGGTCCTGAGTTTGAGTCCTGATACCCAAAAAACCAAAAAAAAAAAAACAGTAACTTAAATAAAGATTAAGCTCCTGGCTTGCACTTCCTATTGGGATATGAAAGGACCAGGCTGATTTCATCATAGCTCTTTAAACCAATTTGTTTAAGGTTATAGGTTGGGTGTTACCAAATGTCTAGTAATAACTAGATTATATCCAACAAGAAAAAAATTAGGTCACAAACAAGATAACATGAAGAAGCAGGATTTCAGAAACTCATTTCACACCAGACAGATACGTTTTATTTAAAAAACAAAACCAAAAAACAACCCTGTATCAGAAAATCTCATTAAATTCAATATTAACTCAAGCTCTTAAAAATCTTTCAGGAAAGCCAACGGGGTATATGAAAGAAAAGCAGGCAGCTGCTGACAATTCTTTGGTGGAAAAGTAAGTTGCATACTTTTTATACAAGCTGCCCTAATGATTATCAAGCCCAAGTTTCGTTTTTCAAAAATAGATTTCAAGGTATACCAAAGAAACCATACAGACACCCCTAACAATACAAAAATTGAACAATGAAGTTAAAGGATGTAGCAAAAGCCAAATATGACGATACACACAAATAATTTACAAAACAAGCCTTTCAATCCTAGAAAACTAAAATGGGGAGAACTCACTGAAGGGTAACATACATAAAATGGGGGCAGCAGCAAATGGAACAACCCTAAACATTTCCCCAATGACTAAGTCACAAAAAGACAACCAGTAACATGTAGTTTCTTTTCCCTCAGCCAATTTGGTTCTCTTCAGATAAATTTGGTTACCAATCAATATGTACAGAAATTAGTTTTCTTCCTCTACTCAATTACCACCATTTCTTCCTTTTCACATTTTTCCTGGTTTTCTCTAGCAACATTCTTCCTTTGGTTTGACTAGTTGATCTCAAAAGGCTTAGAACCTAAAATGAGTATCAACTCTTATTGGAATAGCACTTGGGAAATGCAATTCTAGAAAAGGCAAATTTTTAACTTAAGCGACTTGACGAAGTGAAGCATCCATTCTCAATGTGACAGTGTGTCCCATGTTAACCACTAAGTTAATGGCTTCTCTCGGCTGGATTACATGACCCAGCATGACCCTGGAGTGCTCCTGGTGAATCCTGCAAAGCCAAGTGCACACACAACCACTCACCTAAGCTTTCAATAAATATGAAGCATATTTTAAACCATTTCAGCAGAATAAATAAAAGTCTTGCATTTCTATTGGCCTGCTTTGCTTCTTGGCTGGCTTGGAGTACTGTTCATGGCACGGCAGACACACAGTTAATTGGTGGCTACGCCAAGCTCTTTAGACTTCAGCACTTCCCGCTCTTCAGGCCTCAGCACTTTTTTTGCAGCAATAATGGTATTCTTCATCAGCATTGCCACAGTCATGGGACCAACGCCCCCAGGGACTGGAGTGATGTAACTGGCTTTCTTCTTGACTTCTACAGACAAACAAGATAGTCTGCTTCAGTTATGGTCAAGGACATGCACATATATGTATTGTAGCATATTAAAAAAATCATGCAAAGAAAAAGCAATAAACGAGCACCTTCATTAACTTCAAACTCAATTAAAAAATACATCTACTGCAACTTGAAACCATACTCATAAGTGAAATAAATCAGATTCACATGTATAAACATCATACTGTCTCCCTAGTGTAAGCTAAAAGAGTAAATAAGATCCAAAATGTACAATAGATACTGTGAAATGGGAAGAAACTGTTCAGAGAAACTGGGATGAGGGAAAGGAGAAAAGGAAGGGAAAAGGAAAAAAAATACATATATATATAAAATATATACACATACACAAGATAGTTAAGATAGTTATACTACTAATTTCTATTAGTTCATTGAAAAGAAAGGTTTGCATCTATAATGTTTGATCAATTTTTCATTCCTATATCTTGTAATATAAGCAACTATTTTAAAGATAACAATATGCAATGTATTAACTATCGTTACTCTCCTACCATCTTGTTTTGAAATTTTGTATCACTGTTTTTACTCTTTAAAAAAAACCCACATCTACATAACTCGAGAGTAAAGGTTTTTGAATACACTAATGAAATACACATATAATATGCAGTTGTTCAATATTTATATATTTAATAACCTAATTGTTTACTAGCCATAATTACCCACATTAAATAAATTAAACTCAATAGGTTAATCACATGGAAGGTATAACACTAATATAATAAGCATTACCTCCATACTTGCCTATAACATTTAAAATTTTTTAAGTATAATTTGCCCAAAGCACCAGGTAAAGTAATTCCTGGAAAGCAAAACTAATTATTTCTATTTAACTTGATCTTTTTTTTTGGTACTGGGACTCTAAGGACCTTGTGCTTACTAGGCAGGCACTGTGCCACTAAGCTACATTCCCCTTAACCTGATCTTACGAGGAAAATACTTGGATACCTAAAGTGCTTTAACAGAAACAGTAAGCTGGAGATAAGACTATTAGTGCAAATTTAGGTAAATATCTTAATTGAAAGAAGATCTTTCCTAAATGTCCATTCAACATAGTATTTACTAATATGTTTTTAAACAATTACACCATTTACCTTCAAAATCCACATCCCCAACCAACTTAGGTTTAGAAGTGATAGGATCTTGAATTCTGTTTATTCCCACATCGATGACTGCTGCTCCTTCCTTGATCATATCTGCTGTGATCAGATTTGGAATACCTGGCAATGGAGATAGGAATGATCAACTTAATACTGAAAAGCTTCCAGCTACGTGTGGCGGCCATGCTTATAATTCCGGCACTCTGTGAAGCTGAGGCAGAAGAACAGTGACGTAAAGCCAGCCTGGGTAACTTAGCAAGACTCCAGCTCCAAAAAAAAAAAAAAAAAAAAAGCAAAGGCTGGGGATGTAGCTCAGGGTGAAATCTCTGGGTTCAATTTCTAGCACCAAAAAAAAAAAAAAAAAAAAAGGAAAAAAAGCCAGTTATGGTGGTGTACATGTGTAATCCCAGCATTCAGGAAGCTGAGACAGAAAGATCACCCTGTGGGGGAGGCCAGCCTGGGCTATGCAGTGAGTTCAAGGCCAGTCTGAACCTACCTCAAAAACACAAAACAAAATATTCACAGGTCATATTGTTGTCTTTCATTTCCAGAGACCTGAAAAAACTAATTATCATGTTTTATAAAAACCTACATGTGAGAGTGATGGCACATGCCTGTAATTCCAGTACTTTGGCAGGATAAAGCAGGAGGCTATCAAGCTCAAGCCCACCTTGGCAACTTAGTCATTTACAGAGACCCTGATTTAAAACATTAAACAAGGGCTGGGATGTAGCTCAGTACAATGGCCCTGGGTTTAATCCCCAGTACTGAGGAAAAAAAAAAAAAAAGACCTATGAAAAACATTAATCAAGGAACCATTTGAATTTCATGTGGCAAATGGAAGTATTCTGAGGTGTTAGGCATAACCTGCACCTATGTAGTCCATAATGGAATGCCAGAACCAGTATTCCCACAACTTCATCCTCATGACAGACAGCTCAGTTACCAGGGGAAGATGAATGGAATGGCACTAGAGAGGTACAACCTCACTCTTTATGAAGTGAAGTCCTTCCACTCCTCTCCCTGAGTTCTTACCTGCAGCAGATACTACAATATCGGCAAGAATTGTGTGTTTCTTCAGTTGTTCTTTAGGAGTGTAGCGATGAGATATTGTAACAGTGGCATCACCTATGAAGAAAAATAATGCATGTTTTGGTTTTGAATCAAGGCTGGGATTGTATTAGTTCTCAACCAGTTAAGGCATTATAGAAACTCAACATCTCTGAAAAATGCTCATGCCATATTTTCTGGATAATTCACTGTCATTCTTTTTTAAGTTAAAATTCACCATAGTTTTTACCTATTGATTCTACCTGCATCCTTTGAAGTTGTATATAATTAAATTTATTTCTTATTATATTTCTCTTCCTATTTAATAGCCTGTCAAGAATTTTACCTTTTTAAATCCCAACACTCAGGACACTGAGGCAGGATTGTTGTAAGTTCGAGGCCAGACTGAGCTACATAGTGAGTTCAAGGCCAGCCTGCACTACATAGCAAGACCTTGTCTTAAAAAAAAACCAAATAAACAAAAAAAAGAATTTTACCTTTTTTAAGCAAAATATCACTAGAATTACTCATTTTTTTTCAAGTGTGCCACAAAACATCTGAAAATAGTTTTGCTATTGATATAATCATATAAGGTCATTATTAAAACAATTACATGTTATATACATGTACCAACTCTCCATGATGAATGTAACCATTATTTCCTGCATGTTCTAATAAAAATTAAAATTTAAGAAATGATATATAATAAGTGATTTATAAGATTTTTTCTTAGGTAAATTACAGTAACAGAACTTGACATGCCAACTACAGTCATCAAGTCAACCCTTGGCAATGGTCGAAATTTTTTTCCACCAAATGACACAGATCAGGATACTGACCTCAGATAAGAACTGCTTCTTAGCCTCAATCCATGCTTTACTCAAAACTAAAATTTATTTCTGAGGCTAGTTCTCTAGCAAAGGAATAGTAAATACTTTAGTGATGAGTATAGCTTCTGTACAAAGGTTACCCTCTGAGTAACTTAAACAGAATTACAACCAATATAAAGTATCACAAAGTCACTGTGGTATGCACTTCCCCCGCACAGGGAGAAGACACTGTTCTGAAAGCGGTTTCCTTACCTCCAGGACGTTCGTGTGCCCCATCTGTGTGCAGTAACATTGCAATGGGCATTCCAACATTTTTTGACCTTCCAGCCACAACCACATTCTTTCCTAGAGTGGGAATGCCTATGGAAAAAACAAACAAACAAAATATATATATGTACCTACACACACACATGCATATGCATTTTAAAAAAGCAGTGACACTCTTATAATGAATACTAAAAGAAGAAGTCAGATGACCCCATAGGCTGGGGTTTTTCTCTTCAGTACTGTAGCAATATATATTGAATATCCCTTACTGGAAACAGTTGGGACCAAAAGTGTTTCAGACTTCAGACATTTTCAGATTTGGGGATATGTGTATAGACTATACCAGTAAAAGATCCTCAGTCCAAAAATCAACAAGGCTCAAAAAGCTCCTCAGGGATGCTCAACTTGTACAGC
Source organism: Dasyprocta punctata (assembly GCA_004363535.1). NCBI lineage: Eukaryota > Metazoa > Chordata > Mammalia > Rodentia > Dasyproctidae > Dasyprocta > Dasyprocta punctata. The sequence continues at coordinate 64,793 of RJWM01000264.1, forward strand.
TTTTGTAATAATAAACACAGACACAGTTCTGGGATATACCTACCAGTTCGCTTAATTATTTCCCATACACCCCACGGGGTAGCTGGCAACATGGAATACTGGTCCAAACACATTCGCCCCACATTAATTACGTGAAAGCCGTCAACGTCCTTGTCTGGAGAAACAGCATTGCAGATCCTCCTTTCATCAATATGCTCTGAAAAAGAAATTAGAGCAGCAGCCTTAATCATTGTTACACAGTTACGGGTACATGATTCCAGCTCCTGTGGTTTGTTATGCAAATCCACTCCCCTTCCAGACTTGCCTCCTGATGTACTTCTCCATCTGTGTGGAAGGAACTCACATTAAGCAAAGCCCAGTGCCAATATCAAAGCCAATGTCCCCTTCTCCCACTGCTGCTCTCCACTGTTCTTTGTGTCCAGATCTCAATACCAACCCAGGGAGCAATAGGTATTCTGAGTAGGTCTGTCCCATTTCTACTAAAATACTGCAGCTTTTGAGTTTGCCTTGCCTTTCAGCAAACCCTGGTGAAGAGCGAGGTGTAGAAGGCAGCCAGGTCCCTCTGCTGCTCAGGAATCAGTATAACTGGTGAAGACTAAGACTCACCTGGGAGAGGCAGCTGAACAAGGAGGCCATCTACATTTTCATCATTATTGAGTTTATTGATCAAATTCAACAGCTCTTCTTCTGAAATTGAAGCTGGTTTCACAATGGTCTCACTGTTGATTCCTGTTATAGAAAAATACTGAGGTACTGAATGAGCGCTGCTGCATGGCCTGCTGTGTGCTGCTACCACAGGGGTTTTTATCAGTGCTCCCACTCTGATAGCTGAAAAACTGACCTGTCCACAAGGAACCTAAAAAACTACTATCATAAATAAAATACAGGAGACAAACGCAACACTTTCTATACATTATTCAACACAATCCTTATTAACCTTGTTTTACAAACAAGTAAGGATAGATAAGACAGATTAAAAAGCCAACCAGTGACATAATGTTTCTTGCTCCAAAGTTCATGTTCTTTCCTCTGCACCATGCTAACTCCCAATATCTTTTTTAAAAAAAGGTCGTGATTTACTATTTTCCATAGGTTTCTAGAGATTTTCAGCTACAAGGGCAGGAGGTACCAGTCCTCAGTGATCAACAACAGCATAAACCAAGGGCTCAGGGGCCAGTAACTGTGAGCAGCCACACCAGAAGGAAGGGGCACTGGTGCCCAGACCACTGACCCATGCAGATGGGCAGGGGCACATCTAGACTGCAGCCACACAATATTTTGCAATACTTTGAGACCTACAAGCTTCCCATCACCCACGCCCAATCAAACCACTTCAACTGTATGTACGATTCACTTTGGAAACAATCAGTGTTGAAATCAGAAGCGATTTCCCAGAAGTCAGTCATTTCCTTCAATTCTATGACTGTTCAACCACATCAGTGATGTCTCCTAACATCCTATCACTCAATCTTACCCCCCAGCCCTTTAGTGCTTTAAACGACAAACACCCAAGTCAGAGACTCCCATTAATACTCAAGGAGAGCAAATGTGTTCAAGGTCACCTGTGAAACGCTAAGGCTCAGAACAGAATTTAGCTTATATTCCAGACAACACCAAGGATGCCATCCAGGTTCCTCCTGTCCTATTCTATAAGCTTCCCCAGCAGATAGGGTCTAATTTCCTCATGACGGAGATTTGGATACAGTTCAGTCACATTAGCCTCCTCTGCAAGGGTTTTCTCATCAGAAAAAAGTCAGAAATTACAGTGGAGTTGACATCAGGCTAACCTCAAGTGAACAGCGATGGGGGCTGACGGTCGCACTTACCCACATCTGCAGCTGCCCTGGTTTTGTTGAGAACATACGAGTGACTTGCAGGGTTCTCACCAACCAGAACCACGCTCAGGTGTGGCCGCTTGTTGCCTGCAGCCACCCACTCTTCCACCTCCTGTCGCACCTCCTGCTTGATCTGCTGGGCCAGTTTCCTTCCAGAAATGACAACAGCTTCATTTCTGCAGAAGGCAAGAGTCACAAAACCAAATAGCAAGGATTTCAGTAAAAAGTAAAGCTCAAACCACACAGTTGTTATCAAACACCCAAAAATTTAAAGTTTAGATGAAAATACATAGTGCCTAATCTGAGGGGCAACCGAAGGACAGATTGATCGACTGATTTTCAGTACTAGGATTGAATCCAGGGCTTTTGCACTGAGCTATAGCCCTGGCCCATTTATTTATTCATTCATTCACTCATTCATTCATTCATTCGAGACAAGGTCTCATTAAGTCACTCATCTGCCCAAAATAGACTTGAACTTGTGATCCTCCTGCCTCAAGTCCCAGAGTAGTGGGATTATAGGTGCGCACCACATCTGGACTAGTATAGGTTCTAAGTGGTGCATTGGTACCTTCTGATCATCACCAAAATTTTTCCATGTTTCAATCTGCATTTCTTTGACCCTTTAACACTATGAGGTTTAAAGTTTTCCCTAAAAGCTTATGTGCCACTTGTAGTTTGTGTTTTATCCAGTAATGTTTCAAATTGTTTCCCTGCTGGTCCACTGGCTTTTTATTTTCGTGGTGCTTTTTAATACAGTTGTCCTCAGTATCTGTGGGGCATAGGTTCCAGAATCCCCTCCTCACTTATTGATGCTCAAACTCCTCATATAAGATGGAGTAGTAGTGCATACAACCTATGCACATCTCCTCCATACTTTAAGTCATCTCCAGATTAATTATATCTAATACAACGCAAACCTAGGTAAATACTGATTAAGTGGTATTGTGGAAAAAATGACAAGGAAAAAAGAGTCTGCACATGTTCAGTATATATAAATTTCCCCCAAAATATTTTCCATCTACAGTTGGTTATAGATCTAACTATATATAGATTATGTCATGTAATTAGAACAATGAACACTACACTGTGCAGGTCAAACCTAAAAATGCCTAGTGCTGCCAAGGACCCCTGTGGGGAAGACTGTCCTGGTAAGGAAGGAGGGTCCTCCTCCCAAGCAACAGAGCTCTCTACCCCAGGACTCCACAGTCCCTCAAAGCTCAGAGACCAACAGACCACACCTGGTGCCAAGGACAATTCCCAGGCTGGCCAGGGGTCCAGCTACCGCAAAAACTTAGTCCATCAGGGGCCGTGGAGGTGAACGCACCAGTAAGAGATCCTCCCCAGGGGCTTCCAGCTAGAGCTGCAGAGGGAAGAGTCACAAATAAACAGAGATGGGAGAACAGCAGTCACATCGATGAGCGATGATTAGGGCAAAAGGTCAGAAGACTGCTACTGGAGTGCGGCAGCAAGAAAACCAGGATCTAGGAACCTCCTGGCTTTGCAAAGCTGTCTCTTTCCAAAGAGAACTGGTTAAGAAGCAGTTTCTGGGTTCTATGGAGACAAAAATGTGACAATTCCTAGTTGCTTCCACACATGTCCTTGCAGCAAAGTGTCATTACAAAAACAAAACAAAAAAAAAAAAAAAAACACAAAACCTCCCCTTAGACAAAAAGATCAGGTAAAAACTGATTTTTCCCTTTAGGCTTCTGTCATATAAGCACTGCTTCAATTTCAGAACCAGTGAATTGTCCATATCCTCTTATAGCACATGTTCAGTTCTCAGAGATCAAATCAAATACTAGATACCTCCTATGATCAGACGGGATTAAGTCTCAAGATAATCTCTACTTAAAATGGAATGTCAAAGTTCTAACCTTTAAATCTTCAGTGCCTGCTTTTTACTTGAGTATGATCAAAATATCTACTTCAAACCAAATCTCAATGCCTCAAATATCATACAAAATTTTCTATTTAAAATTTACATTAATCTATAAAGTACCTTGTGAGATATTAAAATCTCATTTAGCAAACTAAATATTTTTATGCAGATTTTATATAGTGATACTAGCAAGGCACAAAATATATAATAGCATTTAATGTACACTAAGACTACATTACAGAAATGAAAACATGTTAATATTTACAAATCCGTTTCAAAACTAGTGTTGAAGAGGACTTCATTAAAAGGGCTTTGGTGATACAAACACCACTGGCAACATTCCTGGTCTATATTAGTATCTGGAGTAGCCACTTTCAGCCAGAAATACATTCCCAACTCCAAAATACTACAGAGCCAAAGAATGCTTAAAAAATGGCTTAAGAAAGTCATTTGTACTAAATAAAGTAACGATATAAAGCGCCAGTTAAACATGTCAATAAAATTACTTTCTCATTCTTCTTTTGGTTATTTATACATATATCCATAATATATTATGGATATACTTATATACAATCATAATAAACACACACTCAGTGAGAACTTAGCTTGCACTTCATTTAAAAGTTTCTTTTGAAAGCAGTAAACTCAGAGAAAATAGTAGCAGTCCACTTTGACTAAAATTTATAATACTAAAGGACACAGGGTTCTGAGAGAAGCCAGTGTTCCAAGTTCCAATCTTTGCTTCCAAAGGCAGGTTCTGGATGTTATGCCAATTTGCTTTTTAAAAAGTCAAAGAGTAACACAAGCTAAAAATAAGATTACAATGTAATGAAGATTTTTCATAATGTATCTGGATTTTATCCTTCCTCTGCTTTCCACAACTTTACCAAAGTTGAAACTTGTTAACTTCCTATCATCTTTTTTGCCAAAAAGCAAATAAAGTCTATATTACCCCAAAATAAACAGGGAAATGGGAAACTCAGCCCAGCCCCATGGGAAATCCAAAAATTATGACTCTACTAAGACTTATTTAGGAATTAGATGATTTTACAGATGTGTTTAGAAAAATTTTCATTAAAACAATAAATCAACAGACTAGAAAGAAATCAGTTTGTTCCAATAAAATTTGAAACTAAAATCCAAGACAGTAGATCTTCAAATTCATCTAAACCCTACAGTTTAGTGATTTTCCTTTAAAAACTGACATGGGGCATTTTGCAACTCACAATCAACTTGTTTTGGGGAAGAGTTCTGATATCTACTAATTAATTGGGATCAGTAATGGATGAAAAGACCCAAAGGAGAATGAAAGTAACACCTATTAAATAGTAAGTCTTTTGTCAAGACTTTTACATACACTACTCTGGGTTACTTTGGGTCATTATAATACCCTGTTATACACAAGAGGAAACTGAAGACAATAGAAATAAGAACAGAAGTCTTTGCCTCCAAAGTCCATTTATCCCTATTCTCCTCTGTCTCCTAGGCTACGTAACTATAAGGCATAAGCCCTATGTTCCTGAAACCCTGCAACAGCAATGCATGGGCACTGTAAACACAGCACCACATGGTCAGCACAGATAATGTGGATTGCCTTCAGAGGTGTGGAGCCCACCTGTGCGTTCAGACAGACAGGTGAAAGAGCATCTGTATGTAAGTGAACTGGTCTGGTTCTTTAGGTTGTGAATTAGAGATTCTTCATAAATACCTTTGCAATCAGAAAAGTCTATGAAAAGCCTGGTCCACAAGCACATGCAGCCAGTACCCCGGGAGGGGTAAGGGAAGAACATACAATAAAGAAAGATGAAGCTGGAAAGGTAGGCTTGGGCGAGACCAAGGAAAGTCTTTTTTTTTTTTTTTTGTCAGTACCGGGGATCAAATTCACAACCTCGGCACTTAAGCCACTGAGCCGAACGCCCAGCCCTGCTTTTTTCCGAGCCAGGGTCGCACTATGTAGTTCAGGCCTTGTTCACGTTGCAGCCCAAGCCAGCCTCGAACTCACAATGCTCCACCTATCTCAGCCTCCCGAGTGCTGGGATTAAAGAGTGCGCCACCACGCCCGTCTCAAGGAAAGTCCTGAATGTTCCAAGTCCCAAGTAGCCCTTCTGAAACTCACTAACAACACATTTTGTAACCCACATTCCACGCTTCAGCAGCAATGCCTTGGAAATGTCCATGGTGGTGGGGGTTGGGGGGTGGTTTACAGGAACTTGAACCCGGAGCCTTCACACTGAACAACATACTCATCCCTTTTTGTTTTTGGGACAGGGCACCACTAAAGGGCTAAATAGCCCAGCGCTGGACCTTGCAATGAAAAGAATCTAAAGGTTGACAGGAAAGAGGGTGCATATGTGGTGGGGAAATCCTAGCTCCGCCTCCCTCCACAAGCCTTTTTAACCTAGGTTTAGGAATGAAAGTTTGAAGTCCAGAAAAATTATGAAAAATCAAATTACTTCCCTAAAGAAATCCAAACAGAGCTTTCCCTGTCTTCCTTGTATTTTTTAACCGATTTTTTTATTGTGGTAAAATAGACATAATATGAAATTTACCGTAGTGACCACTTTGAAGTATACAGTATGATATTAAATACATTCATAATGTTGTGCAACCATCACCATTATCCATCTCCAGAACTCATCTTGTAAAACCGTAACTATTTATGAAACAATGCTCTCACTCTCTTCCTCCCTCCAGTCCCCAGCAACCTCGGGATATTTATCACCTCAAATTACCCAGCCTGGCAATTAGCCAGAGACCACTTTAAATTCATTCCCAGAGGGGAAGTAGCAGCACTGAGCGCTAGGCGACCCACACCCACCTCGAGAGGTGGAGGGAAGTGCGGTACCCGCGAGCAAGCCGGCGCGGAGATTTCATCAGACTGCACCAACCCGGGCCGCCGCTAGGGTCCCGGCAAAGGATGGCTCGCTGAAGGCTGCTCCCCCGGAATCCCTACCGGAGCTCGCCAATGGGTCTCCCCGCTTTCCCCAAGACTCGGCATCACAGGTGGTGCGGCCCGCAGGCTCTGGCCCGTAACCTTCGTGCGTTCCCACGCAAACGAGCGCGCCCCAGAGCCCCGCTGAGTCTTCGCCCCGCGTGGTCGGCCGCGTGTGGTCGAGTGCGGCCGCGCTCGGCGACACGTCGTCCCGCCACACCCCTCTCGGGGTCACCACCGTCCGGGAGATGCCCGGGAAGGACGTCCCTCGGCTCCCCTTGCCAGCCCGGGAGGCCCTCGCCCTCCGTTACCCGGGCTTTATTGCGCTGGTCAGCTTCCAGACTCACTTACCGAACTGCGGCGAGATGGAAAGGGCGACGGCGAAGATGGCAGCTGTGCGTCGGCCTGAGCAGCCGGACGGCCAAAGCCGACAGAAAAGAAGTTGCGGCCATTGCCCGCGCCGGTGCCCGCGCCCTGAGACAAACGAGCGCGCGGGCCGCAGAGTTATATCACCGCGGAATGGCAGACCCCACCTGCCGCCGGCGTCCATTGGTCTATCTAGCTGTTCGTCGGATCTGCCGGAACTGAGAAAGCCAATCGATTGTCTTCACTAAACGTAAGCGAAGCCCGATAGAGCGCTGCTTGTGATTGGAACAAGGAGAGCCAGCAGCGAGGCTGTGGAAGGCCCGAAGGCCTCAGATGCAAGTTCTGATTGGCTGAGACAGTCAAGCCCCTGTCTGACGTAATTAGTGTCACGGAAGCCGGGCTGCAGGAGTCCGAATTCATTCATTCATTAAACAAATATCTGAGCGCCTACTGTGTGCCAGGCAGTGGAAAGGCACCCTAACAGGCAGAACACCAACGAAGAAGTGTAGATCTAGTTAGAAAATCACTATTTGGCAAAATCATAGTAAAAAATTAATTTTTGAGCCATCAATGAATGTGAAAACAGTTCGGTGAAAGTTGGGCAAAAAACAAAAAAAAATTACGTAAGGATTTGCCGGCTCTCGCAAATAAAAGTAGAAGATGCCCAATATAATTAGAATTTTTGTTGAATAGCTCCGGGAAGTCATACTTTAAAACGTATTTATTATTTATCTGTAATTCAAATTCACCTAGGCTTCTTGTGCTTTATCTGACAGCTCTCTTGCATAGTTTCAAGGTATATCGCTAGCAAAATACTTAACACAAACTAAGTGATAGAAGTAAATTCTACCAGCAAGGAGAAAAAGTATTGATGAGTTGAATACGGCCAATCACTTCATAGTTTTAAACAAATCTGAAAACTCGACAAAGCGATATTCCTAAGTCAATGGGTATCCCAAAATGCGTTACAAATTTCTTGTTTTCACATTGACAAGAGCGATCATAGAGCTGATATATAGCATTATCCAGGGGAAAAAACGTATTTCCGAAATTTCATAATATCCTAGAAGATCTTAGTCTAATCATGAGGAAATACCAGACAGGCTCCAACTGGAAGGCGTTCTATAAAATAAATCACTTGTACTCTTTCAAAATGTCAAGATAACAAAAAACAAAGAATAAGGAACTGTTCTAGATTAAAAGAAGCTTAGTATGACATTCAGATTCAATATGTGATTCTGGACCCCACCCCATCATTTTTTGTTTGTTTGTTTGGTTCATTGGTTGGTTAGTTGGGGTTTTTGTTGTTGTTGTTGTTTGTTTGTTTGTTTGTTTTTGAGACGGGAATCACTATCTCAGTAGCTCAGGCTGGCTTTGAATTCACTATGTAGCCCCCCACACTGGCCTTAAACGCATAGCAGTTCTCCTGCCTCAGCCTCCCAAGTACTGGGATTACAGGTGTATGCCAACACTCCTGGCCTGAAACATTAACTCTTCAGAGTGAAACTATGTGTGCTGGGCATGGTGGTACAGCTTAATCTCAGGACTCAGGAGGCTGAGAAAAGAGGTTCATTGCAACTTTGAGGCCAGCATGGACTACACAGTAAGTTCAGGGCCAACCTGAACTATATAAGTAAACTCTGTCTCAAAAAACAAAACAAATGAAAAAGTGAAACTATGTGTGAATACTATTATATATTTTAATATGCTTAACAAAAGGACTTGCCTCTATGCTCCCCACAGTATTATAATGAAATCACATTTGTGCAAAATATCTCCCAAGTTTTAATCCAAATTCTGTGAGTGGGAGAGCTCAGGCTCCTCTGTAGCAAGCTGCAACCAGTCTTTCTGCTTTCTTTTATTACTTGCCTACCACAGTGAACATCCTGTCCTTTCCTCTGCTACTCCTCCCTTAAGGCTGTACCCCCAGGCTGCCTGGCTTCTAGGCCTCCACACCCAGCTCTTCACTGCAATGTCCACAATTTCTCTTCAAAATAGATCTCAGTTTTATCTACCTCACTCCTCCTTGACCTGGTCCTGGTGAACTCCATCTCCTGCCCAAATACAATGATCTCTTATCTGCTTCAGGCCCCACTTCCTTTTATTTATTTACTATCTGGTCTTTTTGAGACAGGATCTCACTATGTAGTTAAGGCTGGCTTTGAGCTCTTTGCTATATTCTTGCTCTAGGCTCCCAAGTGCTGGGTTTATAGGTCTGTGCCACCTTACCTGGCTACATACTGACATGAGGAAGGAAAGTGATCTGCCCAGGGCCATATTGCTACCCAGTATCCATGCAGAGATTGGAACCCTGGCATTTCAGTGACAGCGTGTAAGCTTGTAACCACTGCACTACAGTGCTCAGTGCTTTAATTTCTTAAAAAGTAGATCACATCACGCTTCGGAAATCCTTCCATTTGTTGACCACCTTCTTTCAAATAGGCTGAGATTCTAGTGGCTGGTTTCATCTCCCTTCACTTTACCTTTTGCCTGTTACGTTTTGTCACACTGGTTTCTTTCAGTTCCTTAATCACAGCCAAGTTCTTGCTTGCTTCAAAGCTTTTGCACACCCTATTGATTCGGAGCAGGGCTTTGCTCTCTTCACTTGGCTAACTTGTCCTCTGGAGACTTAGTTTATATGACATCTGAACTCCTCAGTCTCTCTGTCTCTGTCTCTGTCTGTCTTTGTCTGTCTGTCTGTCTGTCTGTCTCTGTCTCTCTCTTTGAGACAGGGTCTCACTATGTAGTCTAGGCTGCACTTGAACTCAAAGTGATCCTCTTGTCTCAGGCTCCCAGCCCACCTCTCCTGAAACTCTCTGCCACCTCCCAAATCTACTCATTACACACTTCCCTTTTGGTCTTCCTTGGGCAGGATTACAGGCATGCTCCACCCAGCCTTAGTCTCTCTTCAATGTCTCCTGTCACAATTCCCCCTCCTGGTTATTTGAGACAGTGTGTCATGTTGTTTGGCTATGCCTCAAACTCTCAATCCTCCTGACTCAGCCTCACAGAGTGCTAGGATTGCAATCCGGTTCCACCTCGCCAGCTTTCTCTTAGTTACTGGGAGTTGAACTTGCGACCTTTGTACTGAGCTACATCTCCAGCCTATTTTTTTTTTAAGAGATAGGGTCTTGGTATGTCACTAAATTGTACAGGCTGGGTTCAGACTTGTATTTTTCCTGCCTCCACCTCCCAGAGTACTGAGTTTACAAGCTTTGCCATCATGCCCAGCCTGCCACATTCTCTTAATGCTCTTAGTACATTCTGTGCTTTTCCTCACAGCAGCTACCACAATTTGTAGTTACACATCATCTACTGATGTAACTATTAGACTAATTGCCATCTAGTGCAACTGAATGTCAGCTCTAGGAGAGCAGAGGCCATATATTTTGTTCATTAATGCATGTGGCTAACACAGAGGTATGATCTTGAATGGTAGACATTTTCAGACATTTTCAGAGTGGAAATTTTCATGTGGCTTCTTTCCTTGGGTTTCAGGTATCCGATGCATTGAGATTTCTCTCTCACAGTCTGCAACCTGAGTCCTGAGATAATGGGCAGAGACATCACAGAAGTTTACTGTCTTTGTTCACTCGCTTGTGATAGAGGCTAAAACTTGAGCCCCTGAGAGTACCACCCAGCTGGGAAGCAGGAACTTACTGTGACCACAGTGGGAGGAAGTTGAACACGGGAGAGGTTGCTGGGGTAAAATGAATTTTGCAAATGATGGGGCAGGACACTTACACAGAATAAAAATGCGAGGTTGCAAATCCTGCCCAAGGAAGACCAAAAGGTAAGTGTGTGATGAGTAGGTCTGGGAGCTGGCAGACAGTTTCAGGAGAGGCGGGCTGGGAGGCTTTGTTATTTGCCACACAGCTTCTGTTTTCAGCATCTGCTGTAAGCAGATGGTGTGTAGCAGTCTCTCTCTGGCTGAGCCAAAGAGGGAATAAAACTTCCTCAGTCTTTGTACAGCTCCTGTCTGGTGGGGCATAATTAATAATTAGCATTCCACCCCTTTTACCAAGAAATCTTATCTTTGATCCTGAAGTGGTGTATATTGATATCCTGGTCAAATACTGAACTGGGATTTTCCCTAATCCCTAAGGTTTCCTTGTTCCCTCCCTGAAACTAACCCTACCAAAAGGTTTTCTTAAGTAACTGGTCTTCATAGATTTAGTAATTCTCCAACTTAAAGAACAATCCCATTAAAAGGTGAAAAAAACTTTCTTGAATTTCTTTATCCTCATGGGAAATTCTATTGTTATTGTTTTGTCTTGAGATAGGGTCTTGCTGTGTAGTTTAGGCTTGCCTTGAACTCGTTATGTAGCCCAGGCTGGTCTCAAACTCATGCTGACCCTTCTGCCTCAGCCTCCCAAATGCTAGGATTACAGGTGTACTACCATGCCAGCCGTTCATGTTATATTTTTATGATAACTATATTATTTAAATATTACTATAAAATCATGAGTCTGTGTCCTTATGTTTCTACCTTCTGTCTAGTTATATCAAATCACAGGAGTTTAAATTACAAACAAAACTACAAAAGTTAATAAAATAAAAATTGACATCATTAATGATGTCAATTAAGTTATTGAATCAGGAATGACAGGTGATGTTTGCATGAATTAAATCAGCAATATGACTATCATGGTGATAGGTACAGGAAAAACTCTTTTACATCAGGCCTCCCCAAATCATTTGCTGAGTTATATAACCCAAGTCTCCCACAATTTCCTTTTTCTTTCTTTTTTTTTTTCTTTTCACCACGGTGTCATTGAGCTATGACTTGGTATTAATGGATCCTTCACCCACATAAAAACCTGTATGTGAATATTCATGGCAGCGTTATTTGTAATTGCCACAAAGTAGAAGCAATCCAAATGTCCATCAACAGATAAAACAAAATGTGGTATATCCCCTAATGGAATACTATTCATTCATAAAAAAAGAATAAAGTCATTTTAAGGCTCGCTTAAAGAATGAACTTTAAAATACCGTACAAGATGAAGTCACAAAAGATCACTTATTGAATGTTTCCATTTATATGAAATGTCCAAACTGGGGAAGTTCAGTGAAATACGAAATAGACTAGTGGTTGGTTGCCAGGAAAGCTAATGGGTATGGGATGAAAATGTTCTAGAAGGAGATAATAGTGATGATGGTTGTGCAACTTGGTGGATACATACACACACAAAAACTGGAACGTACATTTTATTTTATATTTATTTAGAGGCATGCTAAGGATTGACCCCAGGCCCCCGTGCATGCTAGGTGGTGCGTATATTATAAAAAGGTGAAAATATACACCTGTTAAAATTAGATTAAATTTTTTTTAATTAGAGAGACGGACAGTTATCACAGAGGGCTTTCCTCCGCCTAGAGAGAATGGACGGAACACAGCAGCACCAAACAGGACTAACAGCAGGACCAGCCACCGCTCCTTCCGGAGAGCCGCGGTCCCCACCACACCTCTAGCAGAGGGAAGTCCCGGTTTGCAGAACGCTGATTGGCTAACTCCTAAAAGGAGGCGGGGAAATGAAGGGCTGCAGGTCCTTCTTGGCAGGGAGGGGCGGGGCGAAGCCTTGGCTCGCGAGATTTTGCTGTTCCGCATTTCAGGTCTGCGGGGTGGGGGAAGAGCGGGAGGTGGTCGCCTCGGTCTGCACCGGCTCGCAGCGGCTGTAACCCGGCTCGGAGCCCGGCTTCCGCTGTCCGCGAGCTGAGGGACCGTCCGCTGCCTCTGGGTTCCCGCGCGGGTTCCGAATCCTGACCGGGGCGGGGGCCAGCGGCCCCTCCCCTCCCCTCCGAGGACCGAAAATGAGCTTCCTCTTGTGAGTGGGGCCGGGCCCGGGGCGCCAGGCTGTGGGCCGAGGTCGGGTCCCGGGGTCGGGGTCGGTGGCCTACGTCCGCCCCGTCCCTGCTTGGTTCCGGGAGGCGGGGGGGAGGGGAGGCGAAGCCACGGAGGTCAAGATCGAGGCGGAGGAAGTGGAACGAGTGGTTGGGGAGTTGAAAGGCCCCGAGGCCGGCTGCGCCTCCAAACTTTTCCGCCCCAGCGCCCCTAAGGGCGGAGAGACGATCGGGGCGGAGCGCCTGGCCCAGCTGCGAGCTCCTAGTTTCTCTCAAGTTTCTATCGTCTCTGGTAACGCTCCTTGCTGACTTAGCTCTTTGACTCCATCATTATTGTTTAGTTTCATCATTGTCAAGTGTTCATTTACGCCCGCAAAAAATGCTGCCCCAGGAGAGTGGGGAGCGCCTTACTTTGAGAATCTTGAAGTTAGATGGAAGGCTTTGCAGCCAAATCCTTCTGTCCTACTCGGGGCTGCCCACATCGATTTTGTGACCGTAAATACTGTTGTCCTTGGTGGAATCCCGTTTGAAATAATATTGGACTCAAACGAGGCTAAATTGGACAAATTTGTAAATTCTCTGATGACTTACACACGCGAGGGTTTAAGCTCTGGCACCTTATTCTCAGGTATTGTTCTCTGCCTTGTATATTATTAAACTGTGTTTTATGATTGAATAAGTAACCATTTTTAGTTATGAATGAAGTCCACTTGCTTGATTTTTTTATTACTTTTTACTGAATTACAGTGTTTCATAATCAGAGTTTACCCGCTTCTTTAATGTGAGAAATGTGGATTCTTTGGGGTATATTGCTGTTATAAAATAGCATTACTAAAAGTATCTGTCATAATTTCCTTTTTCCTGCCTTTAAATTATTTTCTGAAGGGGATAGTCTCCAAAATAGGATCATCATGTCAAGTTTTTATGACTTAAAGCCGGGCGTGGTGGTGGCATGCTTGTACTGTTATTCCAGCTGCTTGGGAGGCTGAGGTAGGAGGACCCAGAGTTCAAGACCACCTCATCTCAAAAAATAGATTTCATTACTGATTTTCATTTTATCGGAAGTGTTAGACTGGTAAGGAACATCCAAGTCCAAGTTGATATTTAGTTAGAAATTCATCTGTGGATGCACCGTTGTTGCCTTTTGGACCTAAATGTTTGGCTTTATTTCTTTGAAACTATGTCGTTTTGATGGACCCTAGGTTTTCCACTTTGGCTATTTTGAATAGTGCTGCAATGAACATTTGTGTACAGGTTTTTGTGTGCATGTATGTGTTCCTATCTCTTGGATATATACATAGAAGTGTAATTGCTGATTTATATCGAACCTCTGTTTTACTTTTTGAGAAATTGCTGAACTTTTTCAAAGCACTGTGCCGTTTTGTGTTCCCACCAGTGCTGTGTGAGGGTTCCAATTTCCCCATACCCTCCCTAGCCATCTGAGTATGGAGTAGAATTTCTTAATTTTGACTTGTAATTCCCTTATGACTAATTATATTGAACATTTTTTGTGTGTTTATTGGCCATTTGTACATATTCTTTAAAGCTCATTCACATCCTATCCTTTGCTCATTTTTAAATTGGATTGGCCTTTTGTTTTCAAGCTGTGAGTTTTTTGTTGGCCACAAGTCCTTTTATCACATGTGAGATTTGCAAATGTTTTCTTCAATACTGTAGATCATTTTCTGCTGGATTGATAATGTCATTTGAAATGCAAAAGTTTTAATTTAGATGAAGATCATATTGAATCTTAAAAGATTAATGTTAATTTTCTATATTTAGTCTCTTGTCATTTACAGTTTATTTCTATGTGTATAGGGCAGGTCCTTCTTATTTAATACCTTTCTATTCAGTGTGGCTCTTTGCCGTGTTAAAAAAAAAAAACTTTCCATATTTGGTTTTTAGTATTTTTACAGTTTTTTCAGTGTTTTTTTTTTTTTTTTTTTTTTTTTTGCGGCACCGGGGATCGAACTCACAACCTTGCGCCTTCGTGGGCAGGTGCTTAAGCCGCTGAGCCAAACTCCCGGCCCTAGTTTTTTGAGGCAGGGTCGCACTATGTAGCTCAGGCCGGCCTTGCGCTCGCGTTGTAGCCCAAGCCGGCCTCGAACTCACAACGCTTCTCCTACCTCAGCCTCCCGAGTGCTGGGATTAAAGGCGTGCGCCACCATGCCCAGCTATTTTTTTCGGTTTCTTATAGTCATTTAAAATTCAATTAAGATGTGTTATGTAAATGTACCAACTCCCTATGATGAATATAATCATATAGTACAAACATGTATTAATAAGAGTTTTTAAAAATAAGTTAAATTTCCTCAAGTAAAGTGAAGGCCCACAGTTCTGTTGCTTTCCCCTTCCTAGAATATCGCCACCAGTTTTGTGTGCATTGTTCTGATACCCTCTGTGCATTAAAAGGGGTCCTGCTGTACATTTAGTTCTGTAATGTGTTTGGCTGTGTTTTGAATCTTTCTGTATGAATATATCTACTCTTTGTCCTTCTTTGCTACTATAACATCTTACATGCTATAAATGTGCCATCATAATTTAACTTCCTTCTTTGCTACTATAACATCTTACATGCTGTAAATGTGGCATCATAATTTAACTTGAGGATTGTAGACTTTAGGATAGTTTCCAGTTTTTCACTGTTAAAAACAATCTTGGAAAACAAATCTTTATTTTTACCTAGGAGAGATACCTAGAAATGGAATGGTTGGTTTGAGGAACTACTTAACTTCTACAGATAGTGGTTAAAGTATTAATTTCTCTTTTCTCTAGTCTATACTTAACCAATGTAGTCATTCTTTCTGTGTTTTGGGGGTTTTTTGTTTGTTTGTTCTTGGTGTTTGGTTTGGTTTGGTTTTGGTACTGTGCTTTGGCCCAGTGCTTTTTAAAAATGCTTTATTTTGAAATATGGTCTCCCTGAATTGTAGGGTTACACAGGTGGGACTCAAATTTACAGTCCACCTGCTTCAGCCTCCAATTGTGCTGGGATTAAGGTGTGTGCCACCACACCCAGCATCATTCTAACTGTTGACTCACAGAAAAATAAATCTTACTTCAATTGAACAGTTTTTCATGTTCTTTTATCATTGTACTTCTGAGTTGCCTTTTCCTCTCCTTAGCCTATTTTCTGAAGAGTTCCTTTAACAAGTTCTAGAAGTTCCTTTTTGTCCAGCTAATCTTTTGTAACTTATGTTCAATGTACTTTTTGTTACTTTGTTACTTATGTTTTTGCTGAGTTATGGAAATTTTAATTGTTATGATTTGAAATCAATTCATTTTTTCTTTAAAATTTTTAGGTTTTGTGTCACATTCAGAGCACCTTGTGAGTTACATGAAATGGAAGTTAAAACTTAACTTTTCCCCAGTAATTATGTCTACCTCGTTTTCCCAGCTACACTTCAAAATGTTAATGTTTCTTTTACCATGGTTTGCTTTGATGGCCTCACAAATATTTTGATACAGAAAACTAGATCCTGAAAATGAGAATATTAGAGTTAGCACCTCCCATTTACCTTTTCTGTAGGTAATCGAGGCTAGAAGAAAGTAAGGTTTTTTAGTAGTTACAGAGTTAGTGATAGAGCAAGGACTAGAATCTGGGTGTGTTTTTTGTTGTTGTTATTTGTTTTTTGGTAAAAGTACCCTTTATGCCAGACTTCTGCATGGGGTATATTACATTTTACTTACTTGTGAAATTATGCTGCTTATCCAACTTTCATGTTTGGGAATAAACTAGACACCCCCAACACCCCACGTCCATGCATGGTAGGCAAGCACTGTACTACTGAACTATACCCTCCTAAAATTCTCTTGTTGTAATCATCATCCCCTCCTTCCATCCTGGGATCTTTCAGGGAATATTTTTATTTCATTTCACAGATGACTTTCCGTACCTAAAATTATGCTGTTCTGTGTTCAGTCCTAAAAATTCATACATTTTTACTTTTAACCCAACAGCAGCAGCCGCTCTTCTAAAACATTCAAGCCCAAGAAGAATATCCCTGAAGGGTCTCATCAGTACGAACTCTTGAAACATGCGGAAGCAACTCTAGGAAGTGGAAATCTGAGACAAGCAGTTATGTTGCCAGAGGGAGAGGATCTCAATGAATGGATTGCCGTGAACAGTAAGTATTTAGCAATATTCAGCTTCTTTGGTTTATAGAAACATTTTGCTAAAATCTTTTTGTTGGCTGGGGATTTAGCTCAGTGGCTTAATGTCTGGCAGGCGCAGGGTTGTGAGTTCGATCCCCAGTTACAAAAAAAACCCAAAAACATCTTTTTGTTGTTGTTGTTGTTTTTTGAGACAGGGTTTCGCCACATAGTTCAGGTGAGTCTTGAATTCACTATGCAGTCCATGCAGGCCTTGAACTCACTACGTAGTCCAAGTTGGCTACAAACTCACAGCAATCCTCCTGCCTCAGCCTGCTGAGAGCTGAAATTACAGTGTGTGCCACCATGCCCAGCTAAAGTCTTTTTTTTTTTTTTTTTTTTTTTTTTTGCGGCACTGGGGATGGAACTCACAACCTTGCGCTTGCCAGGGCAGGCGCTTAAGCCACTGAGCCAAACTCCCCAGCCCTGGTTTTTTTGAGGCAGGGTCGCACTATGTAGCTCAGGCCGGCCTTGTGCTCGCGTTGTAGCCCAAGCCGGCCTCGAACTCACAACACTCCGCCTACCTCAGCCTCCCGAGTGCTGGGATTAAAGGCGTGCACCACCATGCCCGGCATCCAGCTAAAGTCTTGTTAATGAATTTTCTCTTAGGGGCATAACTGTTGTGATACGACAGATTAACTCTAAAGACGCATAAATAGAAATACACCTAAAACTTGTGTTCTTCAGAATACTTGGTCGCATCTTTGGTCGAGTAGAGAGGCCTGAGAAGTGCTGAGTGCTTCAGGGTCATTCCTGAGGAGAATACCATGCAGAACTGAATAAGGTCAAATAAAAAATTGATAAATGCAGAGATTCTCCCCTGGGGACCATGCATTTGTAGGAATCCATTGCATAGTTTTGCCCCCACTCCCAGCAGTACTGGTTGACCTTCACATTCACAGAAATCCATGGCAGTTCCTGTGGGCAGTCAGTTGTTTGTTGTGAGTTAAGAGTCCTCAGAAAGAAATTGAAAGACTAGGAGAAAATGAAGAGATCCAGGAGCTGAGTTCAAGAGAACCAGGACTTAACATAGAATGTTGTGCTGAGGCTGGAGATTTAAATGTGACAACCTCTCATTCTGAGGTGAGACCCATTCTGGAAACTTTTTAATGGAAAATTTCAGACATAAAAAGGTAGAGAAACTGGGACAGGGAATTCTCAGGTACCCATTATCCCACTTCAATAAATATCAATTTGTGGCTAATAGTGCTTCTTTATGTCCCCTGACTATTTTGATGCAAGCCCCAGACATGTTATTTCATCTGTAAGTATTTCTAAAGACAGGACTTCTTTTAAAGATAATGACACCCGGGCACAGTTGCCTATGTAATTGCAGCTGTTTGAGAAGCTGAGGCAAAAGGTTCACAATTTTGAGACCAGCCTGGGCATTTGAGCCCAGGATAGCTTGGGACCCTGTTTCAAAATAAAATTTTAAAAGGTTTGGGGTATAGTTCAGTGATAAGAGTGTTTGTTTAGCATGCTCAGAGTCCTGGGTTCAATCCCCCATACCACACACATACACACACACACACACACACACACACAGTCATCCTTTAATGTTATCAAATTATCTACTTAGTGTTCGCATTTCCCTGATTGTCCTTTTTAATATTTTCTTTTTCTTTTTTTTTTAATTTAAGCTTGGTTTAAATCAGGATCCAACAGGGCCTGTATGTATGTTTTTTCAAATCTCTTAATTGACAGGTTCCTTTTCATTGCAGTCTTTTTTCCTCTGCTTTTTATTTTTGAAGGAACCAGGTCATTTGTTTTCCACAGTATGAATCTGCTGATTCTATCCCCAAGGCATCCATTATCTGTTCTGTTTCTCCTTTTATCTCCTGTAACATTAGATGTGGAACAGTATTGTCCTGTAGAACTTTCTGCTAAGATGAGAATGCTCTATACCTTTAGTGTGGTTATTTAGCCCTTGACATGTGGCTAATGTGACAGAGGAACTGAATTTTTAATTTAATAGAACTAAATTTTAATGTGGGTATAGTAACCAGGTGTGGCTAGTGGTAACCATGCTAGTGGTTTGATTTTGGTTTTATGTTCAACTACTTTTTAAAAAAATTTTATTTAATTTTATTTTAAAGATAGTAAAATCAAACAAAACATAACAGAACAAAGTCAATCAAAACAAAGCAGTAGAACTGGTACAGAACTTTAAAGCAAGATACTAGGAAAACAATAGCTACTATAGTATATCTTGTTATCTTCACAGTAGTTGACCATTCCATCAGGTATAGTAAAACCAAACCAAAAACAAAACAGAATAACATCAATCAAAACAGAATGTGAAATAAAGCAAAAATTAATCAGAATAAAGCTAAACAGTGAGAACAATATTGGGCCTCAAAGACAAGACAGAAGGAAATCCCCCATATTTGCTACATTGCATACTGTCATCCTCCCAAGAGATGCTCAGACTGCTGGCCCCAGGCCTGCAAAATCAACCAAACAATACAAGCATTTAGCTGCTTTTATGTACCTAAGTTGCTATCAACTGAGCCGGTCCTCAGAACCAGCAGGTTGCTGGGGGAGGGTTTGGGTGGGGGGTCTTGATTCTCAACCTGCGCACAGGTAGGCGCACAGGAGGCACGCATCTTTGTCTTCCTGGAGTCTGCATTTTTCTCTTCCTGGAGTCTGCACGGGTCGCGCCACTCACCAGGAAGACTGGCTAGTTGTCTTCTGGTTGGAACCTCCCTGACCCAACATGGCAGGTTGTTCAACTAACTACTTGATAGCTAGTGGAATATGTTTCTATAGTGTCTAGTTGTATTTTTTTTAATTATCCAAAATTCATAGTTCACAGTAGAATTCACTTTTCTTGTATATTCTGTGGGTTTGGAAAAGTTTATAATGACAGCATATTCACCACTATAATATTATCACAGAATCACTCAAAATCCTCTATCCTTTGCCTGTCTTCTCTCTTTCCACCCCCAGCTTTTGGCAATCATTGATTTTTATTGTCTCTATAGTTTTGCCTTTTCCAGAATGTCTTCATATAGTTGGAATCAGATAATATATAGCTTTTCCATACTGACTTCTTTACTTAATAATATTTAAGTTTCTTCCATGCCTTTTCCTCATTGACAACTCATTTATTTTAAGCCCTGAGTAGTCCCTTTACTAGATCATTGATCACAATGTATTTATCCATTCACCTACTGAAAAATATCCTGGTTGCTTTCAGGTTTAGAGAGTTATGAATAAAGCCTTTGTAAACATACATGTGCAAGTTTTTGTGTGAACTTAAGTTGTCAGTCCTTTGGGCAAATACCAAGAAGCACAGTGACCAGGTGTATGGTAAGCCTTGCTTTGTAAGGAACCATCCGTCTCCTGCAGTGGCTGGACCATTTGTTTCCCACTAGCAGTGAGTGAGAGCTCCTGTTGCTCCACAGCCTTACCAGTTTTTGGTGTTGGCAGTGTTCTGGATTTTGGCCATTCCAAATAAATAGGTAGTGGTGTCTCGTAATTTTAATTTGCATTTTTTTTGATGACATTTTGCGTAGGGCATCTTTTCATGTGTTTATTTGCTGTGTATCTTCGATGAGGTGTCTGTTAAGATCTGACTCATTTTTTGAGTTGTTTATTGTTTGTTGAGTTTTAAAAGTTCTTGGTATATTTTAAGTAACATTCCTTTATCACGTATATCTTTTGCAGATATATTTTGCTAGCCTGCTGCTTGGCTTTTACTCTAATGACAGTTTCTTCTGCAGAACAGAAAATTTTAATTTAATGAAGTTCAGCTTATGAGTGCTTTCATAAACTGTGCCTTTGATCTTAAAGGTCATTGCCAAGGTCACCTAGACTTTCTCCTCTGCTTCTCCCATGTCTCCCAAGAGTTGTGTACTTTTGCATCCTACATCCTGGTCTGTTGTTAACTTTGAGTGGATTTTCATGAAGGGTGTAAGGTCTGTCTAGATTTTTTTTTTTTTTGAGACAGGGTTTAGCTATGTAGCCTAGGCTGGCCTGGAACTTGCAGCCATTGCTTACCTCAGCCTTCCAAATACTGGGTTTTTAGGCATGCACCACTGTGCCCAGCTAGATTCATCTTACTTTTTGTGGGTATCAAGAATCGAACTCAGGACCTCACCCTTGCCAGGCAGGCCCTGTGCTGCCAAGCTGTATCCCTGGTCCCAGATTTCATCTTTTTGCATATGGGTGTCCAGTAGTTGTAGTGCTGTTTGTTGAAAACTGCCTTCTCCATTGTGTCGGCTCTGCTCCTTTGTCAAAGCCCAGTAGGTCTATTTCTGTGTTCTCTATGCTAGTCTATTGAATTATTTATTCTGTCACCAATACCACACTGACTCAATTACTGTACTTTATAGTAAGTATTGAAATTGAGCAATGTGTAGAAGTCAGTGTGGAGATTCCTCAAAAAGCTAGGATTAGAAGTCCCATTTGACCCAACTATTCCCCTTCTGGGTATCTTTCCAAAAGAATTAAAAACATACCACAGCGATATATGTGTACCTATGTTTATAGCAGCACAGTTCATAATAACCAGATCTTGGAAACAACCTCAATGCCCATCAACTGAGGAATGGACAAAAAAGATGTGGTATTTCTATATAATGGAATACTACTCAGCTATAAAGAATGATAAACTGGACGCCTTCATACTTAAATGGATACACCTTGAGAATGTACTTATCAGTGAAATAAATAAGTCACACACATGTAAGCACTGTATTGCACTTGTGTGACAAAATGAAGGAAAAACTGAATGTTTATGTATATGTATAAAAAATAGTTAAGATAGTTAAAGAAAAAACTTCGCTGAGATTTTGATAGATATTGAGGTGAATCTGTAGGTAAGTTTAGGGAGAATAAATGTTTTGATATTTGTCCAATTCACATATATAGTGTCTCTTATTTAAGTTGTATTTGTGTACTTTTGATCAGTTTTTATAGTTTTTAGGATACAGATAATGTATTTTGGTAGACTTATTCAGTAATGTTACTTTAAGCTTTTTTTGTGATGTTATAGCTTGTGCCTTTACAATTTTACTTTTGAATTGTTCATTGCTTGTATATAGGCCAACACTAGATTTCTCTATATGGCTTTGTGACCTTGTGCCATGACCTTGCTAAACATGCTTGTCTGTCTTTTTTTTTTTTTTTTTTTTTTTTTTTTTTTTTTTTTTTTTTTTTTTTTTTTTTAGATTCTTTGTAAATTAAAGAAAAGAAATTGAGCAATGTCAATCTTCCCACTTTGCTTCTTCATATAAAATTTAGAATCAGATTTTTGATACACTGAGATTTTTATTGACCAATTGTCTTGTTATTGCTCTTATCAATATTGATAATCAGCTTTTGGTTTTTCTTTTGATTTTTGTTTTTTGAGACAAGGTCTCACTATGTAGTTCATATCGGCTTTGAATAATGTCATCAGTGCATTTGTATAAAAACCTCATGTAGGCTACATGTATAATTTAAGTTTTCTTATAATCAAATTTAAATTTTTTTCTTGTTAAAAAACCATATTCACATTGCTTAAGAGAAGAAAAGGTGAAGAATTATGTAGTATGTTATCTTTTGTATAAGAAATGATGAAGAAACGTAGGGGCAGTAGACAGAAAATGCAGTAATTGTGTCTGTGTTGGAGTAGCTGGAATTTAGGGTGTTTTTTTTTTAAACTCAGTAGTTTTCATATTGTTTTGATTTGAGCCATGTAAAATGTTATTCAAAATAAAACTTTTTTTAAACCTTTATTTAAATAATCATTGCTTATTCCAGAGATCTTATATTTTTCTTTGAGACATACTGCTATAAATCAGATCAAACTTTTTGTTCATTTGTTTTTTTGATACAGGGTCTGCCTGTGTAGCCCTTAAACTTGCAGCAATCCTTCTGCCTCAGCTCTGAGCGCAGGGATTACAGGCATGTGTCACCATGCCTGGCTCAAACCTTTTGGCCTCTCGTTCCCATTTTTTTCTTAAAAATTACTGAGAACTTCAAAGAACTTTTAACTATAATGTAGTTGGTATTACTGTGTTACAAATTTTAAATACTTACTTTTTATTAAGTTCATTTAAAAATAATAAATCAATTACATGTTAATATATTTTTATTTAGAAGTGTTCTCCAAAACAGATTTCAAAGAGAAATGTGGCATTAATATTTTTGTAAACCTTATTTATTGCCTGGATTAATGAGTATTTAGATTCTTAGATTTGCTTTTGCATTCAGGAGGCCCTGAAAAATTCCACTGTACCCTCTTGACAGAAAGAGAGTGAAAAGAGCAATTAACATGGTTTTGTCCTCACAGATCCCCCTGAAACAGGGAATCCCTGTGCCACCTTTTGAGAACAGCTCCTTCAAATCAAACCAGTCACCGTCTTGGCATACTTGATTTGCACAAATAATGGAGCTTAAATGTTGCTTTCTTAGAAACATGACTAATTTAGAGGAAGGGTTATAGATGAGGGAGTTTTATGTAAAATTCCTTTTGACAAGGTGAATTTTTTTAGGTCTATTTTTTAAGAAGCTTGGAAAAACCCTACTTGATTTTCAGATATTTCCTTAGCAAACCGAAGTGTTTAAAAAACTTTCCAAGTTTCATATGACTCTCTTTGCACTGAATAGTTATACTTTATTCACTCAGGTTTATGAGTTACCCCATCTGCTTCCATTTTCTTCCAGATCTAACTGAAGCTCATGTTGGAACTACTCCCTAATCACCTCAGCTCCTTGCCTTTTCCCTGAACCTTAGCGCTTAGTGTTGCTTTTGGGTCCTCTTTGTTTTACGTGTAAGGGCAGTGCTAGGTGTTAAACTTGGGGCCTCACACATGCTGAGCAAGCACTTTACTCCTGAGCTACATTGCCAGCTATCTATGTATTTATTGATAAATCGATTCTCATTTACAGGATCATGCCAAGTTGCCCAGGAGGGGCTCCAACTTGTGTTTCTCCTGGCTCAGCTTCCCAAATAGTTGAGAGCATAGGTGTGCACCACTGCACCTGGATAGATCCTATCTTCTTATACTGTATTTTGTATTACTCATTTAAAAAAATTTTATCCCTTCTGTTAGCTGGAGACCCCAGGGCAAAGGACTTGATCCCGTCTTTTTTATGTCTTTAGTGTGGTTTCTTTCTGGCCTCAAATGTTTATTCTGAATTAGATGTCTTTAAGACCTGTTGTTATAGTTGATAAGCCTTTTTCCTCACAGTGTATTCCACAATACTTTTTTCCTTCTTTCTGAGAAATCATTGTTTGATTCAGATGGATAAGGAGCTATTAATTTTTTTTGGTCTTCTTAATTATATGACAAGTCCCTAACTTAGAACATTCAAGTTGTAGACTTTTCACAGCTGTACTGTGTAAGATTCAATTTGTCGGATCATGGACAAGTCCGACTTAGGAACGTTCTTTTGGAACCAAACTCGTTTGTAAGTTGGAGTCTTACTGTAATCAAATTATATATTATGTTTACATAATAATTACTATAAATTAAACTTATCTCCAGTATTTTCCTATTCTTATAACTAGTTAACGTTTAGTATTTTAAAAGTTAATGTTTAGTTGGCCATGGAAGGGAGCACCTGTAGTCCTAGTTAATCAGGAAGCTGAGGTAGGAGGATCACTTGAGCTTGGGCATCTGAGGCTAGACTGGGCAAAGATAGTGAGAGCCTATCTCAAAAAAAATTTTTTTTGGTCCATTTTTTTCTTCAGCTGAGAAGTCTGACATTTTTGTTATGTTTACCTAGACATTTAACACAGTTCTGCCATTACCTCTGCAGCTGTGGATTTCTTCAACCAAATCAACATGTTGTATGGAACTATTACAGAATTCTGCACTGAAGCAAGCTGTCCAGTCATGTCTGCAGGCCCCAGGTACGTCAGCCTGATTCAGAGGTGTCGGGAGACTTTCTGCTTTATCAGTAATGGATGTGTAAATGGTAGATTTTTTTGTTTTTATATGTTTGCTTATATAAAGTTGGTTCCACTTTGTTAGTTCATGAATACTGACCTATAGCTGTTATTTTTAAATACATTGGTATGTGATTATTTAGTGTTTGATTTTTATATTACGTCATAGTAACTTTGAGTATTTTGTTGTAGGAAAGAAAGTATAGAAATTTGAATTATGTTTATCTTGTATCCCAAAACTTATTTTTTTATTTAATTAATATTTATGGTTTCCTGCTAGTTTTAAATGAATTTTTGGAAGTTTTTAATTGACCTTTAAATATTCGATTATTTTTTTCTTGTGCTTATTTAGCATTAATGTAAACAGCACAATTTAGAAGTGATTACCTTGTTTAACAATGCTGGGTTAAAAAATATTTTGACTATCATAAACTTAAAGAAAAACTAAAGAGTATAGAATTCTTTATCACCTATAATATAATGTTTTGGTGTTTCTTGCAGTGATTTTTCTTATGATAAACTACAGATTTTGTGTAACAATAAATAATATCAACATGTTTGTCTCTTGTACTTTGACTTTTCTATAGGTATAAGGAAAAAAGATCTCCAATGAGTTTTTGATCCTATTTTTGTTGCAGTGTAGGAAGCATATTGTTATTTTATGTTTCATTCATCAAAGTTTATTTATTTTATTTTATTTTATTTTATTTTTGGCACCAGGGATTGAACTCACAACCTTGTTTTTTTGAGACAGAGTTTCACTGTGCAGTTCAGGCTGGCCTTGAACTCACTTTGTAGCGAAGGCTGGTCTCAAACTCGCAGCAGTCCTCCTGCCTCTGCCTCCCAAGTGCTGGGATTTCAGGTGTGCGCCATCATGCCTGGCCCTACATTTGTCAAACTATAAAAGAAATTAAAATGAATGGGAAATATAAATTTGTCCATGGCTTAAATGCCTGGAGGAATTTTGCAAGATCTTGTTCATTATTGTAGTTCAGCAAAGGTAAAAGGAAAAAATATGCATGGCTAAAAACATATTTCTCTAAGTCTATCTCCAAGAAACAGGATTTGATAATCTTGGCACTGACGATAAGTTATGGCCAAGGGTCTCAGAACGTAGCAGATCCGTTTCCTCCTTACACAGCCCTCGGCATCTTTCTGCCTTCCTCACAAGCGTGCAGTTCCTTCATCTGTCCTGGGCTGTCTTATAAAACATCCTTTCTGGTACTGCCAGCTGCCACATTGTCTTCCTGTTCTCTTCAGTTATAACCATCACATTTCACAGTAATTGTGCAGGGAATTTATAGTAATCTTTAGTAGAACTTTAGGTAACTTTATTCAAGTTACATAGTTTATATTAACAAAGTGTAGAAGTAGCACATTTATTGATGTTTTTGAAAGCTATCAGTAAAACGTATTTCTCTTCAGGTATGAATATCACTGGGCAGATGGTACTAATATTAAAAAGCCAATCAAATGTTCTGCACCAAAATACATCGACTATTTGATGACCTGGGTTCAGGATCAGCTTGATGATGAAACTCTCTTTCCTTCTAAGATTGGTGAGTTAATGTTGTACAACTATTTTTCTTTCTGAATTATGTGGTCTTTTTTAATACTCTGTTACTTTGAAGTACTAGAATGGGCCGGGATATAGCTCAGTGGCACTGTACCTGCCTGGCAAATGCAAGGTCCTGAGTTCAATTCCCGGTACCAAAAAATTAAGTACTAGAGCTAGGCATAGTGATACATAGCTGTAGTCCTTGCACTTAGGAGCCTGAAGCAGGATTATTTGAGTTCAAAGCCAACCTGAGCTATTTAGTGAGACCTCATCTCAAAGAAAAAAAAATTTTTAATAGAAACTGCCATATTCTTCTCCAAAGAGTATTAGTATATACGCCCTCTAGAATGTTTTTGTCTGCCTGTGTTTCTTTTTTTTTTCCGACACAAGTCTTGCTGTGTAACCCAGGTTGGCCTTGAACTCGAGGTAGTCCTGTTGCCTCAGCTTTCTGAGTGCTGAGATTAAAGGCATGCAACACCAGGCCTGGCTCTGCCTGTGTTTCTTTACCATACTGATTATTACTCACTTTTTCTTTTTAGTCTTTTGCAAATTAAGGGAATACATTTTTGTTTCGGCGTACATTTAAAAAATATTGATAAGGTAAACTGTATCTTGTTTTATTGATCATCGTATGTTTTCTGTTTATATCTTTTGTCCATTTCTGTTAGGAATATTAGCTCTTCGTATTTTTCCCCAAGTTGTCGTTTGTCTGATTTGCTAATGGACTGTTTTGCCCTGTTCATCTCTCATTTTGTCTTACTAATCATTTCCTTATGACTTGAGTTTTAATACACTGATGAAAAACTTTTTCCCTACTTCTGGATTATTAAAAAAACTTATGTTTTCATTTAGCACTTTTGTGATATTTTTTTCCATTTAACACTTTGGTCTGTCAGTTTTTCTTCTGGAAGTTGCTTTCATTATTTTCTGAACAGAAAATTTGGTCAGTTTTTCCCAGTTCACTTATTGAAAACATGTGTCTTTTTTGCCCTGATTATCTTATGTCACAATAGCTTACCATATATTTGGAGGCCTTTTAATCTCTTTATCACTTCCTATGGAAATTCCACAGTTTTTCATTCACATAGCCATATATCTTTTTACCATCTTACAAGGGTAGGCTCCTTTCTTTTCTTTTTCAGAATATTCACAGCTGTTCTGAGGTATTTGTCTTTCCCAAGAATTTAGAATCATTTTCTCAAGGTAAAGAACAAAACAAAATCTTTAGATTGCATCTAATTTTTATACACAAATGTATTCTTACTGTCTTTATACTGAGTCTTCTAGCCAAGAATAAAATATTCTTCATTTATTCTTGTCTTCATTCCTCTGTAAAATTCTATTTTATTTTATTTTTTAAAATTTTATTTATTTTTTTTTTGGTATTGGGGATCGAACTCACAAGCTTGCATTTACCAGACAGGTGCTTATGCTGCTGATCTAAATCCCTGGCCCCAAAATTCCATTTTATATTAATCCTTTTTAAATTTTTTTTTTTTTTTTTTTTTTTTTTTTTTTTTTTTTTTTTTTTTTTTTTTTTTTTTTTTTTTTTTTTTTTTTTTTTTTTTTTTTTTTTTTTTTTTTTTTTTTTTTTTTTTTTTTTTTTTTTTTTGCCAGGGATCAAACTCAGTGCTGTGCTGCTGAGCTATATCCTCAGCCCTGCTAATCCTTAAAGTGTTTTAAATTTATTCGTAGGCATTTTGGGTTTGTTTTTGTTTTGTTCTGTTTTTTGTTTTTTGTGACAAGGTTTTGCTTTGCAGTTCAGGCCAGCCTTGAACTTACTATATATCCCAGTCTGGCCTCCAACTCGTGGCGATCCTCCTGCCTCAGTCTCCCATGTGCTGGGATTACAGGCATGAACCACCACACCCAGCTTATTCCTAGGCATTTTATTCTTTTTATTGATACTTGGCCTCTTCTTTTTTTCTTTCTTTTTTTTTTTTTTTTCTTCTTCTTCTTTTTGAGATAGGGTTTCACTCTGCAGTTCAGGCTGGCCTTGAACTCACTTTGTAGCCCAGGCTGGCCTCAAACTCACAACGATCCTCTTGCCTTAGCGTCTGGAATACTGGGGTTACAGGTGTGAACCATTACACCTGGCCTGAAACTTGGTTTCTAACTGATTATTATTTGATATATTGGAAAGCTGTTGATTTTTATAACTGTTATACTCTATTTTGTTAATTTTTGGTTCTCTTAAGTTATTGAAGTATGCAGCTTCATCATATGAGGATAATGTTAATTTGTCCTCTTTTTTTCTGATACATATTCTTTTCGTTTTATGCTTTCCTAACTGCACTGACCAGTACTTCCAGAACAATGCTGAGTTACAGTGATGATAGCAGAAATGCACATCAAGTGTTGCACTTGATCTGTTTAATGTTGGTCACTTTTTCCATTCTGTTATTAAATCTTTTCTTTTCTAGCTGGGGATTTAGCTTAGTGGCATTAGTGCCTGCCTGGCAAGTGCGAGGTCATGAGTTTGATCCCCAGTACCAAAACAAAACAAAAAAACCCTTTTCCTTTCTTACAAATTCTTTATTATGTATTGCCTCTATTTGAATACCTATTGAATATAACTTGGAAAGTACTTAGATTAAAACAAATTAGTTATTCTTGCAGGTCTCCTCCTTATGGAGATAAAGCAATTTTTTGAGTTCATCCTTTTTTTTTTTCAGTTTCCTGTTCTTCATTAATTCACTGTCATGTTCTGGAATCCCCCGTCCCCATTAAGCTATCATCTGCATGTTTGTGTTTTTTATTTTGTTTTCTTTTGCGGCACTGGGGATTGAACTCACAGCCTTGTGCTTGCCTGACAGGCGCTTAAGCCATTGAGCCAAACTCCCAGCCCTAGTTTTTTGAGGCAAGGTCACACTATGTAGCTCAGGCCGGCCTTGTACTCAAGTTGTAGCCCAAGCCGGCCTTGAACTCACAATGCTCCTCCTACCTCAGCCTCCTGAGTGCTGGGATTAAAGGCGTGCGCCACCATGCCTGGCTCATCTGCATGTTATTTTTGCTAGTTATTTTATTAGACATAACTGTTTTATTACTAACTTTTTACTAATATATTCATGTTGTTAATGTTATTAACAAGATACTTTGAACATTTTGAGAAAAGGGTTTTGATTTCTAAAACATTTCTTCAGTACACGAATACTGGATTGTGCTCAGAGAAACGTGTCCATATGCTTCTGTATAATATTCAAAAAGTCAAGTTAGCTAGGACTTGGAGGAATAAACAAAAAACACAGTGATGTATACCAAATTTCAAGCTGTTAAGTGCTGCCAAGAGAAAAACAAAACAAAATTCAGGGAAAGTGTTTTAATAAGCCTTTGTTTCTGAAAGGTTGAAAAGGAGGTGTTTCAAGAGTTGTATCAAGGAGTAGGCCTTTAAGGCAGATGAACCTTGGTTGTTTTGGAAGCAGATGCGCTTATTTACTGTAGCCAGTGCAGCTGGAGTGTTTTTATCCTGTCTCAGTTTTTAAGAGACTTTGATAGTCTCAGCTACATTCTCAAGAACAGAGCCAGTTGCATCCCTGAGATGACTGCACCATTCAAGGTAGTCCAATAAACCCTCCTTGTTTACTAAAGAAATGTTTATTTTCTTTGAAAAATAGGGCAGTCCCACTCCCTTTTTTTCAGAAAGTACTCTACTTTTAGGCATCAGGAAAATGGAAACTTAGCTTTCCAGGTAATTCAGAAGATAAAATACTTTTTTTAGCTTGTAGATATAATGACTTAAAGTAGACCTGTCTTGTCTTTGCTTAGGAGAGTTTCCAGTGCCAATTGAATGTGTGTGAGTGCGTGCACACATGTGTAGTTTTACAAAGTTAACAGATTATAGAATAATGTTCTATTTATAAAATTTATACTTGCTGCATTTAACCTTGGGAAGAAACCATAATATGTGAAACCATAATATTAAACCACTAAAATCATGTTTATTTGAATTTTGATTTGGTGGCATCTTACATAATCTGGTGCTTATGCTTACTGATCTAAGGCAATTAGAAAAAAGTGTGGCCAGCTGGGCGTGGTGGCGCATGCCTTTAATCCCAGCACTCAGGAGGCTGAGGTAGGAGGAGCGTTGAGAGTTTGAGGCTGGCTTGGACTACAACGTGAGCGCAAGGCCAGCCTGAGCTACATAGTGTGACCCTGTCTCAAAAAGCTAGGGTCAGGAGTTTGGCTCGGTGGCTTAAGCACCTGCCTGGCAGGTGCAAGGTTGCGAGTTCGATCCCCGGTGCCACCAAAAAAAAAAAAAAATAAGTGTGGCCTTTGCCTCTTATAAGTATACAATAATAGACGTGTGTGTTTGCTGATATATTTATATGTTGCAGTTGGTCATGGAAGTTTTGAACATTGCTGTGGAATATTAGGTAAAAGGCTAGTACAACCACTACAGAAATCAATATAGAGATTCTTCAGAAACCTAAAAATGGAAATTCCATTTGACCCAGCTGTGCCTCTCCTGAATATATTCTTGAAAGAGTTAAAGGCATCCTACTATAGTAATACATGAATACTCATCTATAGCAGTGCAATTCACAATAGTTCAGCTCTAGAAACACCCTAGGTGTCTGGCAACATATGAATGGATAAAGAAATGTGGTACACCATGGAATATTACTCAGCTGTAAAGAACAAAGTTATGTCATTTGCTGGAAAATAAATAAAATTTGAGACCATAAAGTTACGTGAAATAAATCAGACACAGAAAGTTAAATACTGCATGGTTTCTCTTATGTGAGAAAGCTAAAATAAAAATAAGTAGAAGTAAAATAAATGAAAGATGGTAGGAAACAAAAAGGTGAACTTTTTGCAGATGGAGAAAAGGATGAGGGGAGCTAGGAAGAGGAGGTAAGGGAATCAAAAATGGCCAACATGATATATACAACTCCCCCAAAACAAATGTAACTGTTACATTTATTTTTTAAAAAAGACCAACTGATATACTAATATATGTATATGTATATTTGACTACAGGTGTCCCATTTCCCAAAAACTTCATGTCTGTGGCAAAGACAATTCTAAAACGTCTCTTCAGGGTTTATGCCCACATTTACCACCAGCACTTTGATTCTGTGATGCAGCTCCAGGAGGAAGCCCACCTCAACACCTCCTTTAAGCACTTTATTTTCTTTGTTCAGGTAAGGGAACCATGTGGATTTCTGAGCAGTGTGTCCTTGTTTATCAGTACAGAGAAGTTAAATATAAGTAGTGTTTTCAGCTTTATTTTCCACATTGTTTTATTGATCTGTGTAGCAGCATAAAAAGGTGTCATTCACCAGGCTTTCTAGTGCACACCTATAATCCCAACTGCTTGGGAGGCTGAGGCAGGAGGCTTGCAAATTTGAGGCCAGCCTGAGCAACTTAGACCCTATTTCAACATGAAAACATAGATAAAGACTGGGAATGTAGCACAGCAGTAGAGCACTTGCTTAGCATATATGACAACTTGAGTTCAATCCCTAGTTTGGGAGGAAAAAAAGGAATCACCCTGTTTTGGGCCCTCCACCTCTAACCTCCCTGGGTCTCCAGTCAGGGTGTGTCATTTCTGTATGCACTCTGCTGTGAGTTAAGTCAAAATATATAATGTAGGAATTTTCTAAACTAAAACCTCAGCATTCATTTTAATTGCAGTGTTGGCACTTGGTGATAAATCAGTGAGTTTGGGTTGCATTTGGGCACTTGGTGTCTCAAAGTTTCGCCATCGATGCCCTAGAGGTTGGCACTGTAGGAGTGGAAGGGAGGGGTGGAGGCAAAGTCCCAGCACCTTACTTGCCACGCCGTTGTCTTTCTCGTGACCAGCCCCAACCTGATGCTCTCCCAGGGCGCACAGCCACCAGCCATTGCGTTAGCACACAAGAGGCACTTGTCACTGCAGACATCCCACACTGTTCAGGAACTGTATGTCAGGAAGCAGCCAGGAAAACTGGCATATGTCACAAAAGAGTATCTGTGTTTTTAAAGGAGTAAAAACGATTGTTTTAAAATGTTCATAGAGCTGGGCGTAGTGGCGCACGCCTGTAATCCCAGCGTTCAGGAGGCTGAGGCAGAAGAATTGCTGCGAGTTCGAGGCCAGCCTGGGCTACAAAGTGAGTCAAAGACCAGTCTGAACTGCATAGCAAGACCCTGTCTCAAAAAGATAAAAAAAAGTTCATTTGATAATTCTTTTGAATTTCAGAAAACTAGGATTGGGAATCTTTCAAAAACATTTAGAGTTTTAATTTAGGTTAAATTTTTGTCTCCTCTATTTTTAGGAGTTTAATCTGATTGATAGACGTGAGCTGGCACCTCTTCAAGAATTAATTGAGAAGCTGGGATCAAAAGACAGATAAATGTTTCTTCTAGAACAGTTATCCTCTTGCTTCATCTACTGCTAGAGCTATCTCATTGCTGTGTGTTGTAGACTAGTGATATGGACTTTAAGAAGACAAGATAAAAGGACGTTCTGTATGTGTCTGCAGTAAAACTGTCCCAAAGGTAGGTCGTCTAGTAGCTTCAGAGACCGTAAGGACACAGTCAAATCAGAGGTGCTGTGTGAGCACTCCTGTCATTGTCAGAGTCGTACTTGGTTGTAACATATGATGACTAACCTGTAGTTTATTAGTTCACATATTTTTTATTCACAAATTATTGCATCTGTTTCAGGTGTCAGCATAATGGATAATAAGAGTTTTTACCATTGATTTATTAGTAAGTTTCCAGAAAAAATTTCCTAATACAATCATATTGGTTTTATTGTGCTTTTATTTTATTAGTAGAAAAGGTATTTTTAGGTTTCCTTAAGATATAGAATTTCTAGGCTGGGTGTGGTGGTGCATGCCTGTAATCACAGCACTTGGGAAGCTGAGGCAGGAGGATTGCTGTGAGTTTGAGCCTAGCCTAGACTACATAGCTAGACCCTGTTTCAAAAAAAAAAATTTAGAACTTTTGTGTCATTTTGGATAACCTTTTAGTTTCAAGTTTGTATGCTTGTGTTTTTATAGATAAGAGTATATATTTTTCAAAATTCGTAATTGCAGTTTAAATCATGGCATATGTGGAGTGGGAGTAACCAAAGTTATTTTTAAATTGGTTTTATTTTTTAATCATTTGGGATTGTATTCACATCTACCTAAATTATTAGGAGTTTTCATATATCAAAAATAATATTTGTAGGCTTCTGAGGATGGTCTTGTAGTTTTTTATTTTAAAATGCTTTTTTAAAATTAGTATGTAGCTTTTGGCTAAGAAAAAACTAACAATATATGACAAACTTAGGTCTCAAAGCCACTATTTTCATTTACATTGTTTTTCAGAGGCCTTGCAGTTTTAGTAAGAGTAAAGTAAAGTATTCGGAGTACTTGTTTATTTTAATAGTTTTCTAAAAAAATTACCTCTGTGTTTTTTTGGTATTTGGTACTGGGGATGGCAAGGCAAAGCCTGTGTCACAGAGCTGCGTCCCCAGCCCTTTTGGTCAGGGTCTAGGTTTCCCAGTCTGGCCTTGAATTTGTGATCCTCCTGCCTCAGCCTCCAGAGTAGTTGGGATTATAGGCGTGTGCCCCCATGCCTGGCTTTGTTTTTTATTGTGACTTGAAACTTAAGAGTAGTATGACAAAATGAAAGGCAAAATAAGTAAAAATAAATAATCTTAATTTCATTCTGTTAATAAAGGATAGAATGAACTTCCATAGGGGTTTTATCCTGATTTAATTATTTTTGTATCAAAACTTGAAATTTTTCTCTTTTTATTAGGATAATATCATCTCCCCTTTAGTGAAGAAAATGCCTTTTTCATCACGTTCCTTGGACTTAAATGTTCGACTCTTTAAATGTACTTAGGCATAATAGGTGTCCTGAAAGACTTGCCAGACTGGCAGAGCTGTACTTCACCAGCAGTCTGTATCAGAGCGCTCACCAGCCTCATGGCTTTGATCAAGGTTACATTTGATAAAGTTTTTTTGTTACTTACTTTTATTCCACTAGATCATAAAGAAACGAATAGCTTAGAAACTCCCCACCCCCACTTTGGTTTTTTGAGACAAGGTCT
Organism: Dasyprocta punctata; assembly: GCA_004363535.1. Lineage (NCBI taxonomy): Eukaryota > Metazoa > Chordata > Mammalia > Rodentia > Dasyproctidae > Dasyprocta > Dasyprocta punctata. The sequence goes on from RJWM01000264.1 coordinate 99,270, forward strand.
TGCTGTGTAGTCAGGCTGAGCCTTAGACTCACTGCATATCACAGGCTGGCCTCAAACTCACTTCGATCCTCCTGTCTCAGCCTCCTGAAAGCCGGGATTACAGACATGCGCCACCACACCTGGCAGAAACTCCATTTTTAATGACCTAATTTCAATAAATTCTTAAAGATACACAGATTTTAAAGGAAGCATTTGATTGTAATTTAGGCTGAAACCATTGTTTGAGGAATTCAAAAGTGGGATAATCACCAGTTAAAAAGAGAAAAGTCCTGTGTGAAATATTCCACAGCCCATATTTTAAACTTACCCAGTGGAGCAAGTATCAGCCATTTTGTCCATTTAATGTTGATTGTTTAGAAGCTTCCTCATTGTACATTCATTTTTAATATTTCAAATATTCTCAAAGGAGTTCTTGCTTCTCTCCATTTATTTTCAATGATAGAAATCGCCTCATGACTGAGCCCCTAAACCAACCAAAGATAGTCACATGCTAGGACAGTAGTAAAGGCAGCTTATTAGCAGGACATAAAGCAGAAATTTGTTGATAACTTTGAAACTTAGAGTGAATGCCTTTTTTTTTAAACAAAGTAAGTTCCCAAGGCAGTCTGGTTTAACCAACAGTACATTACACAGAGGCAGCAGGAGAACCGGAGAACGGGAGCGAGTGGGAAGCGGAAGGCCCGCTCCTGCCGTGGCGAGAGGGCCACCCTTTGATAAGTGTTTGAAGAAGCCAGTGAGCGTCCTGGGCTTCTCTCACTTTTGATTTTCTGCCCCAGCCCAGGGTCTCCAACACCCCCTCCACTTTCCCTGCTACGCGGACGTCTGCTCCTCGGTGGCGATTACAGTCGTGGGGTGGAGAGTGCTTGCCAAATGATGCAGGTCATCCTGGGGTGCTTTAACTTTCAGGCCTTTTAAAAAACTTGGACAATGATGTACAGATATATTTGTTTATTCAGACTTCCTCGAACTGCTGTTTTTATCTTGACAGCCAAGTGTATCCTTCCTTCTCCATTTTGTGAATAAAGCGACTTTACAGGGCTGGCAACTAACAGGGTATTCTGTCCATCTTAGACTTCCAGAGTTGTGGCTTATGTGCTGCTTCCTCAAGAAATGCAAATCTGTTTTCACCGTGACTTTGATAACAAAGCAGTTTTTCTAGTAGTGCAGAGGCGAAAGGAACCTGATATCTCCAGCATGATGTCTTACCTCATATGAATAAACAAATCAGGCCCAAAGAGTGCAAGTCCTAGAAATGTGTTTCTGAGCAGCTCCAGTGATAGTGCTGGGGCCACGCCTGTCCCGTTGTACGAAGCTGGCTCCTGTCAGAGCCTGGAAAATGCAACCCCACGTACTGAGCACCTTCAGCAGGCACATGATTCCTCCCGAGATTGGTTCCACGTGTATTTGGTTTCTACTATTGTAGATTCTGGCAAAGAAGAAAAATAGTTCTTTGCTCTTTCTCTTGCATTCAGTTTTTCTATTTTAGACTATAAAAGGCTTTGAGTGATGATGTTCCATGTGGTAGCACTAATTGTATTAAAACACCTACACTGAAATTCACTCGGATTTTCTTTCCTTATCAGACAAACAAGTATTCTGTAAATCCAAAAGAATCACCAGTGAGCTATGGATTTATTATACAGCAATATTCTACATTTGGTCTATATTGAAAGTACTTTGTATGAGTTAGTCTTGATTACCATCCAGAATATTTTAAAATGTTCTTTACATTAAAATTTATGTTGTATTTTTACATGGGGGGAGGGCTTTATCTATTTTTCTAAGTCGGCCAACTGTACTTTAAAAAATGTATTTTGTATCTACTTTTGTAACTTCATCAGAATAAAATATATTGAAAGCAAGAAATGACTGATTAATTCTATTTTAGTATGGAAACTTGAGATTTTTGCTGGTTTTGTGGGTTCTGAGTACAGCTTAAATTTGGAAGGTTATCATTGAATATAATTTAGTAGTTACAATTTTTTTAGCCTTAAAGAGAAGTTCCAAAATAAAACTAAATACCAGAACCCTGCTCCCAAGAAACAAGCCGTTTTATTGTTGCCAAAACCCACCCCAGACAGAAATAACTAGTCTCCTTCCCTTCTACCACATTAGCCAACTCTAAATCTCTTTTGCATATTCCTGATTGTGGGACTTAGTAAACTTTGAAGTTGAGTACTAGCACATATCCTTAAAACTCCCTGCCCCAAACTTGTTTTTCATTATTATAGAAGAAATTCTAGCAGAATTAGTTTTAGACAAATTACAAGTGCATTCTAGATTTAAAATAGCAGTGCTAGAATGGTTTTTTGCCTTTTTTTTTTTTCAGGTAGTGTTAAAAAATGAATGTGACGCATGGGTTAACATTCAATTTGTATAAAACAATCGGTTTGGAATTTTTGTTTGTTTCAGACTTAAAAGTAATTGCAAAAGTGATGTTAAGAATATCTAATGGAGAGCCGGGCGTGGTGGCGCACGCCTTTAATCCCAGCACTCGGGAGGCTGAGGTAGGCGGAGCGTTGTGAGTTCGAGGCCGGCATGGGCTACAACGCAAGCGCAAGGCTGGCCTGAGCTACACAGTGTGACCCCGCCTCAAAAAATCAGGGCTGGGAGTTTGGCTCAGTGCCTTAAGCGCCTGCCCTGGCAGGCGCGAGGTTGTGAGTTCAATCCCTGGTGCCGCAAAAAAAAAAAAAAAAAAAAAGAATATCTAACGGTGAGTTCAAGGCCAGCCTGAACTGCATAGTGAGGCCTTGTCTCAAAAAATAGGGCTGGGGATTTAGCTCAGTGGCGGAAGCGCCTGCATGGCAGGCACGGGGTTGTCAGTTTGATCCCTGGTACCAAAAAAAAAAATCTACTGGCTAAGTCTTTGAAAGACTTATCAGACTTTATTTTAAAAAAAACTAGATTAACCTAAGTAATTATCTTTGGGCCAGTGTTGGGCATGGAAGTGCCACAGCCAGAAACAACGTTCAAACAGGCCTGGGGTGTGGGGGCATTCAGCAAATCCCCTAGGGCACCTGTCCCTTAGGAATGGTTGCTTCAGCCTGCACTGCTATCGCTGACCACCAGATGTCAGTGTCCGCTATGAGGCCTGAAAGCTGTGCCTCTGCCCTGGCCCAGTGTCACAATCAGAAACACGGATGCCTCTTACTGGCAGAGGCATGTGCCTCCGTCCTGGCTGCAGAAGGGACTGGTTTTTACTTGGGGCTTGGGAGCTTACACCAAGATTGTTTGAAAGATGGTAGATGGTCCAGAACTTTGGCTGCCACTCTTTTTCTTCCTGTTGTGTGGGGGGAAAATGAGTTTTCAGCAGTGTAAGTAATGGAACTACTTAGCTCAGTTGATGTCTTTGTAGCAACTTTAAGTGAAGGGAGTAGACTATTGGTTTAGATTCGAGCCAAGCTCCTTATCTTATGTCCAACCTGTACTTTGAATATCACTTCCTTGGGGGAAATCAACCTGTTGTACACATCTCTCACTTAATCCTTACAGCAGTCTGGGGAAGTGGTAATTGAGAAGTAGCTGGTTTTTCAGTGTTTCTCAAAGGCTCAGGCAAGATCAAATAGCTAGTACACAGCAAATTTCTCTAGATTGCATTTGTAGAAATTATGATGTTCCTGAGTGCTAAGAGGCTCTTTAAAAAAAAAGTTACAATTTAAAAACCATCCTAAAGAGGAAAAAAAGCTTCATCCAAAGAGGCCCTACCTAAAGAGTTTTCTGCAGTTAGCTCAAATGTAAATATCTTTATGAAGAGTAGGAGTCATCATGGGCTAATATAAATAAAGATAAAAGAATCTCAGTTCATAGCAAAAAATAAAATGTAGGAAGAATTAGTTGGTTTATATCCTGGGAATAAAGGAATTTTAATCATAACAAAGTAAAAGTTTTATTTGCTTTTGCTATAAAAAAATTATACCTAAACTGTTAAATTGTGACTAATTTGGAAGGCCAAGATTGGTGAGATTTTTCTGCATATCCTTTTTTTAAAACATTCAGATCTAGTTCAAACCTGTGGCGCTCCAATTGCTCTTTTAGATCTGTTCAGTAACCACCATGCATGCACTTTTTGTCCTGTGCCATGCTGTTCTGATGATGTAGATAACTAAAGCGAAGTCCTGACCTTATGTGGCCTACGTACCAGTGAGAGCCAGCATGTACATAAATTGTTAATTCTAGTAGCTGGGTGTGGTGGCACACACCTGTAATCCCAGCACTTGATAGATTGAAGCAGGAGGATTGTCATGAGTTCGAAGCCAGCCTGGGCTACATAGTGAGTTCAAGGGCATAGCAAGACCCTATCTCAAAAAAAAATCTAAAGGGCTATAAGGACAATACAAATGTAGATGTTTCAGGCCCTACACTTTCTTTGAGTTATCAGAGGTGGTCCCTGGAGAAACAAGGCTGAACTGGCACAGAAGATGGGCAGTTGTATAGCCAATGTTACGGCACAGTGTGAGCAGTAAGGTTCCAGTATTTCTGAAGGTTAAACTGCAGCTGAACAGGGTGGTAGGGATTAAATCATATGAAGTTGCATTATTGCTGGTAGGTAATGAGGAATCTTTTTTTTTTTTTTTTTTTTTTTTGCGGAACCGGGGATTGCACTCACAACCTCGCGCCTGCCAGGGCAGGCGCTTAAGGCACTGAGCCAAACTCCCGGCCCTGGTTTTTTTTTTGAGGCAGGGTCGCACTATGTAGCCCAAGCCGGCCTCGAACTCACAACGCTCCGCCTACCTCAGCCTCCCGAGTGCTGGGATTAAAGACGTGCGCCACCACGCCCAGCTAGGTAATGAGGAATCTGAAGGATTTTTAGGTAGTAAATATTTTCATTTTGGATGGCTTTGGCAGCCTTGTGGAAACATAAGGGTATGGAGAGCACAGCAAGGCAGACAACCAGTAATTCAAAGTCAGAATTATGTGAGCAACTGTTAAATTATAGAGGAAGCAGGTTGGTGCATGCAAATGTACCACTGTTAATAAAGAAAAGGAAATTTCACAAATACAAATCAGTGAGTTTAACCTGGGCTGCTTAAGTTAAAACTAAACCGTGACGAACTCAACTGAACTGGACTTAGTGCTTATTTCCAGGACTTTTGCTTCCAGTTGCACCGGTAGTCAAACATGTGTCTCCTCTTAGATCTGCTTTCTTCTGTATCTGCTTCATTTCCAGAACAGCTCTGTCCAGAGGGTTGCAAAGATGACTGCCAGCGGGCTCCAGGCCTTCTATCTTAGCAACACAGTTGAAAAAAGATCATTTCTTTAGTTCCAGAGTCCCTGCACCAAACTCATTGGTTTGGTTGAAATCATGTGCCCATCCCTTAACCAATTCCCATCTAGTTAGCCAGACTAGGTCATATGTCCACTCAGAGCTGGGGATGGGTCTGCCTTATCTCAACCATAGTTTGAATAACAAAGGGTGATTCACCACTGCATGCTGGAAAAGCTTTTTTTTTTTTTTTCCTGACAGTTTTGTGTCCAAAAAAAAAAAAAAAATGAGTGAATAAAACTTAAAAGTTAACAAATTACCATACTAATAACTTTGAAGGAATCAAGCTGAAAATGTACTAACAGTAATGCAAAGGAGAAATAAATGGCGAGGGTTGGTGCAGAGGAGTCACAGTATCCGGACGAATGTGTATTTTTAGTCAACCACTAAGCAACAAATGCAGGTCCAATCCAGGTTCAACGCCGGAGGCACGGCATAGGCAAGTGTACAATGGCAAAAAGCTGAGGAGTGCCGCGGCTAGTGCTGCGCCACGACCAAACAAATACAGCTAGAGAGGGCTTGGCGGCATTTCAGCCTTGCCTTCTCTGACAGTACTCCCGAGGACGGCCGGTTTGCTGACACCCCTTCCTCACGGCTTCTCAGGAGTCCGCAGTTTGCAGCTCCAATCTAGTTCTCTACTAAGTGGTGTCTGGCAGGACCTTAAACTCGGGCAAATCCCAAACAACTAAGTTGGCTCCCTCCTCAGACATCCCTTTCATTGTCCAAGGCTAAAATTTGGGTATCACCTCCTGCCTTCCTCATCTTCCATGTGCAGTCCCTCTAGTTCAGTCACTTCCGGGGGCCACAGGCCCCTCCCCCATCTTTTCTGCAGCTGGGTTAGTTCAGGTGCTTCAGTTCTCACCTGGGCATGGCATTAGCCTGGGGACTAGGTCCATCTCCACTTTTGGCCCTCACGGTCCCGTTACAGATAAGCCAGGATGATCTTTCTACGACCCAATCTGTAAACCACTTCTCTGTTTAAATCCTTCCTCGGGTCCCCTTACTTGGGAGGAAACCCATGCTCCTCAGATCGGGAGCCAGGCGGAAGACGGCGTGAGAAAGGCGAGGTTCCCAGGGACGCTGCGGGCACGCGAGTGAGGGAAGTGCGACTGCGCGTCGAGAGCCGTGCAGGGGTTCTAGCTGCGTGCAGCAGGACCGCGCGGCGCAACCGGGCGCGGGAGGCTGGAGGAGCTGGAAGAGGGCGGAGGGTAGAGGGCGGCCCCGAGGCCCGCAGGTGCCGCTGTTCCGGAGCGGGGCGTCCCCGGGGCCGGGTGAGGCCGGGGCGAGGCCGGGGCGGGGCCGGGCGAGTCAGCGGCCTCCGGGCGGCAGGGGGCGGCCTCGCCCTCCGCGGCAGCTACGGTCCTGGGCCCCGCGCCTTTCGCGCGGCACGGCGACCTCGGCTGAGCGCCGCGTCGGCCGGGCATGGCGGCCTGGAGGCTGGCTGCGGAGGCGCCTCTGCTCCGCCAGAGCCGCGGGGTGAGCGGGCGGGCCGGGACCCCCGTCCCCTTCCTCTCACTCCTTCTCTCCGGCTGTGGGGGTGCGGGGAAACCTGGGCCCTGGCGCGCTCGGGGGCTCGGCGTGGGTGGAAGGGGGGTGGAGCGGGTCAGCAGGCATGGGAACGAGAAATGTTGGTTTTCGGAGCGGGAAGACACAGGACTCACAGTCCGGAGTCCAGGAGTGGGTGCAGGGCACTGCAGAGGGTTCCGGGCCCTGGGAACCTCTGACCTTGAGCCTGCAAAGCCCGCAGCCCGGAGCAGAGGCTGGCAGAGGGCACTGCCCACGCGCTCCCCAGTTCTCCCCCACGGCCTCATCCTTTGCTTCACTTCATCCACTTTCCTCTTCCCTCCCCCTCCCTGCTGGTCTGGAGCCTACCCCGCCCCCGCGTGCGGAGGAGTTCCACAGCGACTTTCAGCGTGGGCAGTGGTCATCTGGGGACTCACCGGCCTGTCACAGGCGCTGCCCGAAGGTCGGCTAAGATGATCAGCTCCCTTGGATCCTGCAGTCCTTGGTGGTTGCCCATCCTGCCTGCCGTCTGGTTACCCCCTCCCTTTCTATCCCCAGAAGCAGCGCAACCCCCCACCAAGCCCTCACCCCTTTGACTCCATCCAGGCTCACAGCATGACATTTCTGTCCCTCTATACAGCACTGAGACCTCTAACCCCAGTCTTTTCTCCTGATCCATGTTTCACCTGCTCGACAGGCTTCTTTGCTGAGCCAGTGAGCATGCCCCTTATCTGCTCATTCATCGGCCATCCATCCACACCAAGTGCCCCATGGGCCTCCCAGGGTCTGCCCTGGGAAGCTCCCATAGCAGGACAGACTTAGTCTTGCTTTAAGACCAGATGGAGAGAGAGAGCCAGTGCACAGCTCTGAGATTCTGTAACAGCACCATGTCCTGGAGCCCAGGAAAGGCTGGAGGACAGGTGGGACTGAGGGGTGATAGGGTGGCACCCTTAGCACCAGCACTTGCTAGCAGCCCTGATGTTCTGCCAGCTGTGCCCCATGGCCAGGTGGAAACAAGCATCTGGTGCTCCTGCCTTCCTAACGCCTTTCACTTGGCATCGCTCCTGACCTGCTGCTTAAGGCACTGTTGCCTGCAGCTTGCTTTGCTGCTGAAAGCTTAGGCGGCCTCACTCGGAGTCACATCACCTGTCTAACAAGTCTAAAACCTCTAGCCTGGCATTCAAGGCCTGCCATACTCCAGTTTCAGTCCCTGTTCAGCATGCGCTCAGTCCAGCCAGGTGTCTGCTCACTTAGTTTTCTATTCTTTCCCTTCTGAGGTTTAAGACATGTTCCTGCTGGAGCTCTGCCTTCTATGGTGGCCATTCAGGAAGGGGTATTGTTGCCTATGGTGAATAATCTTAGAATGTTCCTTCCTTGGCTCATTTCATAGGATTCTACCTCTTCTGTCCCTAGAGTTGCTGTGTGGTGTATAGAGAACTGCGGGCAGTGGTGGTGAGGTCACATTTCACAGGACTGCACTGCCTGATAATCAGGCTTAGAGGGCGAGTCGAGCACAGTGAATGACAGTGGTAGCAGGATGGGTCTGAGACAGGCCACCTGGCCTCTCTCCTGGCTCTGCAGCTTACTAGTAGCTGCAGTCTTGGGCATGCTCTTAAGTGCTACCATTTCTTTGCCTATAAAATTGTCATCACAATAGTGTCTTTCTCATAGGCACTGTCATAAGGAGTTAAACACCTGCTGAATAAGATCTTTGGCTTTGTCTCTATAGTGTCAGTATTGTTTGCAGTTATACCTCACTCTTCTCAAAAAACAACAAAAATCTATGTCCTGGGGAACTGAATGACCACCCAACACCGGACAGCCTCCCTGACAGCCTGTGGCTGCACTAGTGGAATGGCTGTGGGGCCTTGCACAGTGGCCAGCCCTTGCTCTGCCATAGCCCTCTTGTCTGTTCTGTGGCAGCTTCCTCTTCTCTACTGTGTCCATCGGATGTTCGCCTCCCAGACAGAGGGGGAGCTCAGAGTGACTCAGGTTCTTAGAGAAAAGTTTCCTCGAGCTACAGCTATCAAGGTCACAGATATTTCAGGTAAGGCTTTCTCTTATCCTTCCTGGGGAGCTTTGGTAAGATTTTGCCCTGGGGAGGGCCAGAGGGCAAAGGGGCCTGGAGGAGGGAACTCACTGCCAGTAAGGAATCAAACATCAGAGAGAACCTGAAGACAGGGCCCAGCTGGGGGGACCCAAGGTTGCCAGCATGGCCCTTATCAGACAAGAACTCTTTTAGTCACCCCAGAACTCAGGTCTGCAGTCTCTTATTTGACAGCAGAATGGCCCTTACTTTGATTTCCCCACGTTAGTCTGTCTCCTAGGATGGCAGAGCTCAAATGGGCCCCGGGCAGGTTTTGTCAGCTGCCTCACTTTCCTCAGGAGGAAATAAGCCCCTCAAGGGCAACAACCTTTCTACCCCCTCCCATCTAGCCAGGCCCTGCCTTCTCCAGAAGTTCAGACTGGCTTTGTTGGGGGCACAGCCACTATACCCACAGGAGGGGAAAGATAGGCCCTCTATCCAGTCACACACGGGTACAGCATAGCTGGGGACAGCTAGATAGGGGTCCACTTGAGTCACCACACCCACAGAGCTAGGCTGTTCTGCAGCTTACTGGCTTCGCTGAGAGCACAGCGTTTACACAGATTGGCAGAACCCTTAGAGAGTGGATTTTATTCATGCAGCTGCAGGAAGCTCATCTAAAGATCTGCTGGACTAAAACATCAGGGGAGGGCTCTGCCAGTCCCCAGGCAGTGCTCAGGCCTTGATATTACCAGCTCTGTACCTGCTTCAGGCCCAGGGCAGACCTGGAACTTGACCCTCAGACTGGCTCTGCCCAGCCCTGGACGAAGTGAAGAAAGGTCATTGTGATGTGATGATATATAGGTGTACATATATTTTTTGGTGGTGTGGTAGTACTGGGTGTAGGTAGTACTGAGCTATGCTCCCCGTCTTTGAGATAGTTTTACTAAGTTGCCTAGGAACTTGCCATCCTCCTGCTTTAGCCTCCCAGCGTGCTGGGGTTGCAGGTGTGTGACCCATAGTGTCTGGCCTGTAACCCTATCCCTGAGGCAGGCCAGAGAAAGAATGATTTTTCTTCCCTAAGGTGGATGGGTCATAGAAACTCTAACCTTCCCACATATGTCTGACTTCGGGCTCTGATGGTAATATCCCTGTTGCAGAAGGTCCTTGGGTCCCCCCTCACCTGAGGCTTGTCCACAGGCTGCCCAGACATGTCTGGCTGAGTTGCCCTGGATCCCATAAAAGGACAGGGTTTGGAGCACTTCTGCATGGTTGAGCACAGAGAGGCTCCAAGGGTGGCAGCTCTGCACCCCTCACCATAGCTCACCCTGTGCATCTCTTCATTTCCAGCCTTTGTGAGGCCCTTTACCATAAAGCAGTGTGTGTACCCAGGTCTGTGAGTTGCTGAAGCAAATCGATTAAACTCAAGGCGGGGGTTTGGGAAGCCCTGCTGATAGTGGCTGGTCAGATGCAGGAGTCAGACAACCTGGGGTTTGTGACTGGCACCTGTACCCAGGTAGTGTCAGAAATGAATTGGGTCAGTGGGCGCCTGGGCGTCCACTGCTGCAAGACCGCTTGCTTGCTGGTGTGGTCAGGCCCCCCACCATGTGGGTCACGGAAGTGTCTGTGTTGCGAGTGTGTAGTAGGAGAAACTGAGTTTGGGTGGGTTTCCCTTCTCTGTCTTCAGTCCCTGGGGTCAGGAAGCGGTGTGCAACCAAAATGTAGACTCCTAGAGCACACCGTAAGGGGAGCAGAATGAGCTAAGCATTGGGGTACATGCCTGTAATCCCAGGACTCAGGAGGCTGAGGCAGGGGGATCACCATGAATTGAAGGACTGGATAGTGAGTTCAAGTCCAGCCAGAACTATGTAGTGAGACTCCGTCTCCAAAAAAAGAAAAATGAAGCAAAACAAAGCCTGTTGAATAGGTTGCACTTGTCATGTGGTGGCCTGGTGCTGTCAGCACAGCCCTGGCCCTGTTTGGTGCCAGCACAGCACATGTGTCATCCTCAGTAGCTCTGCTCTTGGGCCAGGCTGAAGGGCTCATCTCAAGGGCCTCATCTAAAGCTCCATTCCAGCCAGCAGGTGCCAGGCGCAGTCCCATGTGCCTCCCCACCCGGGGAATTTGCTGCATCCCTGGCTCTCGTGCTTTTTTGTTCTTGTCTTTTAGATGAGTTTACAAAGACAATTTTCAAACCAAATGTTAGTGTATTTTTACCCTTTCAAAGATACTGATTTCAGGTCCTTTGGAAGGTGCAACACTGAAATGCAGTCCTTCCCCCGACCCTCTCCCAAGGCATTTGTTGACCACATTCCCTACATTTCCCATGCTTTGTGCCTTAGCTTCCTTGTCCGCAGGTAATAAACCGGGGCAGCACCGTGGCCTTAGGAAACACAGAGCACATTTGGGTGGAGGTGACCTGCCAGCAGGGTGTGTGGTCAGAGGGGAAGCTGCATTCTTCCTCTCCGCCTCTTTGTGACTTTCCTGTATGCTGAGTGATGATGTTCAGGTCTTCTTCGGATTGCACGGTACTTCAAGGACACATGGGCCATGGCTGCCATACTTAATAATTGAAGCCCTTTTGACTCATGTTTATTTTAGGAGGCTGCGGGGCGATGTATGAAATTAAAATCGAATCAGAAGAATTTAAGGAGAAGAGAACTGTCCAGCAGCACCAGATGGTTAATCAGGTCAGTGGCAGTAACAGCGGTCCTTTGCCTCTGGCCTTCGGCACCTTAGAAGGTCTGCCGAGTGGGCGTGGTGGTTTTCACTGTCAGTGCTAGGAAAGAATAAAGCAGTCCCACCATCACGTGAGCAGGACTTCAGACCTCAGAAAGATCTGAACTGGAACTCTCTGGAATGAGATTGAATAAAATACAGATTTTATTCAAAATTAAAAACACACCACCCAGTGGAAGGAGTTCAGCCAGTGTTTGTTAAGAGTTTGCAGGCAGTAAGGAGAGCTGGCCTGTGTTTTCTGATTGATTTACAGAAAATCCTGAAAGGCATCCATTCCCTTTGGGGGGATTCAGCCTGGCTTACTCCTGAGGTCGCTCCCCATCCCCACCCCCCAGCACTGTCTTGCCACAGGAGACAGAGGTAGGCCGGGAAGGAGGGAGGTCCCCTGCCTGACCTTCACAGCTTGTGGGCTGGCCCTGAGAGCCACAGCACGTTGTGAGCACGCTGATGCTGGTGTCTAAATGTACCAGTGTGGTCATGGGGACTTTGGGATGATTATGTTTGAGGACTATTGGGCTTTGACAGAATTACGTGGGAGGAATAAAAATGAAACCTTAAGAGCCGGTCTGGGCTGGGACCTGGCATTGCCCTGCTTGGGGTGAGTGTTGGGAGTCAAGGTTCTGACCGCAGAGGAGGCAGAGTAGGAGGGAGTGACCAGACGCCACTGCCCGGGGCCTGCTCCCTGCGAGGCCCGCGTGTGTGTGGTCTGCAGGAGCAGGGTGGGAGGGGTGGGACCCCTGTCAGGCACTCTTGGACCTGACCATTTGGTTGGGGCCTGGGCTGGGGGTGAAGCTTTCCTCTGTAACCTTGCCTGATGCTTAGTAACGGTATCAGAATCAGATTCTCTGCTCAAAAGGCCATGAAAAGGTTGCCCGGCCTGGATCTTGCCACAGTGCCCTCTCCTGCTGACTCCCCAGGGACAGGGTGGCCCTGCTCCTTGGGCTCCCTTGGCTCCCTCCAGGAGTGGACTGTCATTCCCTGGGACTTGCTGACATATGACATGGACCTCAGTCTCAGCCGGGTCCCTTAGGAAATACTCAGCATTTACTGAGGACCAAGCCCCAGGGAGGCAGGTAAGGAGTGCTTCCGGCAGGGCCACCCCCCGGTCCCCAGCAGCGGCACTGGCTCTGCATAGAAGGAATGAGCTTAATAGCTGCTGTCCCTCCTCTACTCCAGCCTCTTCCCTGTGAGCTGCCCGGTCACTGCCTCTGCCCTTGGCTTCCCCCTGCTCACAGCCCTTCAGCGAGTCCTGTTGACCACAGAGTCCAGCCCAGTTTCACAGCCTGCGGCTTGTCATCCTCAGCGTAGTCTGCCTCAGTCTGCCCCTGTGTGCCTGACTGGAGGCCATGCTTCCCTCACAGGGGCCTCCCAGCCTCTGCTCCTGCACTCTGTGACCCTGTCCCTTGAGCCTGTTCCACTCCAGCCGGCAGCTCCAGGGCTGCCTCATCCTCAGTTCCTCCCACCAGTGTGGCAGGGACGCCCCTTCCCGTGCACACCTGCAGCAGGGTTGAGCGAGTCACAGACTGACATGCCACAACGGTGGCCTCAGGTCTGCTTTTGTGGCCTTATGTTAGCAGGTGCAGTACTTTGTCACTTACCCATGCCTTTTTGTCTGTGTCCCCAGCACCCAGTTTAGTGCTGTGGGCACAGTGCTCAAAAGTGTTTATTGAAGCTACATTTTCTTACCCATGGCTCTTCAACCTCGTCGCTTCCCCCGCAGGAGATCCAGGGGAGCCTTCCGTAACCTGTAGCAGTGATGTGTCACGTGTGATGCCACAGTGTGCCTGGGGGTCCGTCCATAGGGGCTGCAGAGAGTGATGAAAAGGTGTTGGGAAGGGGGAGTAGGCAAGGCCTGAGGTGCCAAAGCCAAAAACGTTCCTGAGGGTATGACTGGGCCCTCTCCTTAGAAGGAAGCTGTGAGGGGGCGACTGGCTGGGGCCCAGGTGCAGACACAGGGGCAGCCTCTAGGGAGCAGCCTGGGCCCGCAGACAGCAGGTGTCGCAGGGACTGTGTGCTCTGCTCAGCTATGTTCTCAGGCTTTTTCCGTAGACATTTTTTGCTTGTCTGCAGAGTTGAGCGACTTCCCTGTGAATGTGGAAATGGGGAATTGTATTGCAGGCCAAGTGGGACAGCTCCTCCCAGCAGGGCCAGTCAGGTGTGGCCAGGACTTCGTGACACCTGGGTTCATATCCTGGCTCTGTTATTCACTGATTTGCTGACTTTGTTTCAGTGGTAGACTCTTGGTGATGGATGGATGGATGGATGGATGGATGGATTAGTTAGAGAGAGAGAGGGAGGGAGGGAGAGAAGAAAAGAAATAAGGGAATAAGACTAGCAAAGAAAAGAAAAGAAAGAAAAGAAATAAAGGAATAAGACTAGCAAAGAAAAGAGAAGAAATAAGGAAATAAGACTAGCTTTTCTCTAAAGATTCTTCTGACTCTATAAACCTGGCTACAGTACAGGTATTAGAATTCTTTTTGTTTTAAATAATAGAGACTAGGTTAAAACTAATACTCAAACCAAGGGAATTAATTGGCCATGTAATGACATCACCTGGTATCTAGCATATCTACATTCAGAGTCTTAAACAAATTTACCTGCCTGCTCTCTCATTCTGTCTCTACTTTCAGGTTGTCTCTCTCAGTGTTAGCATCGCCTTCTAGTGAAGATGGGTTTTCTGTCCTTAGTGGACAATGTGGCTCCCTCTGGTTGCCATTATTCCAGCCTGGTGACCCCAGAGTCAAGGCTCCATTCTGAAAAATCCCAAGGGGGATTCTTATTGGATCAGTTTGGGTCATGTGCCACCCCTGAACCAGTCACAGGCTGGGACAGTCAGGCTACTTGATAATCCCACTGGAAGGGTGGGAATTAAAGTGTGAAAGGAACTGTTCCCCAAGAGAAGGGAGATTGCTGAGCAGACCAGGAGTAAAGCATCCACCCACCCTGATGGTCAGGGCTTGGACTAGTGAAAAAGGACGCCGTCCCCTCTGCACTGACTGTGCACTCGAGCGTTTCAAGCCCTTCAAGCCCTGTGGCCTCTCTCTCTCCCAATGGGGACTCCGATCACTTTGACTCTGGTGATTTGTTTAGATTTGGGTTCTGACAATGTAGCCAATGTAGCTGTCTCATAATTTCCTGTGTGACTTTATTTTCTGCCCTAAAGTAAAATTGGACAGTCTATGGTAATTGGTGGAGTACTAAAGAACAACCACTCGTTACTTAAAATAGCAAATCGTGGGAAACAGCCTTAAAGGTCAGTAGGGGCAGGTTGGAAAGTTACACTCCATACATGTCACGGGATGTGAGGACTGAGGGTACACTTTATGCCAGATGTGGACAGAGCGCCAAGATAGATGGTTAGGGAAAAAGCAGGGTAGAAGCAATGTGTCTGGAATGTTAAGCATTTGTGTTTGTAAAACATAGTGGGGTGGAATATATATTCATATTAGCTCAAATATGCATTTTTAAAGTCCTGCAACAATCTACAAGAAACAAACAATAATAGTTCTCTGTTTGGGAACAGAGGCAGGAACTGAGAGACAGAGAACATCTGTGGGAGGGAGATTCTACTACATGTCTTTTTATACATTCTAATTTTTAAGCCATGCTAGATTTTGTTCATTTGCTTTGTGTTTTGAGACACAGTCTCACTATATTGCCCAGGCTAGCTTTGAACTCCTGAGCTCAAGGGATCCTCCTGCTTCAGCCTCCCAGTGTTGGGAATGTCAGTATGCACCTCCGTGCCTGGTTTAGATATTGATTCAGGTAAAAATTTATACAGGAAAAATTGCTGAAACAGAGCATGTAAGAAGTCTCCTTCAGATACAGAGCTTTATAATAATACAGTGGTACCTTGGTTTACAAACTTAATTTTTTTTGATTTTGGGGATGATGGCTGTATTTTGTGTTTGTGTGGGGAAGATGGCCATGGTCATGTTTGTCATCTGATGTGAACAGAAGCAAAATTTTGCTGAGTGCTTTTGTTTGTGAACCAAATTGTTTACAAACAAGTGTTTGTGAACCAAAATATAATTATACTCTGTAATTGTCAAATACACAAAAAAATGATGATGTTCTTTTACATAGGCACTAAAAGAAGAAATCAAAGGGATGCATGGACTACGAATATTTACCTCCATCCCCAAACATTGACCCTGCCCTGGCTGTGTAGATGCTGCTGCCTAAAGCCCTGGATGACTTCACCTACAGCATTCTTCACCAAAAAATTTGTCTATTTTTGTTCATAGAGATTTCTATATTGTAATTATAGGAGATATATTATCTACATAGATGTTCATTAAAGGCCATGGACAACTGATGCTTTCTAAGAGTCATCAGTAACGCTTCAAGTTCCTTTATTTCAGAAGAGATGTCAGTGTCCAAAGTG
Source organism: Dasyprocta punctata (assembly GCA_004363535.1). Taxonomy (NCBI): domain Eukaryota; kingdom Metazoa; phylum Chordata; class Mammalia; order Rodentia; family Dasyproctidae; genus Dasyprocta; species Dasyprocta punctata. The sequence goes on from RJWM01000264.1 coordinate 115,188, forward strand.
CTTTCTCCCTGGACAGTTCTGTTCTGCCACAAGAATCAGGATGCGTACCAGCTCGTTGTGTTGTGAAAAGGATTCCGCGTTTCTTCCCCTCTGTCACTTTCCTCAGCACTGGGACACCTTACCTGACACTTGGAATTTAAAGGTTTATTTTGGCTCACGGTTCAGAAGTGTTAATCCCTGTTTGCAGGCTTAAACACAGAAGCCACATGGCAGAAAGGGCTGGGCAGAGGAAAGATGCTCATTACATGATGGGCGGGAAGTGAGAAAGAGGGCAGAGCTGACCAGGCCATGCCTCCTAAGAGCAAGTCGGCTATGGCGCCCATGGTCTAATCCTCTTTCAAAAGCCCTGCCTCTGAGTGCATGAGGCTCCGGGGGATGTTCAAGATCTAAACGCAAATGACCCCCTCTGTTGAACTGCTCAGTACCCTTAGTTGTGGCAGAAGTGAGAAAAGATCCTTAGCTTTGGCTGTTCCTTTAGTTGATCACTTTTGCCTTTCCTTTCCAGACTTCTTTCAAGGGAGATCTTGCCCCCTCAGTTTCTCACATTCTGGAGTAGACCCATTTCGGGTGCCTGAACCTGGGTCCTCCACCTGGCTTTGAAAGTCCTTGCTGTCTGCATCTTGACAGGACCCCGAGCCTGCCTCCCAGAACTGGAGCCGAGAGGACATGCTTTCTCAGCCTTCTCTGCTCAGCCAGTCAGGAGGACAGCTCTGGACTCTGGGAGCAAGTGACGTTAAGAAGTGGGGGCATGGGGCATTTGTTCCAGGCATGCTGGCTGCACTGCCTGGTGTTCTGGGTGCCAGCTGCAGTGGTCACAGAGCCCATGTCATATGCTAGTGGCTCTGGGTCCATGGCGTCTTTTTTCACTGTTGAGACAAAATACCCAACACCCAAAATTAAAGAAAGAAAGGCTTATTTAGCTCACAGTTTGTAGAGGTTTTAGTTTATAGTCAGCTGGCTCCAAGACAGGGTGGCGTGGCAGAGGAGTGTCAAAGAGGAGAGATGGCCGATGGCAGGCAAGCAGGCGAGAGCAAGGGAGGGACCATCATGGTTCTTTTTATCCCTTTTATCCTATCCAGGCTACTTGGGGCGGTAGCACTAATACCCTGATTCCTAGTGCTCTTGATCTTATTATTGCACCATGAATCAATTCCAGCGTCATACACTCTAGATCCAGCCTCCTCTGAGAAAACCCCACCAATGACCACATTAGGCTTTTGGTGGGACATCTAGACACAAGCCATCACATGGAGTCATGACGGTGTTGCTCTATAGCATGATTTGGGCTCCAACCACAAAAGCCTGTCTTAATCTTGCCCATTTACAAAAGCAGTCTCATTAGCATTCCCAGAATTTCTGCGATTGCCCCAATCCTTGCATTAAGTTCTTTCCTGCCCACATAAGTAGTGTTTGTTACATACAGCCAGGAGCCCTTATGGGTTCACCAGCTTCTTGCTATGTGACTACCGCCCTCCTGTCCTCACCTCCCTACTAAACAGCATCCTGGTAAGTCTGTGTCCACTGTGAATCTGTCATCTTTCCCCAGTCAGTGGTGGGTGGGAGGCTGACCGCCCACTTTTTCCTCAAACTTTTCTTTGTATTACATGGACCCTGCTACCAGGTAAGTCAGTGGACACTGTTCTGAAGGTGCTTCCCTGAGAATATGAAGGTAGAACAACCTTCAGTCCTAGATTTTTGGGGTAGCACCAACTTCAAATGCTATTCACATACTGTGCTATCTTCTGGTTTAAAAGTACTATTTGCACTGTGCAAACAGAGTTGGGAGGATTGGCTATGGCAGACTGCCTTTCACATGGAATAGACGTAGTTCTATCACAGCTAAGGGGAAGGGGCAAGACCAAAAGAAGTGCGCTGAGGGCCCATGGTGCCTCTGAAAAGGCTAGGCTGTCCCGGGGGACAACTTTAGGTGGTACAATGAGGAGACACCAGAGTCCACTTTAGTAGCCCACCAGAGGATGATGGTCAGTGGAAATGGATGGACCACAAAATTAGGTACTTGTCATTCCTCGTGTGCAATCTAATTGTCCTCTTGCGGGTGGAATCGACAGAGATTTTTTGGTCTGTTTTGAGGCAGGATCTCACTATGTAGTTCGGGCTGACCTAGAACTCGGGATGATCCTCCTGCTTCAGCTTCCTGAGTGTTGGGATTCCAGGCCTGCGCCATCACGCCCAACATGATCTACTTCTAAAGAGTAGATGAGAGAAGTGATGTGAGGCTTCAGTGAAAAGTTCTAGGAGACAGTGAGGCACCTTCCTTGCCCTCTCTGGGACTGCTCTCTCTGGGGAAAGTTTGCCCCCGCAGACTGAAGTTACACCCCGCAGCCTGAAGTCCCTCATTTCAGGGACTTGCTCACATTTCTCAGGTTGTGCCACCATGAATTCAGAACAGCACTGATGTACTTTCCTTTTTCTTATAGGAAAACATGTTTTGAGAGAGGAAGATGAGAAGTCACAACTAAAAGACCCCAGGCAGAGTCTTTTCTTCTACAATAAAACTAGAAAGAAGCAACCACACTGACACTTAGTGAGCACACAGTTGTCTAACGTGGTCGGGTGTTGAGTAGCTGGCAAGGAACTGGCTGTGAGGTGACGGCCTCGTCCCTCCCCCACTGTGAGAAAAACAAGTCATCTGGAAGCAGAAAAAACAAACACAAAGAGTAAAAAGTTAAAGCAACTACTGATGTTCATGTTAATGCTTTTAGTAATTTCTTTCATAGTAGCCTTTATTATCAGAACAGTTTTATTTATTTTTGGTCATGGGAAACGAACTCAGGACCTTGCACTTGCTGGGCAGGGGCTTGTGCTGCTGAACTATATCTCTGCACCCAGAACAGTTTAAGATTTAAGTTTGGAGATGGGACACAGTTCACTCATACCCTGTATCCAGCTTCCCTGATAATTCAACATCTTACATTACCCTGTCATTTCCTGTGTGCAACCTAATTGCCCTCTTAAGAGTGCATTGGTAGCCAGGCGTGGTGGCACACGCCTTTAATCCCAGCACTCGGGAGACTGAGGTAGGAGGAGTGTTGTGAGTTTGAGGCCAGCTTGGGCTACAGCGTGAGGGCAAGGCTGGCCTGAGCAACATAGTGTGACCCTACCTCAAAAAACTAGGGCTGGGAGTTTGGCTCAGTGGCGTAAGCGCCTGTCTGGCAGGCGTGAAGCTGTGAGTTCGATCCCCAGTGCCGGGAAAAAAAAAAAAAAAAGAGTGCATTGGTACATTTATTACAATTAATGAATCAGTACTGATACATGAAAGCCCTTCATTCAGATCTCCTCTGTCTTTCCTGAATGTCATTTTCTAGGTCTGCCTTCCACAGCACCATGTTGCTTTTAGTTATTGTGCCTCCATGCTTTAACTTGGCTGTGACAATTTCTCAGATTCTGTCTGTCTTTGGTAATCATTTAGTGCTTCCGTAGCACTACACTCAAATAGACTTGGAGAAACTGGGGTTGTGTTAGGTGGACAGCAATTTTAAAAACAAAAATCCAGTCATGATCCATTCACCAATTAAAAGTTACATTACTCCAAACATTTCAGCAAACATTGCGTAACCAAATTTAGCCACCACACTGAAAAAGTACACTGACATTAAATAAAAATAAAACAACTGCAAAGTTAGGGACATTGGGAAGCAGCAGTTTTGCCCAAAGAGAAGGGGCACAAGGTAGGCAGTGCTTGTGGTCAGGTTTGGAAGGTTTATAAACAAGGTTAATGAAAAAAGGCTTTTCCACAGGCGTTTTTTTGTTGTTATTGTTTTGTTTTGTTTTTGGGGTGTTTTAAGACAGGGCCTCACTATGTAGCCCAGGCTGGGCTCCAACTCACCTTGATCCTCCTGCCTCAACCTCCGAAGTGCTGGGACTACAGGCATGCACCACTATGCCCAGCTCTCCAAAGACATTATTAACCTGTAAGTATATCTTGAAAGTATGGAAAAAAAAACTTTTTTTTTTCTTCTCTTATTTAACAGAGAACTGTTGGAAGAAAACAGAATATCCTCGGTGGAACAGACATTTCTGATGTTCTGGCAGTTGTTTCAGTACTTCTTTCTAGTAGTTCAGGCATTGACTAGAGGGACTGCGACGAGAAAATACCTTTGCCTGTTCAGTCAGTGTAACATAGCATCGTCTCTTCTTGGTACTGAGACATACAATTTAAAATTATCCTTGTAGACTATGCACACAACCCCATCCCCCTGCTCCTACAAAATGAACTACTTTCTGAGTCAAATTCGTACAAGTAAAAAAAAAAAAAAAAAAAAAAAGAAAAAGAAAAACCTTCACAGGATAGCATGTTTTTCAAGGCAATCATTTTTAAAACTAATGATGATTTGCCTCCGACTTTTCAGTGTTTAATTTGCCTTCTTAGGTAGTAGTTTGGAAATGAGTTCATCAGCTGGTATAAGAAAGGTCAGATTATAATACCCTCATTATCCCATTTGCTTGATTAAATTCCTAAAGCGGGTAATTTACCTTGTGCCAAAGAAAATGGGGGAAGCATTTATGGTTCATTAGAACCACTACCCAGTTCTCTTTACCATGAACCTCCCGAAATAGAACCAAGGGACTGAGAAGCTGAAGTGCACTGTTTTTATATAGCTGCTCTGTGCGGTGTCAGAACGTCAGCTCTAGTATCTCTATCTGGTGGAGGGATGATCAGATGTAAAAATCAACAGGCTAATTGACCAAATGTTTCCGGAGTTCAATAGAATCTTTGGGTTCAAATAGATATTATAGGACAATCATGATGAAAGCAGTCATCTCAACCAGGTTTATGGAGAAACACAAACTTTTAGTAGTGCTCTATTCAAAAAGAATGAGGTTTTTGTTTATGATTTGTTCTAAGTAACAGTAAAATGTAACAAACTAGCTTTATTCATTTATTTATTTTTGTTTTGATTTTTTGAGTCAGGGTCTTGCTGTATAGTCGAGGCTAACCTTAAACTTGTGATCCACCTGTATCAGCCTCTTCCTGAGTGCTGGGGTCACAGGTGTTTGCCACCGTCCATGGCTATAGTTCAGTTTATTAAGCTACAAAATGTAGCACACACTCTTAATGTATTTCAGCTTTTGGCAGGCAATATATGAAAGCTGAAAGCTGCACCCCGGGGAATACTGTACTTTTTGATTCAGAATGATTAGAAGCTAGAATCCAACTTTAATCTATAGGTGCTGCCAAAAGAAGAAATGCTTATCAGATTTCAAATGACACAATTGTAAATTGGCAGTTGGCACCTTTCTGTGTAAAATGTCATTTCAGTGAGTGAAACTTGATTAGAGACACCATTAGTCAAAGAAAACGATGGTGTGTGATGTCTGAGCAACCACTGTGGGGCTCCACAGACTTGTGCTGTATCATCATGCCACCATCCATCCACCCACCCACCCACCCACTCGCCTACCCATCCATCTGCCCATCCACCCGCCCACCCACTCATCCAGCCTCCCACCCACCCATCTACCTACCCACCTAACCATCCATCCATCCATCTACCCATCCATCCACCCATTCCATCTTTTGAAAAACTACCCATAACAGGCCAGAAAGACAACTGTACAAATTTTAAAAATATAAGTGATATTAAATACATGTTAGCACCTTTGATAAAAATTTAGACAAATAACCCTTCTCATTTTCATTTCTCCAAATGCAGATTCACCCATCACCTGCATTTCCCTTATAACATAAAATGTGTCTGACCTTCAAATATGTAGTGTCTTCCAGGTCCTTCAGTGATAGAGTGTGTGCCTAGAATATGCAGGGGCTTGGGTCATAACAGCCACTCAAAGACTCAACACTTAAAAAATAATAATAATTCTGCCCCAATCCCTCAGCTCACTCTCTTGACTTGCTCTTTGGTATAACTGACAGCTGTGTCCTCCTAATCTTATGCATAGCTCTTTGGAATTTGGGGTTTTTGTATATTTTACCCTGCTTAGTTGGTGGCAGTAAATTCTCCTCAGCTTCAGTGAACCAGACTTCAAATTTTGGGTCTTTTTATATTTTGTTCCAATTTTATCAATTTGTGACCCAAATTATCTGGGTCCCCCACTTAAGAATTGTTTTCTTCTTTGGGACAGTCTTATTATGTAGTTCAGTCTCATCTTGAACTCATTAGGTAAGCCCAGACTGAATTCAAACTCATGGTGATCTTCCTGCCTCAGCCTCCCAAGTGCTGGAATTGTAGGCATGCGCCACTATGCCTGGCTTAAGGATTCTTTAAAGTAGATGTTCTTCATTTCTTAAAAACATTGTTTAAAAGACATTTATTTGTATTTCTAAAGATTTCTAACCATAAAAACATGACGATACTTCATAGGCCACTTTGCATAACAAAACAGGCAATTAATAACATACATATTTTGCAAAAATAATTACTGATATAGTGCAGTCATCTAAAACCCTAAAAAGAACAGTCTAAGTCTTCTGAGGAGGTAGAAAGCACAGTGAGTCAGCACACATGAAGTTGCATACAGAGATCAAGAAGTTGCCCCACCCCTTTGGTGTCCTTGGAATTGGGCCCAGGGAGCTCTGAGCTACATCCCCAGCCCTTTTTTAAAATTCTGCAACAAGGTCTTACTAAGTTGCCCAGGCTGGCATTGAACTTTCAGTCCTGGCTTCAGCCTCTTGAGTAGCTGGGACTGCAGGTATGCACCACCATATCTGGCAAGAAATGTTATCTTTCACAAATACAGGCATACCAAAAGGACATCTCTTCATTTATTGAGGAAGTTTTAATGATTTTATGTACAAACACAGTGCTTGCTTACTAAGTCAATGTTGTGATGCACTTTTGCAGAATCAAATTTTCAAACCATGCATAAAACGAATTAGAATTCTCTAAAAGCATACAGTTTATAGCTCTGGTACTGAAAGTGATGCAAACACGAATTACACATCCAGCAAAGTATGAAAAAAAGAAGGCTGAGGGTGTACAGCTCAGTGGGAGAACGCTTACCTCACATGTGCAAGGACCTCGGTCCAATCCCCAGCATCGCGCACACAAAAATAATGCTGATGCTTTTATTTATTTATTTATTTATTTATTTATTTTTTGCGGCACCGGGGATTGAACTCACAGCCTCGCGCCTGCCAGGGCAGGCGCTTAAGCCACTGAGCCAAACTCCCGGCCCTGATGCTTTTATTTTTATTTTTTATTTATTTATTTTTTTTGTGGTACTGGGGATTGAACTCACAACCTCCCGCCTGTCGGGGCAGGCGCTTAAGCCACCGAGCCAAACTCCCAGCCCTGGTTTTATGAGGCAGGGTCGCACTATGTAGCTCAGGCCAGCCTTGCGCGCTTGCGTTGTAGCCCAAGCTGGCCTCGAACTCACAACGCTCCTCCTACCTCAGCCTCCTGAGTGCTGGGATTAAAGGCGTGCGCCACCACGCCTAGCTGCTGCTGATTTTAAATAGCAGGAAAAAGAACTAAAAAAAAAATTCAACATATGAAAAAAAAGTATATTACAGGGAAAAATTATGTGCAATTTCCCAGAGATAGTTCATAAATCCTGACCAACTTTCAAGCTCATTAACAATATTTTGAAGTCTCACATTGAGATGAATTGGTTCCTTTTTGTAAGGTACAGCTTTCCTTGGAAAATACATTCACATTCATTTTCTATGTGGCACTCCTCTTTTTGAAATTCTATGATTCAACATATAGTAACATGAGCACTCCTACTCAAATTTCCCATTTTCTGTAACATGTTCCTTTTACACAGAAATCCAATCTGCACATGTGCAAACGCAGACTCCAAGTTTGCCAGAAACAACGCTGGCTAGGGAACAGTAACACCATTGCATTATCTTCTCCCACCATGCACATAATTATTTTCAAACAAGTCAGTAACTTCACTGGCTTCTTCGGACAACCATAACCTTTTTTATTTTTGAGACAGAATCCAAGAAATAAAATCCAATTTTTGGTCCAGGCTGGCCAGAAATTTACTGTATAGACCAGGCGACCTTCAACTCATGATCCTCCTACCCAGGCCTTCTGAGTGCTGGAATTACAGATGTGCGCCATCACACCTGGCTTTGACTCTAATTCATTAAAATTTCCTGGAATGCCATCAGGTGGAAGGAATACTAACACAGAAACATGACACATTTAAACTGAAATTTTCATCGTTGCCATTTCACATGACCAATATTTGTTGCATTTTCTGTCAAATGCATTGGACTAAATGAAAAAATTGTATTAGTAACACCTAGAAATACACTTTTAGAGGTTTTTTTTTTTAAGAATAGGAAAATTTATTAGGGGAAAGGAATGGGCACTAGGAATAGCTCCTGAAACAAGAGGGACCCCAAATAGGTTGCCCATTTTTAGAAGTTTTGACCACACCTAATTCTAATCTCTCATGACTTGGGAATTCAACTGAAACCCATTTTCTTCACCAAATCTTCAAATAAGCTTTTGGAAAGCATTACAGATTTTCCCAGTCATTAATACATAAGGGAGCAGAGAAGTTCTAGAATTTTTAGATCTAACAAGGGCATGAACTGTATGTATTTGATTTAAAAAAAATTGGGGACAGTTTTGAAAGTGTCACCCATTAGCCAAAGTGAAGCATGCTCTAATTTTTCAATGTTAAACTTAGTGGTCAATATAAGAAGTCTGACTTCTTCAACAGTCAAATCCCTAACCCCATTTAATGTGCTTTCTAACACTGAAGGAACCTCTTTATTTTCAAGTGCCTTTGGTTTAGAAGGTAGAAAGAAACTTGTCAAATTCTTTTGTTTTCAAGTATATATATATATTTAACATACTATGCTACAGATGAAGGGGTAGAAATAGTACACAACTGAATATTTGGGAGGGAAGAGTACTTGTATTTTTCACCTTCATTTTCACTTCTGTAATCTTGGAGACACTGTACTTTTATTTGGAGGGTGGTTTTTGTGTATAGATTTTTAAGTTTATATCACCCATCTGAAAACTTGCTTAGGACAGCAGCTGTGGCTCAGTGGTAGAGTTCTTGCCGAGGGTGCATGAGACTCTGGGTTCAATACCAGCAGCACAAGAAGAAAGTATGATAGTTGCAACTAAACAATATTGTTATCATAGCAGCAATAATAATTAGCTTTCAAAGTTTTATCTTTCACCATTAAGTCTCCTAAGTACACTTGCATTATCACAGTCTTTTTTTTTTTTTTTCAAGAGAAAAAAATCAATTCCATTGCATTGGACTTCTCCTGCTGTATTGTAAGGAGCACAGTAAGAAGTAATGACATTTGGTTTTCCCAAGGGCAAATCTTTTAGTCAGGGTCATCCAGAGAGACAAAAGCAATAAGACCAATAAAATGTGTATGTAGACACATAAGAGAGGACCTGTTGGGAGAACTGGCTCACACAGCACCGTGGCTAAGAAGTCCCATGACAGACTCTCTGCAGGCTGGAGAGCCTGGGGGGCCAGAAGTATGGTTTAGACCAAGCCCAAAGACCTCAGAAACAGGGAAACCAATGCTGCAGCTCTCAGGTCAGTCCAAGTCAAAAGGCCGAAGACCAGGAGCACTGGTGTTAAGCCTCCAGCGAGAGACTGACCTGCCTTCTGTACTTGTTCTCTCTAGGCCCCAGGCCTACTGGATTGTGGCCTCCCGCATGGAGGGGGATATTCCCACATACACCACCCAGACTCAGACATTAACCTCCGCTCTACTCACCTCACAGACACACGCAAGATAAGCTAAGCAGGTTCTTGATATACATTCTATTTAATAGGAGGCAACTATCATGCATACAGCTGAAAGTCCCTTCCCCATAATTCTGCTTTCTACCTCCCTCCCTTTTTTTCTTTCAATGGGAATTGTGGTTTTCAAGATTTTGGCTTCTAGGATTTCAACATTTGGGATTGTAATTTTTCAGGACTGTGATTTCTTAGAATTTTGGACCCTAGGGATTTTGATCTTTTGGGATAGCAACATTTGAAATCATGGCTTCGGGGACCGTGTTTTGCAGGATTAGGACTGGCGGCGCTCCTTCCGTGCCTTCTCACAATCTTCGCAGTCTCCCTTGCATGCCATGTGTCTTCTTGAAATTCTATGACCTCTCTACATTTAGATGGTTAACATCAATTGCAAGAGTTTTTAGAAAGCTCATTTAAAATGTGGCTGAAACACATGAAGATTAAAAGTACCAACAAAACCAGCCAGGAGAACACCCTTTTCAATTCTAGTAAGCATTAAAGTAACCAGTGGAATCTCTGGTTTCTGTGTCCACCTTGTTAGTCGCGTCACATTCTCCTCCCCAATCAGATTTCTCCTGCATCTCTGCATTCTTGGAAAGCTTGTGGTTCTGTCTCGCAGACAGCATTCCCACGTTCTCAGTCCCCAGGGCCTTGGAGCCATCCTCCGCAGGGTCACCCCCTCCGACTGACGGTGCCAATGTGATGCAGCTGCCGCTGCTGCCACCTTCAGCTCCCAACTCGTCCGCTACCTGGTTGGTCGGCCTGGTGTACTGTTGGGGCTGCCAGCTGTTTATTTTTTTTAAGCCAGTTCTGATCCATCTCCATTTGGATTTATACAAATCATTCGCTGTCTCTAGCAGCTTTCTCCTTCTCTGTTGAGGTGGAAGATTTCTGAAATAATCCAGGCTTTAACCTTTGAAGCAGTGGATTTAGCATTTGAAGAGTTCCCTTTGCTGCGTGGGAGATTTATTTTTATGAACAGCTGTAACTTGCCTTTGGATTTGTCCCCAGATGTGACCTCTGGTTGGCCTTCTCCTCTGGAATTTGGAAGACTATTCTAATGCGCTGCCTTGACATCCTCAGCTATCTATCTCCTCCGGGAGGCGCAAACGCTGACTTCATCACTGCTTTTCCCAGCGGCGACCCTCTCTGAGCATTGATTCAGCCACCTCCTCGTTCCCTCCGCACAGCTGTCCCTGATTGCCACCAACTGTCAGTCAGCCTCTGCCGCATCTGTATTGATTCTCCTCACTGTGTTTCTTTCCCCATCACTCGTATTTCTCAAAGAGGTTAGGGTAAGAGAAAGGTAACAATCCTGCAGCTCACGGTCCAACTTTGTCTACTGATAGGTAATCTGCTCTGCTGTCCTCTGCTAACGGGGACACCTGCTTGTTGGTGCCACCTCAACTACTTTTTAAAATGCGGATGACAGCATAACTTTCTCAAAAATACCTCTAGGCTCTGCTGGGTTTTTTGCAGTTACCTTTTACTTGATTCGAACTGCTCCCAGGAGCAGCGGCTGACCCTGAACGCAAGTACAATTTCTTGCTTCGGGTCTTGAAGGAGGCAGACTGACTTTGACAGACCGGGGGAGGTCAAGTTCTCTACCTGAGGCTGGGCCTGGCGGCTCATTTCCTTTGCAGGGCCAGAAGGAAAGGCCCATACCATAATTCCTGTAAACTTCCGAGTTCTTTTTAGGTTGGTTCTTCAAACGATTCCTGAGTTGCTTCGCATAGTTAAGTTTAATATCTGCTCCTTGATGAATGTGATGAATTTCTCAAGAATACCAGCTGTGTCTGTCTGAGCGCTCTGCCTGCTCCCGGGCCGGCTTTGCTCCTGGGGCAGGGACGCTGTGTGGCTGCAGGGCCGGGCTCCCGTGGCCCCTCCCACTGGCCCCCTGCTTGTCGCGGGCCCCCTCTGGGTTGCTCCACACCCACACGGCCCTGGCGCCGCAGCCCTGTGTGCTCTGAGGCGGGAAGGACGCGGGTGTACCGGGGCCAGTAGAGCGCAGAGCGCCGGGGCGCGGCCAGAGCCCAATCCGGGAGCAGGAAGACAGGGCGGGTGGAAGCCTGAAGCCTGCACCCCGGCCTCAGCAGAGAGCTGCCGCGAGGTCGCCTGGCCAAGGCAAAAGCCTTGGGTGAGGCCCGCAGGTGGAGAGCCCTGGGGCTGGGGCACCGGGGAGGACCTGGAGAGCCACGCTGCAGGCTGGGAGAAGAAAGGAGGCTGCAGAGCGCCTGTGGTCTCCCCTGCCGACACCCCAGGCCCAGCTCCGTCCGTCTCCTCCTTCCCTCTCAGCCGCCCCCAGACCAGACGGCACCCTCCGACCTTCTCATTCTTACCCTGGTAGAAGTGGACCAATCACATTCAGGCCATAGTGCAAAAGTAGATGAGCGACCAAAGCCAGAAATAAAAGGGGAGAATTCTCCAGCATGGAGAATTACTCCAAAGATTCAGCATTGTGACATTTTATAAGTAAACATTAACTGACACGGTAGAGAGTGCAGTGCAGAGCCAAGCTCTCAGCAATGTCAGTAGCAGCCTGGTGTTGTGGCACACAACTGTTACCCCAGTGCTGTGGGAGGCTGAGGCAGGAGAATTGCCCGGCCTTTTAGCCTACAATTTAGCCAGACCCTCTCTCAGAGTTTTTTTTTTTGAAAAGGTTGGGAATGTTGGTCAGTGCAAAGACCCTGGCTTCCTTTCCCAGCAACATACACGTGCGTGCGCACACATACGGACATTGTAGGAAGTAAACGTCTCCTGGGGTCTGCAGGTTGCACATTTGCCTCAGGGAGCAAATGTTCGTGTTTACAAGGTGTATTTAATTATATCACTAATCTTAATTCTGGAAGGAGATTTTTCAGAAAGGGAATATTTTTCTTAGGATTCAATACTTGAATGTAAATAAAAACCTTTTGTTTTGACTCAAATAGTTGACAGGCTATAGCCCTCTTGTTTATTTACATTTTTAGCTTCCTCAAAAAGCTAGCAAATAAACTGGGCATGGTAATCCATGCCTGTAGTGTCAGCACTCAGGAGACTGAGGCAGGAGGATTGCTGAGTTTGAAGCCAGTCTGGGATATATAGTGAGTTCAAGACTAGCCTGAACTACACAGCAAGAGCCTGTCTCGGGGGGTGGGAGGGAAAGCTAGAAAATGACAAGGTTAACAACAAAAAAGTATAAGGAAGGAAATAAACATAAAAATATACATTACTAAGGTAGAAAGCATGACATAAAAATAAAAATGCTGGTTCTTTGGGGAGAATTAACAAAACAAACTGATAGCTAATGGCTAAACTGATCAAAAAAAAAAAGGGAAGGAAGCACAAAAATACAAAACAAGAAGTGACAAAAGGGAAATAAGTTTTGGAGCCGAGAAAATTTTAAAAATATGTGCGACTACCAACTATTTTGTATAACTTTATGCAAATAAAGCTTGAAAGCAAAAAATGAATAATTTCAGAAGAAAATAAAATTTACCAAAATTGACCCCTGTAGAGATAGAATTATGAGATTAATCTCTATAAAATAATAAATTTAAACGGGGCATAGTGCTACACACTTGTAATTCCAGCATTCAGGAGGTGAAGGCAAGAGAATTGCAGTGAGCCCCAGACCAGCCTGAGCTATATAGTGAGTTCAAAGCCAGCCTGAACTACACAGCTTGTTTGAAAAACAAAACAGAACAATAATAAATAATAAATTTATTATTCTCCCCAAAGAACAAAACAACAAAAACAACAAACATAATAAATAATAAATTTATTATTCTCCCCAAAGAACCAGCATATATAGGAAAATTTTACCAAGCCTTTAAATGTCTAATAATACTAATAATGCATAAATTTTTCAGAGTAGAAAATGAAAGAAAACTGTCAAAACCGTTTGTAAATATAAACTTTGTATCTACATCTGATGTAGCTAGCACAAAATATAATCATAATCAATCTCACCTAAGAATTAAACAAAATTTACACTCCTAATTCAATAAGCCATTAAACAAATGAATTTTCACAACCACATGTGCAAAAGAAAGTAGGTAGTTCATATTTGGAAATCCATTAATATATCACCATATTTTTTCCATGTACTATAGTATGCTGAAAAGGCCAGATAAAAACTTGATTAAAAAAAAAAAACCTAGCAAAAGTAATTAGAATTTTAAAATCAATGGTATGTATGCATACCTTTTAAAACCAGCTTCTTATGTAATGGGGAAATATAACAGGGGTACTTGTTATATCCACTACCATTTAATTAACCAGTTACATGAGAAAATAAGCAAGTATGAGAATTAGGAAAGATAAAAATATTTCTATACAAAGAATATGTATCTTGAATTCCATTTTTAAAAGAACTCATAATAAGTAGCAATGTACAGAATTAATACAAAAGTAATAGCCTTCATATGTAAAAATAGCCAGTTAGAAGGCAGCATAAAAGAAAAACTAACTGCTGGGCATGGTAGCACATGCCTGTAATCCCAGCACTCAGGAGGCTGAGGCAGAACGATTGCTGCAAGTCTGAGGCCAGCCCGGCTACAAAGTGAGTCCAAGTCCAGCCTGAACTGCATAGTGAAACCCTGTCTCAAAAAGACCAAAAAAAAAAAAAAAAAAACTTACTTACAATGTAAAATTAAAAGATAAACACCTAGGAATAAATCAGAGATGTGTAAATCCTGCATATGGAAAACTTTAACATCCTAAAGAGATACAGAAGCAGACTTAAGCAAATGAAAAATGTGACATTTTCCTGGATAGAATGATTCAACAGCATGAAAGTGTCACTGCTACTTGAGTTAATTTATAAATTTAATGTGATACAAATAAAAATATCAACGGTTCTTTTTCTGGCACTAAACAAGCTTATTTAAAAGTCCATAGAGTCCCAGCACTCAGGAGGCTGATCAGGAGGATTGAGGGCAGCCTGGGCTATACAGTGAATTCAAGGCCAGCCTGAACTACATAGTGAGACCCTGTCTCACAAAACAAAACAAGTCTGAGTAGAAAAATATGCATGCAAGAATAGCTAGTAACTCCTAAAACAGAGCAATGAGAAGACACTGACTCTGCTAGAAGTTAAAATATATTCTTGATACTAATAATAAATATAATTAATATTAAACACTAACATTAAAATATACTATCAATATGCACCTCATTTCATGAATGCTTCTGTTCGCAAACATTCAGTTCTAGAACAGAAGCTTCAGCAAAATTTTGCTTCCGTTCTCAAACTGCATTGGGTGATGAACATAACCTTGGCCATCTTCCCCATAATTGGGGATGAATTAAGTTCATGAGGTGCCACTGTATTCTTAAAATGTAGCGGTACTGGCATAGGAACGATTAGAGGAATAGAATAAAAAGAGCAGAGTACAGAAATTTAGAATGTAATAAAAATGACACCTCAAGTTAGTATGTTAAAAAAAGACACTTTATATTAATGATGCTGAATGTTTCCATTTTGGGGACATTCTAGAAAAGGTCAAATAATGGTTGGCAGAGGCTGGAGATGCAGGGAGGAGACTGACGGAAAACAGACATGAGAGAGGGTGGTGATGGAAATGTTCTAGATGTGCTAGATCTGGATCTAGGTGGTGGTTACCTGGCTGTCTACATGTCTACACTGACCACACTGTCCATTTAGAAAAGGGGAACTAAGAAGGCATATGGAAAAAGATGCATAGAGATGTGCATTTGCTTATTTTTAGAAAAGCAAAGAAAAAAACAGCAATTACAGGAACTGCCCACCTGGAAGGGTTGGGTGAGAACATGGTAAGAGGCAGAAGGAAAGGCCAGGGACCTTTCTGGATGCAAATTTTCATACAGTGTGTGTGTGTGTGTGTGTGTGTGTGGTTTTACATCTTTATCAGCACTCCCTGTTTTTGCACCTAAGCTGCACACGTCATCTAAGGAGCCCAACAGGCTTTACCATCAACAGTCCCTGGTGTGTGCCCGTGACCACAGGGCTGTGTCCCAGGAAGGACGTGAGCCCCGCGTGGACAGTCTGGTGGCTGCTCTCCAGGGATGGCACGGTGACCTGTGGCCCAGGGAGGCCCCACCCAGAAGCCCTGGGTGGATCTGGAGGCAGGGACAATGCAAGGGCGGAGGAGGAAGAGGACAAGGGAAGTTTTGATTTTTAAATTGTGCTAACATTTTACATGTTCAATAAATGCATGAATGAGGGTGGGGGAAATATTTACTACCTAATTTTAGAATGAACCTAGCCATAAGTCAAGTTAATAACATAACTTTTTGAAAGACAAAATAGAATCAGATGGAGTAACTTTGAACATAGTGCACTCAACTAGATGTACTCCGAGGATGCTAAAAACCTATGATGAAATGAACTGTTTGCTAGGGTTATGGTGCGGTTCTGAAATGACTCTGTGTGTGTGTGTGTGTGTGTGTGTTAGGAGTGACCAAGTGATTAAATATACTGACCTTGTTGGGAGTCGAGGGTTTCCTGAGGAAAAGGGAGATACTGAAAGAGAGACAAGTCTCCCCTGGTGCAGGGTGCTGGTGTGGCCCCTTGAGCTTGGTCTTGCTGGGAACCAGCCCGGTCTGTGGAGTTGGGGTAGGGAGTTATGTTCAGTGTAAACAGCTCCACCATCAGATACTGTGACTGATGGATCAAAACAAAAACGAGGCCACTTCATGATTAAGCACAAACACAAGTAACACTGAAGATTTTCCAAACTACAAAAATGATCAAAACATCTCAATATCTTATATCAATTTCCGAGGTGCAGTAATTGTGTCATGATTATGGAGGAAAGCTTCTTTGACACAGAGCAGACATGGACCAGAGCACTTACAGGGGAAATGTCAAACTCCCAAATGATATATATGTATTTAGAGAGAGAAAAGTAAATACAACAAAATGCTCAAACTTGGTAAGTCTAGAGGAAGGGTATGTGGGTGTGTAGTAAGTATGCAAACTTCTCTAATTTTGACATTTTTCAGAACAAAAAGTTTCAACTTTTGTAGATTTTAAATCATAAAATTCTTTTTTTTTTTTTTGCGGCACCGGGGATTGAACTCACAGCCTCGCGCCTGCCAGGGCAGGCGCTTAAGCCACTGAGCCAAACTCCCGGCCCTGGTTTTTTGAGGCAGGGTCGCACTATGTAGCTCAGGTCGGCCTTGTGCCGCGTTGTAGCCCAAGCCGGCCTCGAACTCACAACGCTCTGCCTACCTCAGCCTCCTGAGTGCTGGGATTAAAGGCGTGCGCCACCACGCCCGGCTATAAAATTCTTTTTAAAAGAGTATTCTTGTAAAGGTTGTTGTTTGGGAGTTAGTGAAAGTAATGTGAGTGCCTTGTTTTTTCTAGAGATTTTTTCCCCCATTATATTCCTTATTACATCTAGATCAAAGTTCACTTAGCCTGGACATTTTTGTACATGTCCTTGGAATTTTTTCTCTTTGTTTTGAGATGGGAAATGCATAATGATGTTTTGATTTATTTTCCTGTGACATGCAGAATTCCCAACTAGTCTTCTCTCGAAACCCTCCTAGCCTAAATGGAATTAAATAACTAAGATAGATTATTGTACTCAAAATTATGAATGTTAGTAACAAGCTACAAATATTAGAGTTAAATAACAGCTCATTATTTTGCTTCATATTATTTGAAAATGCATAAACACTTGTTGACCCAAAAAGAATATAATACCTTTCTTAGATTTTCTACTTAACACACTGTTTCTCTGTGTATCAAACCTATAGCTATTTGTAAATTCTAAATAATACATTGGTATAATTTGAAACTTTCACAATTGTCATTAATTAGTATGGAGTATTACTCCTGTAGAAATAAATGTAAATTATTCAACCAATTGCTACAATTTCAATATGTAAATTTATAGAGGGAGAACTTCTCATATTTACAAGATAATATAAAAATTTGTAACACAAAATGGAAGTCACTGCCACGTGTGGTAGTGTGCGCCTATAATCCCAGCACTCAGGAGGCTGAGGCAGGAGGACTGTGGCAAGTTCAAAACCAGCCTGGGTTACAAAGTAAACTCAAGGCCAGCCTGAGCTGTGTAGTGAGATCCTGTCTCAAAAAGACCAATAAATAAATAAATAAATAAATAAATAAATAAAAATTTTAAAAAATTGAAGTAATTTTAGTTCTATTTCTTTACCCTCATAATTGCTGAGCTACGATAGTTGTTTCAAATGTGCTATTTAAAGTGGGGTGTGGGTGACATAACCCACCAGTTTTAGTGGAGACATAAACTGCACTTGAAGCCAAAACCTAAGATCCAGAACCATCTTCTATTCTTAAAAGCATGTGGCTAACAAAATATGGCACATACATATGATGAAATATTAATTTGGTCTTAAAAAGGAAAGAAATTCTGACACAGGGAGAAACTTTGAAGACATGCTAAATAAAATAGGCCAGACAGAAAAACACAAATACCATGTGATTCAAGTGGATGAGGCTACTAAGTAGTCAGATAATAGAGACAGATGGTAGCCCATGGCTGGCAGGGCTGGGAGGAGAAACAGGGAGTTGTTAGTGAGTATAAAGTTCTGGGGATGATGAGAAAGTTCTGGAGACAGATGGCCATGGTAGACAACAATGTGAGTGTGATTAGTACCACTGACTTGTACTTGAAAAGTTAACTTGAATATGGTTATAATGGTGAATTTTATGGTATGTTTAATTTACCACAGTAAAAATTAAAAATATGGAAATTAAAAGCCAAAGGAAAAAATCTCACTTCAAGTCAAGAGATAGCAAAGCCTGAAAGCATGTCATCAGGCCCACAGGTCAGGAGTTGAATTGGGATTAACTTGCTTATTTAATGTTTAGCCAGGCGTGGTGGAGCACGCTTTTAATCCCAGCACTCAGGAGGTGGAGATAGGAGGAGCGTTGTGAGTTCAAGGCCGGCTTGGGCTACAACGCAAGCACAAGCCTGGCCTGAGCTACACAGTGCGACCCTGCCTCAGAAAACCAGGGCCAGGAGTTTGGCTCAGTGACTTAAGCACCTGTCTGACAGGTGCAAGGTTGTGAGTTCAATCCCTGGTGAAAAAGATTTAATGTTTATTAAAGGACAATTAATTTTTAAAAATATAAATCCGAAAGTTACATTTTGCTAAAACCCAGCAGTGCTCATGGCAACTGTCAGGATTCAGACTGACAAGAACACATTTTCTGAGTATTCTGCTTAAAACAGAGCTCGGGCTTTGGCATCGGACCCCTCCTGTCTGCTAATCCAGCAGCAAGAGCAATGCTATTAAAACACAAAGCCTGTTGGGTTGTTGCTCAGCCCAGGACCTCTTCTGCCCTTTCTCTTAGCTCCTCACAACTTGTCCTCTGGGAGCTGGGCCTCCTCACCTGGGCCAGGGGCTATACTCAAGTTGGCATCCTCTGCTCTGTCCACACAAAACACTTCCCAAAATGCCCACTGAAATCCCTCTCTTCCTTCCATCTTCAAAACACACCAGAATGCACTTTAAAAGCATTAATCACAGCTGGGTGAGGTGGTACATGCTTGTAATCTCAGCATTCAGGAGGCTGAGGCAGGAGGATCTCTATAAGCTCAAGGTCAGCCTGGGCTGCATAATTATTTCAAGCTGAGTCTAAACTGGTGAGACCATATCTAAAAAAATAAATAAAAATTTAACAATAAGGAATAAAAGAAAGAAAAAAGATTTTTAAAATGTTAATCCCAGCAGTAAACAGAAAGGGGCCATCAAACTACAAAAAGGCAGAGGAACTTGAAAAGTGTTTTGGTAAACGAAAGAAGGCAACGTGGGGACGTGTATAACATCACTCCAATCATATGACATCATGGGTAAGGCAAAATTTTGGAGACAGTAAAAGAGGTCCATGGTGGTCGGGACTGGGGACAGGCCGGATACCTCGGTGGAAGGAGAGCGTTTTAGAGAAGTGGAGATATTTTGTGTGACACTGTCCGGGGAGACCATTACACATTTGTCAGGGTCCTTAGACTATTCAACACCAGCGGTAAACCTGATGGGAACCAGGGACTTCAGTGAATCATTTATCAAGACTGGGTCACGAGGGTGGGCACAAATGCACTGTATGAGTGTGACATGTCGGTCCTAACAGGGGAAGCGGGCAGGAAGGAGCTGTGAGACGGTAAGACGGCGAATCTTGCCGAGCTTTCAATAATAACAGACCGCCGGCCGCGGCTCACCTGCCTTAGGTTCTCCACCAGCGGGGAACGCGGTACTGCCTGCTCGATTTTCCTGTACACCTGCAACTGCTCTAAAAATAAAGTCTATTCATTTTAAAAACAAGAAAATGTTAATTCAATTCATTTTTCCCTTTCCATATCATGATATTTACTTTGCACTGATGTAAGCGGTGCTGGCGGTTGGGGGTAATGAAAAGCGGCCGACTTGGTCCCCAGTGCTGCGCTCCGCCCTCCGCCGATGTCTGAGCCTCTCTGAGGCGGCCAGCACCAAGCCGCCTGCAGCCTTCCTCCCCGGGGCCGCTCTCCCAAGGCTTGCGCTCACTCAGTCAACAGCAAGACTTGTTTTCCAGTCGTTCAGACCGAAGCCTTGGGATCATCTTTGATTTGACTTCCTTTTCCCCATCATCCACGTCTAACCCCCAAAGCTTGATTTATCCACTTTCAAAATACGCGTGCATTTATTATAGATTTGGATCATGTATACTTTTTCAGTTTCTTACACTAGGGAGACAATACGGTATTTACACATGTGGGTTTGATTTATCTCACTTATGAGTATGGTCTCAAGTCGTGTCCATTTACTTACAAAAGTCTCAATGCAATCTTTCTTAATAGCTGAGTAGTACTCCATTGTATAAAAATACCACATCTTTTTTATCCAGTCTTTGATTGATGGGCACTTGGGTTGTTTCCAAGATCTGGCTATTACAAATTGGGGTGCTATAAACATGGGTGCACAAATATCACTGTGGTATGATGTTTTCAATTCTTCTGGGAAAATGCCCTGAAGTGGGATAGCTGGGTCAAATGGGATCTCTAATCCTAGCTTCTTAAGGAATCTCCACACTGACTTCCACAGTGGTTGCACCAGTCTACACTCCCACCAACAGTGGAGAAGAGTTCCTTTCTCCCCACAGCCCCTCCAGCATTTGTTGTTGGTTGATTTTTTAATCCTGGACATTCTTTCTGGAGTGAGATGGAATCTCAGTGTTGTTTTAATTTGCATTTCCCAAATGACCATTGATGTTGAACATTTTTTCATATATTTATTTGCCATTTGTATTTCTTTCTCTGAGAAGTGTGTATTCATCTCAGATGCCCATTTTTGGATTGGGTCTTTGAATTTTAGGGGCCTGATTTCTTTTAATTCTTTATGTTTTAGATAGAAGTCCTTTGTCTGATGGACAATTGGCAAAGATATTTTCCCAATTCGTGGGTTTTCTTTTCACTCTGTTGGAGATTTCCTTTGACATGCAAAAACTTTTTAGTAAAATGAGATCCCAGTTGCTGATGCTGGGAAGTGTTTCCCGTGCAATCTGATTTTTGTTCATGAACTCTCTGCCTACTCCTATGTCATCAAGATTTTTACCTACTCTGTCTTCTAGTAACTGTAGTGTCTCTGTTTTAATATTCAGATCTTTGATCCATTTTGACTTTATTTTAGTGCATGGTGATAGACATAATAAATACTATGTAAGGGTAAAAAACTGCTTGAAGAGCAAAAGTAATTGGGAAAGGAAAAGGGGGAAAGAGGGAAGGGAAAAGGAAAAGATATAAGTCTGTATATATGTATAGGTAAGATAACTAAAAGGAACATACTGCTGAATGTATTAGTTATTGAGAAAGAACAGTTAATACTCATATGATTAGATCAATTTTACATGTCTATATCTGTTAATGTAAACAACCATTTTGAAGATAACGATACGCAATATTGCATCCATTGTCAAGTTTCTATCATCCTGTTTTGTAAACCTATAATGTTACTGTTGTGCATTTACTCTAGTCGTTTGTTCGTCTCTTCTGCTTTTTGCCTTCCTTATATGTGTCTTTTTATTCTCTTAAATAAAAAATAAACAAATAAATAAATTTTTAAAAATACGCATGCAGTGTGACCACTTCTTATCACCTCTTCCACCCCACCTTCAGGGTCTTCACTGCATTCTGTCCCCCATTCCTTGCCTTGAGTTGTTTCCTCTGAGGCTGGTCACCCGTCTCTCTCCTGGTTTCTCTTCCCCGCTGGGCCTCAGGGTCTGACTCCCAAGGGCCCCTGATCAGCCCTTCTTTCCTGGGAGCATCTCAGGCACAACCTGGGCTCTGTCGCCTGCACTGCTGAGAGCTCCCATGGTGGTACCCAGACCAAGCCCCTGACCTGAACTGGTCCCCTGCAAGGTGTCTGCTCGCCTTGCCAGAGGGGCTCAAGCCCTTTATAGCCTCTTAGCCCTGGTGAGCCTCTTTCCTTCCACACTTGCCTCAAGTTCTTCCCCTCTGGCCCGTGTTTCCTGTCTTGGGGAATGAATGCTGCTATCCACCCCGGGGCCCAATTCATCCTGACTCCTCCCTCTGCCCCTCACACACAGTCACCACATCCTGGGCCTCCCCCTCCGTGAACTCTCTCCAGATGCTTTCCCCTACCCTGCCACCTTGGTTCACACCACAGCCATCTCCCCACCCACCACCAACAGGTTTGTCACAGTCTGTGGCCTCCTGCTTGCCCCACGAGTCCACCCTTCTCACTTGTCAAAGCTGGTGAATCTGGCCTGCTTGCCTGTGCTCCCACTGCCTCCATGGGGGCCCAGCTCAGGGCCTTTATCTGCACCCACTTTGTCCCCAAAGGTGGGTTTGGCTCTGGGGTGCTGGGCACCTTGCTGCTGAGAGCACGGTGCTCAGTGTGAGTTGGGGGGTGGAGGCCCCGGTGCCATGGAACCACAGCTTCCGTCCAGGTTCCCACATGAGACTGTGTGCTGGAGGGTACAGATGCCCTTTGTGAAGTGGTTCTGCAGCTGATGAGGAGGAAGTTAATTTCTAGGACTCTTAGTTGTTGATGGATCGAGCCACAGTCTACAGTGTCTTGGAGGCATCTGTTCTCATCTGGCCTTACTCAGACCATTTTTCTTCCTAGAGAGGCCTTCAGTTACTGAGTTCTGAACTATTTGGTATCTCCCAGTACCCTCAAGAGGCATTTCAGCACTCCATTCTCATGCTTGTTCGTGGGTTTGTGGTGCTGGGGATCAAACCCAGAACCTCTAATCTGCTAAGCAAGTGCTCTGCCCCCGAGCCACCCACTCAGCCCTTCACCGTATGTTTTTCCACGTTCTACAGCTGTTTTCTAATACTCCACCTTGCTTATTCTATTGTCAGCAGCATCATCTGTGCTTTTAACTCAGTAGATACTTCTTGATCTGCTGTCTAATAATCTTGCTTTGGTTGAGTAGGTGAGACCTTTTTAATCTTTTTTGAAAGTATGTTGCAGTGACTGTCTAACCTTTCATATTTCTTGCAAATGCCTGATTGCTAGTTTTTGAATGCTTAGTGTTTATTTTTCTTTGTCATATAAAACCTTTTATATGGTGTTAGATAATTTGGTTTCCTGATATATATCTTTGAGTAGAATCTTGATCTTTTTTGTTATTTGGGGTAGTTCTATAGCTTATGTAAATACTTTAATGGAATTGAAAGGAATGAGTTTTTTGGAGACTGGTGCTACTGTCAGCCTGGAGGCCACTAAGGAAACAATTCCACACTGAGTGGTGCTGAGTGACCCACAGGGTCCTTGAGATATGAGCTGGGGCCAGGTTCCCTGGGGAAAAGTCAAGCTGTGTCCCTTAGCCTGAAAGCTGTATCAAAGTGGGGGTGGGGGCATGAAGCAATATTACATTCCTTTTCTTGATAAGATTGGCTAAGGGTTTGTCAATTTTATGTAATCTTTCAAAGAACCAACTCTTTGATTCATTGATTCTTTGCATTGCTTTTTTTAGTCTCCAGTATATTAATTTCGGCTCTGATCTTTATAATTTCTTCTCTTGTACGAGATTTTGGTTTAGCCTGCTCTTCTTTTTCTAAAAGTTTGAGGTTCAACATTAGCGTGTTTATATGAGCTGGTTCTGTTTTCCTGCTATGGGTATTTACTGCTTTAAATTTCCCTCTTTATACTGCTTTCATTATGTCCCACAAGTTCCAGTATGTTGTATTGTTGTTATTCTTCAACTGTGAAAACTGTCTAATTTCTTTAATTTCATCTGTGACCTATTGGTTGTCCAGCAGGGTGCTATTTAATTTCCATGTATTGATGAAATTTTTGTGGTTTCCTTTGGCATGGATTTCCAATTTCATTGCACTGTGGTCTGATAGTATGCATGGGGTAGTTTCAATTCCTTTGCATTTACTTGAGCATATTCTATGAGCCAGTATATGGTCTATTTTGGAGAATGTCCCATGGGCCTCTGAGATGACGTTGTGGGGTGGAACACTCTATAGACATCTATTAAGTCCACTTGCTCAAAAGTTTGATTTAGTTCTAATAGTTCATTACTGATATTTTGTCTAGTTGATCTTTTTGTGACAGTGGGGTATTGAGGTCTCCCAATGCAGTTGTATTAGGGCTTATTTGATTTTTCATGTCCACTAGTAGTTGTTTTATATAGCTGGGTGCGCTGGTGTTTGTCAGATATATATTTATGATTGTGATCTCTTCCTCTTGGATTGTTACCTTTATGAGGATATAGTGACCTTTATCTCTCTTAATCAGTCTTGGCTTGAAATTCACTTTGTCTGCAAATAGAATAGCTACCCTTGCTTTTTTCTGGATTCCTGTTGCATGGAGATTTGTTTTCCATCCTTTGACTTACAGTCTATGAATTTCTTTTGGAATTAAATGTCTTTCTTGTATGTAGCATATTGTTGGATCTTGCTTCTTGATCCATTCTGCCAGTCTGTGTCTTTTGACTGGTGAGTTGAGACCATTAACACTGATGGTTAAAACTGATATGTATTGACTTATCCTTGCTATGTTATTTTTCTGTTGTTGGCTCCCCCCCACTTTTTTTCCTTCCCTCTAATTGTTTGCCTTCCCTGGTAGATTCCTTCTGTTGGGGTTAATGGAACTGTAGTCCTTATTATCTCTTTCTAGAATGTCCTTCAGAACATTTTTGAGTTCTGGTTTGGTGGTCATAAATTTCCTTACATGTTCTTTGTCATGGAAGTATCTTATTTCTCCACCAATTTTGAAAGATAGTTTTGTGGGATACATCATTCTGGGTTGAAAGTTGTTTTCCTTTAGAACTTGGAGTACTTCACTCCAAACTCTCCTTGACTTGAGAGTTTGTACTGAGAAATCAGCTGTGATTTTTTTTTTTTGGTGTCACCAGGAATTGAACTCACAACCTCACACCTGCCAAGCAGATGCCTAAGCCACTGAGCCAAACTCCCAGCCCTAGTTTTTTTTTTTAGACAGTCATGCTATGTAGTTCAGGCTGGTCTTGTGCTCACGTTGTAGCCCAAGCCAGCCTCAAACTCACAACACTCCACCTACCTCAGCCTCCCGAGTGCTGGAATTAAAGGTGTGCGCCACCACGCCTGGTCTTTAAATGCACATCTTTTTTTTTTTGTCGGTACTGAGGATTGAATTCATAACCTAGCACCTGCCAAGCAGGCGCTTAAGCCACTGAGCCGAACTTGCAGCCCTAGTCAGCTGTGATTCTGATGGGCTTTCCTTTATAGGTGATTTGTTTCTTTTCCCTAACAACTTTTAAGATTCTATTCCTGTGTTGGATCTCTGGAATCTTGACTGTGATATGCCTGGAAGTAGATTTTTTTTTTGATCATTGCTAATTGGAGTTCCATGTGCCTCACTTATTTGTATGTCGAATTCTTTTTCTCTACCAGGAAAGTTTTCTGTCGTGATGCCTGTAAACATGTTTTTAATATCATTTGTGGTATCTCCTGCTTGTTCACTGACTCCCATTAATCTTAAGTTATTCTTCTTTGTCTCATCTTAGTAGTGCTGGATTGATTTCTCATGGTTTTGAGAAATCTTTCTTTTCCTGGTTGCTAACTGCAAGCCTGTCTTCACTAGTTGAGATCCTGTTCTCACATTGGCCTAATTTGCTTCAAATACTTTCAGTGGAGTTTTTATTCTCCTGAATATCTGCTTGAATCTGCTTTATGGATTCCATTTCTTTCCTATGCTGCACTTCCATAATTTGCTTAAGCTCATCTGTTTTTTGTTTCTTTTGTCTGTGTCTGCTCTAACATTGCTAAGCATGGTGTGTATTCTGGTAATCTCTGTAGTTATTTGAGAGATTATTTCTGATTTCATTTTTTCCAGAGCCTCACTGAATTGCTTTGCTGTTACCACTTCAGAGAGACCTTGTGGGGGGCTTTCAGATTGTCCCACCTCATTGCCCTCTGGGTTTGCCTTTGGTGAACTGGGTGTCTGAGGTTGCACCTTGTTTAAGTATCTTCTCATTTCTTTTTTTAAAAATGTAACTCTAGGGGTGATGCTTGTAAGTTTCCTATGGTGGGTTGATTTATTGGTGGTATTCAGGACTCTTAGGTGATGATTACTTCTCTGAGGTATCTTCCAGGTGTAGCTGGTTTTTGGGCTTTGAGTCTGTTGGAAGATCTTACCTCTTCACTTCGTTGGAGATGAGAAGTTGTTGCTCATTTGGTATAGTCCCTGGTTCTTTGGCACTGTGCCGCAGTATTTCCTGTGACCCTTAGTTAATCTCAGTCATGGATTATCAGGGCCAACAGCTGTTTAGAACAATTATGTCAATTTTGGCTGTAGTGGTACCAATAGCATCAAACGCAGACTATAAAACAACAAACTGAGCTAACCCTTAATTTGTAACTTTTAACCATATGAACTAGATTTGTGATTATGTAACAAAATGTAGAACAAATGTGATAATTATATGTGATATGTAAGTCTGTAATGTGTCAGTTTTTCCTCAGGTTTAAAATTTAAAATGGATTAAGGAAAAAATAGAGAAATGGAAAAACAGAAAGAGATTACAAGTAAGGTTGGAAGACAAAGATGGATCCCGCCAACTTGGTGAAACTGGTGCAGAAGACTGAAGGAAAAGAGAGGTGGTAGAGATAAAAGGTAGAACAGAACAGAACCATACCCACAAAGAAGTTAGGAACCACTCTCACACTCATAAAAAAGCAATGTAAGAGAAATAAAAAACAAACACCAAAACAAAAAAACAAAAAAAAACCCCACAAAAAACAAATAGTCCACTTCCAGGATTCTCTCTGGGTTCATTAGTAGACAGCCTGTGGAGACAGAGTTCCGAATCATGCCATTCTATCCCAGCAGGTCAGCCATTGCTTTATGACAGAGTAGTAGATAACCTTAGCAGGCCTGCCCCAAGACTAGATTCATTGGTCTTGCTGTAGTTCAAGCAATTTCCATGGGTCTGCACCCAGCTAGGAGCTGCTGGAGGAAGCTGGCAGCAGTTCTGGTTCCAGGCTTATCTGGCCCAACTCCTAAATGGCTTCTGGCTAATTGCCTTCTCCTGTGGGAGAACTGAGTCCTCTGCACTGACCACCAACCAGGCAGTCCTCCACATCCACCACTCCCCTCCAGTGCTGCATCTTTCTGCAGAGGCCTCTGGGGTTTCCAGCTGCCACTGTCACCAAGACCATGCATCCCTAGGTTCCAACAGCTCCTCTTGTGCGGTGAGTCTGGCTCCAGGTGAAGGCACCACCAGCTACCGCC
This sequence comes from Dasyprocta punctata, assembly GCA_004363535.1. NCBI lineage: Eukaryota > Metazoa > Chordata > Mammalia > Rodentia > Dasyproctidae > Dasyprocta > Dasyprocta punctata. The sequence continues at coordinate 142,581 of RJWM01000264.1, forward strand.
TTCTTCTTCTTTGAAGTTTTTCTTTTTATTCTCTTTGTGGGCTTCAATTCACACTTCAGATTCTTGCTGGGTCCAGGGGACCCACTTCCTTCCTTATCTTCCTCACGATGCTATATTCCAGCGCACAGACAGTGACTCTCAGAGAGGCTGATTTTTCCGCTGTTTACTTTTCTGTCATCTTCCTGGAAGTCTCATGAAGCAATATTACAGGGAAATAGTATCAGTATGGTTTTTAGAAAGATAGTTTGGTTAAGGAGATTGACTTTGATAAAACCACAGCAGACATCAGTGCCTGCTGAAAAGGCCCTAAGGAGCACCAGTCCTTCTGCAGAGCCACCTTATGCCTGCAGACCTGTGTCACCTGAATTGTGGTTGTGGTAGACTCCCAGCAGTGAGTACCGTGTCCACTGGGTATATGGGTCTTAACATGCAGAAGAAATGGGTGTGTCTGGACAGGATACAGACTTTGGTATCAGATGAATGTGGGTTTGAGTGGGGCCTATGCCACTTCCCAGTAAGATGGTTTTGAACAAACCACTTAAGCTTTTTGAAGGGTCTTACTTTTTGGTCAGAGTATGAGAAGCCTCTGCCTTGGGTCCTATTTTTAGAGGCTCTTCTGTGTCCCCTACAGTATGCCCTGCCCACAGGGGGAGGAGCCTGTCAGAGATCAAGGCTCATATGGTAGTCTGTATGAACGGTTTCCCCCAAAATTGAACAGTGAACACCCCGCACAACTGTACAACGTGGGCTGCTAGTAATAGTAGCAAGGTGGGGCAAGGTTGAGGATCCTGTGGGTGTGGGAGCAGATTTGGTGACTATCAGACTGTGACCAGGAGAAAGATGGGTAATTTGGTAGAAAGTTAAAAGGTCAGTTTTCGTTATGTTATATTTAAAGCTTTGGGCCTCTAAAATAGACACCTAGAACTACTCAGCAACTCCAAATCACCAGGAAGGGCAGGGCTAGAAATGGCTTTGGAAATCTTGGCACTGTGGTCACAGTTGAGGCCTGATGACTGAGCATGGCCATGGAGGGAAAACTTGTAGGTTGTGGAGACTGAGTTGATTCTCTCAGCGTTAGTATTTAAGGGACATGAGGACCCAGGAAGGGGGCATAAGAAGACTTCAGGGTCCAAGCACAACAGAATGTTCCTAGCCATGGAGTCCAGGAGCACAGGGTTTTCAGGAGGTGGGGGAACACTATGCCATGTGATCTTTAGAGAGATCAGTGAGGACCAGGCTTCCAGGTCTGGAAGACAGTTCCTCCACAGCCAGTACAAGGGGTACAAGTTGAAGCTGAGAGGTTGTCTATACTCACAGAACATGGTGGTGATTGGGTGGTGCGGGATGGCATGAACCTGAGGGACAGCAGGGTGGGGTGGAGAGCAGCTACTCAGGGCAGTGTGTCTCTGAGGAGCAGCAAAGGGTGCCAATCAAGAGTATGGGTAGTGGGGGTGCAGTGTGGGGAATAGAGTATGTGCAGAGAAAACGTTAAGGACACAGGAAGCTGCTCGCTGTGGAGGATCACAGTTAGGCAAAGTCCCTGGGGCTGGGGTGGGGCTTCTTGGCAGAAGTATGAGCCATTCACCAAGACCTCTGGAGTGGGCCTGAGACAGAGTTAGAGAGATCTGGAATTTGCCAAAGCTCTGCCTTTCATATCTTCTCTGGTGTCCATGTGGCTCTCACAGGACCATGCACTGGGTTATGTTGAACACATTGTCAGGGACTCTTTCCTCCCCCAGATGACAAATGCCTGTTATTTGCATGGTAAGGCACAAACATGACTAATGACTCCCCAAGGTCAGGAAGCCTATGGGATGTCAGTAGAACTTTTAGTAAGGTATTAACCAAGTTGTGTAGTGGGGGGGGGGAGCAAATACTCTAATAGAGTGAAGACTTGAAATGGCAGGGAGGATGAATTAGACTGTCTACTTAAAATGGCTAAACCTGCCAGGTGTGATGGTGTACATCTGTCATCCAATATTCAGCAGGGGGGAAGATTGTAAGTTTAAGGACAGGCTGGAAAACTTAGTGAGATTCTGTCTCTAAGTAAAATAAAAAAGGTTAGGGATATAGCTGAATGGTAGAACATCCCTGTGTTTGGTCCCCAGCACCACATACACACACACACACAGAGGCTAAACTTCAAGTGATGTGTGACGTGCATAAGGGGTGGCATAATGACCAGCAGGGAGAACTAGTTTGCAGTGGCTCACACATGGGGTCACCATAAGGTCTGAGACTAGCCTTGGTCCTTGGTCTCCTGTGACCGGAAGCTTTGAGTGCCTCAAAAGGAATGATGGTTCCTATTACCTGCCATGTCCAGAATGCCTGACATTCTTAGTTCTGTAGTATTTGTTTGATCCTTGGATCAATCTTATGTGGCATCAACAGCCTTTTTAAATAGAGATAATGGCACAGGGAGATGGAACTGCTCAGCTTACACCATGCAACTGGGGAGAGAGCCATGTTCTTTCCAGAGCTCTCACGATGGCTTAGCTGCTTAAAAACCTAATGCACGTTGGTGTGTATTTACACAAATGCCATTTCCAGATCATGGGGCTTCTTGCTGTTTCTGTGCTTGGTTTGAATCAGCCAGATCCCATCTGCAACAAGGTGGTACTGTCTGGAGAAGCCGACATTAAGAATGACGCTCCAGGTGGGCCAGCTGGGGGCACAGTGGATAGGACCTCTGACTTTTATGAGGAGGGCATGGGAGTTAAGGATACAGGCATGTGGTGGATTGCTGGCATGCTTATAGAAATTCTGTGTGTGTGTGTGTCTTACAAAGATGCAGATTCGGATGAATTCATTTTGTAATTCCAACAAGTAGGGATCTTAAAGAGTTTGATAATATAGGGATGATCAAATGCTTCTGTGTCCATACAATGAAATACTATAGGCAACTATTAACAAAGATGTGCCTCTGTATCACTGTCATTTAGATATACTAAGTGAAAAATGTCAACATATTATATCCTATTTTAAAAATACATGTGTATATATATGGTCGTATTTACCCATTCAGAAAATGTTTGCAACCAATGTGGTTCTCTCATGTGGGATTGGAGGTAATTTTTAAAACCTTGTCTTCAAATTCTTTTATTTACATGAACTTTATGTAAGAAGAGATGAGATAAAACCTACTTATATCCAGAGGTGAAAGCAACCTCTGCCGACGCAGGACTCGCCTGCCCCCCAACTCCTCCTACCATCGGCCAACACGACAAGGATGCAGGAAGAAAGCAGAATTTGGTCTCTTAACTCAAAGAGGAAAGCAGCAGGTACAAAGCAGTGTGCTCCTACTTTAGGAAAACATACATAGGTGCATGAAGGGCCCTGGATTGCTGTGTGCACCAAGCAAACTGTCACGACTATAGGGTTCCGCTCAGCCCCTCTTGGAGATGAGCTTTCCTATGTCTACAGTGACCTGGAGGGGTGATGGGATGTTGAATGAGGCTTTATGGACAGCTGAGTTGCTTGTCTCAGATCCTGGAATGACTTATGTAGGCTATTTCAAGCAGGAAGGAGGGGAAAAGAGGACAGCTTCCCTCTCCATTTACCCCTCTCTCTTCTCCTTCCTCAATACATAGTGTACCCTCACTCCCTAGTACCAGGGACTGAAAAAAGGACCTTGCACATGCTAGGCAAGTGCTCCACCCCTAAGTGACACCCTTGCCTGTCTGCTTCCTCAATGCAGAGTCCCCTTTTTAGGAATTTTAGAATTGGTGATCTGAATTAAAGACAAAAGTTCCAGGCACAGGGCCTTCTGGGAACTCAGACAGCAGAACCTAGGGTTCCACCTTTACACCACCTTACCAGATTCAGGTCCAAACCATCAGAACCAGGCAGTATTCAAAAATTCTTGGCAATTATAAGATCAGACAACAAAAATTTTGAGAGGACAGCATTCCCAAGTTGAATGGAAAAGGATAAAAAGGGAAAGAAAATGAAAAGAGAAAGATCCTCCACTTCCCTCCCTCACCCCAGATTTAATAGCAGAGACTCTGAGAATCACTTCATCCAGGTGGCAGAGTGGACCAGGAAAGGCTCTGTCACTGCTATCAGCTCCATTTGTGCATCTATATGTGATGGAAGAGTGACATTGTAGGGTACCTCACATGTCAATTTAGTTCTGGTTCAAGGGAGGAAAAAAGAACCCACACTGAATTTGAGTGCAAAAAATAAATATAAAATTTATTAAAACACCCACAATATTTTAAAGATACCAGGAGTAATACAGTTCACAAACCCAGTTGTTTGTGTAAATTATAATAAAATACAAATCAAAAGAGGATACATACTTGCAATTTCTAGGCACCCTAAATTAAATTTACTGAAACACTGGGGGAAAAGGGAGGGTAAGGAGGGGTAGCTCAGGAGGCAAACCAATAAAGTGGAAGAAAAAATATTAACAAAAAGATAAAAATTATACAAAATAAAATTATCAGCATAAATTTACTGTACTAAGAATATCTACAGTTTAATACACATCCTATTGCCTTGAGACAATGCAAAAATCTATCATTCATCCATCAACCCCAGATAAACTTCATTTCAAGTAGCCACAGTTTACAAAGTCAAGACGGAATATTCAAGTATGGTTGTTAAATTCACCTCCATTGGAAGCCAAGTAACCAAGTAGGAATTCAAAGAGATAAGAAATAAAACACACCAGAAAGCTACAGGGGTTCTAGATTAAGTCTAATGCATTAATATGCCACAAGACAACCAGTCTTTGTTTCTTTAATTAAATACATGAAAAAGAAATGACATCACTCCTGTTTTTCTCCCCTTTTCCCCTAAAAAAAAAAAAAAAAAGGTATTGGAACTAAGAAAATTTGGAATGTTCAAATGAGCCAATTCATATTTTAAGTCCCCATGTGAAGAGTGATGAGTTCCCCCTGAACGACAGGTTAGTCAAAATGAAGAGAGCACAAACGATACCACTACAAAAATCATCCCTGATATCAGAATAGAAGCAAATGAGGAAGTAGGCCAAATAGCTCGCTGATTCTTAGGCAAAAATCAACTTGAGACCTGGCATTTCTGCACTGAGGTCTCTGCTCAGGGGAAAAGCCTATTGCTTTGCTCTTGCTGGCAGCTCTGTGGGAGGAAGCGCTGGGCGTGCCAGGTGGGCCCGCACTAGTGGAGAAAGCTATGCACGTGTAGGTGTGGGACTGTGTAACCTATGCTGAGGTATACCCCTCAAAAATGGTATTTTGGTCCAGGATATGTTGAAGTTGGCCATGTACTACAGCAGATGCAGCTGGCTAATAAACTAGATCTTGAGGGAGTCATTGCGAATGACAGCAACGATGACTGAGAAAGCTCAATGAGATGGGCATAGGAAATTCACATTTTATTCAAAAGCAAAACTTAAAAAAGGAAACAGAGTCAACCACATTCCATCCTTTAGGCCTTCTGCCATTTTCACTAAGAATGAAAACCAAAATGACCCCAGATTCTTCAAGGTCAAGTATGTCATCAAATACAGAACCTGCAGATATCAGACCCTTGTGGAATCTACTAAGTTGTCACAATGTCCTGTTTTTGAGGTATTTAAAAAAAACTGTGACAGTGGATGATGCAAAAATGGAGCTTCCTGTTGAGTTCTTAAAAATATCAACTTCTGTGGACCCAAGGAGAAATTTAGCACCAACTAAAAGCAGTCTCAGTGACATCAAGGGACAAAGAAAGCTCCTGCCTTTAGTCTGAACACAAGGGGCTACCAACAAGCAGTGGAAGCCACACTGGGGCCAAGGCTGGGAGGAGCAAAGAAGGAATCCCTTGCCCACCATGGTCCCAACCTCTGCCAGGTAAGGAAGCAGCTCCCTCTGCACCCACTCCGTGGGCCCCCCTTGAGACTCCCAGGGACAGCTCAGCACCTGCTCAGCACCTGGGCTGCAGGAGAAAGATGTGCAGCTCTGGCTCAGACACATGCTGTGCTGGACAAGGCAGAAGCACCCGACTCCCCTTCCTCAGATAAATTACTGCATGTCTTTGCCTTCCCATTGGGCCTGAGAAGACAGGCGTGAAACCAAAGCACCCGCCAAGCGAGGCAGGCCCCTCAGGAAGGGGCCCGCCTTCTTGACTTGCCTTTCTTTGTTTGGCCACCACGGGAAGAACAATAAAACAAAACTAAAACTGCTCAGAGCAGAGTATACCATGGTAAACAGAGGTCTAAGAAGACAGCACCAAACGAGAAGGAACAAAAAAGCTGAGAGAGACTGGAGCCCACCTTGTTTTTGGTTGGTTGTGGTTTCAGAACGTTGATAGCACCTCAGCGAGACAGGATCAGGGACAGTCACATTAAAACACCATAGCACCATTTTATTTAGACTATTTCAACTCATAAAAATGCTTCCTAGTCCATAAAACACACTTCAGTAACAAAAGGAAAGAGATATTGGTTGAGGCACGTCAAGGATATATCAGAGTTTTCTACCAGCTTTGCCTTGGGTTGGGATCACGGGGTGGTTAAACGTCAAGATGAAAGTCTGGCTGGGTTTCTCTCAGAGAAATCAGATCACCATCTACTCACTGTCAACCATTCTCACTCATCTACTGCTGTCTGATACAAAGCAGTTAAGCTCTGCAACTTCTTTCCTTTCTATAGTGCTTTAAAAATCCCTTGCTCTGCAAACTACTGTTTCCAAAAGAGGCAGGGAAAGGATCAGAAGGGGCAGGTGGAAAACCTTTCCATACACACCACTGTCCATCTCAGGGAGAAGGCAAAGCAGCACCCAGGAAGCCAGGTGTGAGGAACTGAGGCCCTGCTAAAAACCAGACCCCAAACAAAACCTCCCAAATCTGTGCAACACCATTAGTCAAGCTTTCTGATGGTAAAATGATGGTTTCTTGAGCTAGCACCAGTTATTAGGTGAGAACCTGCTGCGAAGTGATTTTTACTTAAAAAAACAAAAAACAATCTCTTAGCACAGAACTTTGCAAGTACTTCCCTTGCATGCAACAGGCAGGGGAAACAAAACAAAGTGAAAAAAGGAACCAAACATTTGCACTACATGTGGCTGGTATCTGTGGACGGGGCACAGTGGGGAGATGATTACAAGACTCCATCATTTTCTGTTGCTATGTTACTCTTAAAACTTGGTCATGCTGTTAGGTTCTTTAGTTGCAATGGCTTTTTCTTCTAGTGATAAAAATGTGTGTCAACCATCTTTAGGACTTAAAAAATGATAGTGCCAGTAAAAAATAAAAATTTGATTTTTTTTAAAGAAGCCTTCAGCAGCAAGGGAGGATAAAGAGCTGTGCATAGTTACTTTTAAAATATATGTCTAAAGCATGCTAATTTCAATGACTGAGATTTGAGGTAGGTTATACATGTAGTGTGTAAAAATCAGCATGGGTTTGAGCATGGCAACAGCACCAGCTAACTCTCAGGACCCTGCTCAGAGGGGCGTGGGTGCAATCCATGGAGCCCACCTCTTGACTTGCCTCTCAGCAGCCTGGTTCCAGCCTTAAAGCTAATGACCCAAGGCTGTGTGGGCTAGGGGACAGACATCACATGCTAGTAGCTTGTATTGGTTTCTCCTTTCATCTAATGGCTTTGCTACCAAAGGGTGACAAGGGGAAGAGCATAGTTAACAAACATCAGAGATCCACACATGCCAAGTGTCAGAATCATCTAGGTTACACTCGGGACCTTCCAAACCAACAGCCAACCTGGGGCTTCCATGGGTCAGACAGACGGTCACATTCTCCACGTTTCGTAAAATATCGTATTTCTTGCTTAAGATCATTTAAAATGAAGTTTTCAAGGCACCCCCGCATCTATCTAAGCACGGAGTCAAATGAGACCTGCATAAAAGTACTGATGCGATAAGCAAAATAGCATTTAAAGGACCCAACTTTTCCTCAACTAGAAAATTAGCATGCTCATTAAAGACTCTGCTTCCTTTAGCTTGTCAGACTGAAGGTCAGAGGTTTTCCTATAAATCTGAGTTCTGAATAATTCTAAATCCTGATAAGCTCTTGGGTATTTATTTCAAAAGCAATAATATTTCATTTTTGTCCTGTAAAATAAATGCAACTTTACAGAATATGGTAAAAGTGGAGGATAGACAAAGCGCGTTAAATATTTAGCTACTATTTACAATTTCTCCCACAATTACATGTTAAAATGTACTTTTTTTTTTTTCAAGTTGCTGTTTAAATCTAGGCAAAAGTGCTTTAAAAAATCTTTTCACTATTTACAGTTAAAACCAGACCACATAAATGCTCAGGACATCTTACAGCGACTCTCCGCCAGTGCTTCCAAAAGGTTACAGTAAACACCCAGCGGATCGGTCTCAGCTCTTACACAAGGCACCTGGAGGCTCAGGAGCTTGCCGTTAGTACTGTCATCTGATTGTTAAACTCAATTGATGATGACCCACATTGGAATAAAACTGCTTAATAAATATCTGCTTGGCCATCACACAGTGTAGCCACACCCCCTGTGTGTCCAGATGAAGCCCCCACTCACCACACACGTTCACATGGGTAGCTTGAGATCATTTCCACCAATACCACAGGAAAAACAAGCACTCCAAGAAGTCAGACTGGCTGTAGATGAGTGTTGCTTCCAACTGTCTGCCCCAACCTCTCTCAACAATGACACAAAAATTAAGCACCACATTCTCTTTTCAAAGAACTAAACGAATGCACCAGAATTTTAGAATGGGTGTGATACCGGGGATGGAAAGGGGAGGAAGAAAAAAAGGAAACGATCCAATGGAGAACTGGCACCAATGAGGGAGGAAAATCATAGCAACCTGTTGAAAACGTTTGACTCTTGCACTTTAAGTGTAGGCCCTGCCCCCACAGAAAGCAGGAGGGGCTGGGCCGGGGGAGGCATGCACCATTGTCCAATGTAGAGATCCAGGAAAAAGACAGATGTATTAACTGCTGTTACACTGGTTTGCTGAGCTCCCGCAGGACGCAACCTGCCCAAGAGTCAAAGTCCCAGCACAACACTACAGCACCAGGCTCTGCACAGCTCCACGCACAGAGCCAGTGTGGCTCTTCACAGCTTGGGTTCAACTTCTGTGTTAAGAGATACAGTAGCCCTTTTTCGGTATCAGCATAGACTTTGGGGCGATTTTTAAAAAACTGCCACTAAGACAAATTCCTTCGGCCCAATATTCATTGCCTTATCGACATGGTAGAGAGGGCTCTAGGAGCCTCTCAACTCCAGCTTCAGCCTGAGGTGCTGCTGCCTAGTGAACCATGACATCCTGTGGACTTGATAAATAACGGACACAGAGGATTCAGTGTGGAGACTAGCAAGCTTGAAGCTGTCTACTTTCAACCTGGTTTCTGGGGAGATTTACGCCAGCATATCCTGGGCTTGGCCTGGGGTGCCTCTGCCCAACTGCTGACTGGGAAGGGGCCCCAGATGGTTCTCTGCAGCTTCTCCCATCCTCCAAGAGAGGACAGAAGCTGGTCTGGGGGCTCCCTGCCCATGGGGAGGGAGGGGTAGACTGGGGCTACACGCTGCACTTGGCTCACCGGGGCAGATGGCCGAGAGAACCTGTCAGCTCCCAAGAGGCCAGGCTTGCTGGTGGGAACAGCACTGCTGGCCTTTCCTGCCCGTCCGTTACCATTACTATTGTCGCTTTTAAAAAATCCAATAAATACACATTTTAAATGGAATTTAAAACTACTCCTTTGTGAAAGGACACTATAAACTTTCTTTCCATTATTGTGATATACAAGGATAGAGTTTTAAAAACAAAGAAAATAAAAGCCCCTCCAACAAGGGGAAAAATAAAACAATGTGGAGATATAAATATTAAGATCACGGAAAAAAATCACCCGACAGCCGTAGTTTCTTCTTCAAAGTGCTGGGGACGAGGGGAGGAAGGGAGAGGCGGGTCAGTTCTGAGGTTTGGACCATAAATACATATATATGATAAGCATATCCATATATGTATATATAGATAGAAAGACTTCTGCACCCCCAACCCGCCCCCAGGTGTGAGGGCAAAAGCACCACAGAGGCAGCTCGGGCTGGGCCCGACGCTGAGGTACGCTGGCTCCCTGGCACCTAGATCCAGCGGCTGTAGGGGCCAGTGACCTTCGTGTAGGCGTAAGAGGACACGGTAACCGCTGAGTCTGTGGGCACGGCCAGTGCCTGCCGGGTGGGGACAATCCCCTTCTTCTCCTTGTGCTGGGGCTCGGTGACCATGGCGCCCCCCCACTTGCGCTTCTTCCCGTAGAGCTTTGCCTCCTGTTGGCCCAGGCCCAGCCGTGCGGCCTCCTCCTGCCGTGCCCGTGCCCGCTCCGCCAGCTGCTTCATCTTGGCCTCCCAGAGGGCCAGCCCGTGATTGGGCTGGTTGAGGTTCTTGTGCTGGTAGAAGACCAGCGAGATGCGGGTGGGGTGGCAGCGATTGGGCTTCTTGAGTGGCGTGGTGGCATGTAGCTCCCGCCGGGCACACTCAATGAGGATGGAGCCATGCGCAGGGGCCACGGCGACGCCACCGATGTTCTCGTCCAGGAAGTTGTGTTCACTGTCCGACCACAGTTCTTCTTCCTCCTCCTCCACACTGGCCTTCTCCTCCTTCACTGTCCCTTTGGTGGGGGGGTCCTCAGTTGTCCCCTCCTCTAGGCTGAAGGGATCCCACAGCTTCTCTTCAGACTTCAGGGCCCCGAAGAACTTTTCACTGGAGCCCAAGGGCATCCCAAAGGCCTGCCAGGCCTTGTCCAGATGGCTTGCCCCCGGGGTGGGAATTCTTCCATCCTCCCCTTTCAGTGGATTCCACAACTTGTCTTGGAATCCAGGACCACCTTTCAGGGCAGAACTGAAATCCCCTGCCCCTACCCCCCAGGGCTTTTCAGTCAGGCTAGGCCCAGCCAAGGCTGAGGTGCTGTTCCCAAACTTGCAGGGGCTCCACGATTTGCCTCGCACCCGTCCTCCAGGATGGGGAGCCAGCTGCTGCCCCTCACTGCCAAACAGACTCCACTGGCCATCTGGGAAGTGAGAAGGGGTTAGGCAGCTGGTCCCAAAAGAACTGAGCTTGTCAGGGACAATGGCAGGGCTCTCTCCAGGAGGGAACACACCCCAGCTGCCACCCACACTGTTAGTCCTCTTCGGGGACATGCTTGGGCCTCCTGAGTACTGTCCCCATAGGTGATTGGGTCCCCCATTCTGAGATGCTTCGGGCAAAGGTGTTTTGCCCATCTTACCAGGGTCTCTGGATACAGATTCGGTCTGGACCAATGGGTCTACTGGCTCTTGCTTGATGGATCTATTGTAGCAGTTGGAGCTCTGAGCAAAGGGAGAGGGGTCCCTGGACACTGGGTGGAGTGGGGGGGCCTTGGGAATCAGATACTCCTTGGGGCCTGGGTAAGCAGGCTGCTGGTGGTGAGGAGTGGGGTGGTGGGTGTCCATGGGAACAGCCTGGCCAGGCAGCTCAGCAAACTCAGCACCACTGTAGGCCGGGCTCAGGCTGTTGTGCAGAGCATGGAGGTCTGGCTTCTTCTCATAACTGCCACTGCTGCCACTGTGCCCCCAGGCACCAGGACCCAGGAACTGGGAGGGAAAGACGGGGTTGCTGGATGGAAAGCCATAGTAGCCAAACGACGGAAGAGCATACTTGGAGTGGAACCCGTTGACAGAGGTCAGGCTGGGCTGTGCATAGTAGGAGTGGTAGGAGTACACGCTGTTCATGCTGTAGGGGTCGGAGGGCCGGCAATTGCCCAGCACCGAGTAGCTCTCCACCACTGCATTGCCGCTGTACTTGAAGGAGCTGAAGTGGTTCTGCGGTTCCACCTTGAGGGAGGGCTTCAGGCTTTGTTGGGACAATCCACCTTTAAGAGACAGGCCTGGGGAAGCAGAAGGCAAGGTGAAAAAGCAGCCAGCAGCCCCATAGCCTGGCAAAGTCTAGGGCAGAGGACTGGGGATGGAACCTCCCTCATACCCTGAGATGTTTCCTCTTTCTGGAGAAGCAGGGCAGGTGGGGCACGCCCAAGCTGGGACCCCAACTTGACTCCTAGGCCACCCCTGAGTACAGATCCCAGCTCTGCTTCAGGTGGAAGGAGACAACTTGCTCAAAGTCCATGGCCCTGTCCACAACACTCCTCATGTTACCCTATTGAGTGCTGGAAGTTTTCCCTGAAGCACCACCACCCCTTGCTGGAATAGCATTACTGCAGGCACCAAGGCCAGGAAAAATGACAACATAGGTGCCTACAACCCAGCCCCAGCCCCAGGGTGATATTCCCCTCAAGACTCAGAGGGTATGTGAACATTCTACAGGAGATCCCAAGCCAGCTCCCTGAAGACAATGCATCCTCTCTGTACTAACTTCCCACCCTGATGCCTCCTATCAGGTATCCTAATATACGACAAAATTAAGCAGAGGCCCAAGGACTCCTAAACAGTCAGCATGATGCAGGAAGGTGGGAGGTGGGCTCAGTGAGTGGAGTCCCTGAAGGACAGGGCCCATCTAGCCCTGGTGGTGCCCTCTCCACACACCTGGGTCAGTGGCGATCCCAGCCAGCTCCAGGGCCTCCTGCTTGATCTTCTCAGGGGTGCTCAGCTTCTCCTTCTGAATCATCTTCTTCTTCTCGGCTGCTGCCCTCCTGGCTTCCAGCTGCCGCTGGCGGCAAGACTTAGCAGGTTCAGGGAGGCGCCGGACCTCTCGAGGGAAGGCGGTGAGCACCTGGATGGCCCCACTGCTCACCTTGGCATTCTGGTTCTCCTCACTGCCAAACTCATCCGTGCTGGCCATCTTGTACAGGGGAAGCACATGCAGTTGTTCATCCTCGGGAATCTGGCCCACACAGCGATTGTCTTCCTTGGTCAGGGTGCACACCTGCCTCACACAGTGGGGAGAGAAGACATGGGGCTGGGGACCAAGTACTGGGAGGGGTCCAAGTTCGAAAATGTGACCTCTTTCACAAGGGGTCCCACTGCCAGCCATCCACACGAACCTCCCATCCTCAACCGCTTCTCAGAGCCTAAAAAGCTCATTCGCTTTGGCTCACAGAGTTAACAGCACCACCATCATGTAGAGCGAGTGCTATAGTTTTCAAAGGAGGTCTGCTCCTGTTACCACCTATGTCCTGACACAGCTGTGAGGGGATGAGATGACCGGCACAGGGTCACACAGCTGACAGGGCTAGGGCCACGGCCAGGTGACCCACTGCCTGCTGCCCCAACCTTGCTGCCACCACACATCACCTGGCTGAGCCTCAGACCTTCCACCCACAGCCCCCTTGTCCTGATCCCTCAACTTCTTTTGTTCTTGATTTTTTTTACATTAAAAACTATGTTCTGGTTGTATAAAATTTAGACAAGCAAAAAGGGAACAATAACTATCTCCATAAAATCACTGCTCAGAAATAATGATTGTAAACACTCAGGTCATTTATGTATACATATGCACACAATTATTATTTTGTAATTAAATAGGATACTGTGCATGAAGTAGTAACTTATTTTTCTTAACATACTTTTTTATGTACTAAACATCCTTCCTGATATTTTTAAAGAGCTTCATGGTATTACTCTACTTTATCAATGTGTTACTTAATTCTTTTATTATCAAACATTTCAACTTGTTTCCAGTTTTTCCCTACCATAACAATACTTTTTGAAATTGTTCAGTTACTGTATTGGGTATCCTATGTCCCCCCAAGTCCTCATATACTCTTGATGGGGCTAAGTCTGGTGCTTGCTTGTGTTCGGTTTTATTGTCTAGCACCAGAATTGGCAATGTGAATGCTGTACCCGCCCAGGGTGGAGCCAACATACAGTGTAAATGAGGCAGGTCTTCCTCTTGCTTCCGCCTCTGTCTGTCTGTCTGTCTGTCTCTCTCTCTCTCGCCAGCACTCCTTGCTGCTTGCAGCCACCATGAATGGCAGCCCCGCCACTCCAAGCTGCCTTGGAGCCAGCTAAGTAAGGACTAAAACTCCCGAGAAACTGTAAGAATAAACCTTTCCTTCCCTAATTTTGGGTGTCAGGTATTTTGTCTTTGCAATGAGCGAAAAGTAACTAAGACAGAATTTGGTACCAGAAGTGGGGTCATTGCTGTGACTATTCCTGACCATGTGCTTCAAGAGCCTTTGGAAATGGCTTGTGGGGAAAGTTTGGAAAGGTTCGGAGATGTCGCCTACATGAAAAGAGCTGGAACGGCTTAGGTGGTTCTGTATGGGAGATTCTGGTCAGAGCCCAGGAGACCAGAAGGCTGATAGAAAGCCTGCTGGTAAAGACCAGGCTCGGGAGGTTTCTGCTGGCAAGTAGGACCACATTGGGTGTTGGACTCCACATGATGTGTGTTACAGGTTGGCAGAAAGTTTGTCTGCATTCTGCCTGTGCCCAGAGACTTTGCCTGAGACTGAGATTAAGGGTGATGGACTTATTAATCTTGTGGAAGAAATCTCCAGGGAACCAAATATTGAAATGGTGGCCTGGCTTTTGTTGGGGGCTCTTAGCCAGATTTATGTTGTAGATAAAGAGCAAGGAACCTGGCATGGTGATTTAAAACCTTGTGAGTTTGGCCAGGAAGCTGTGGACTTTAAAGATGGAGCTGAGACCTTGATTGCTGAGAAGGAACAAAATAAAAAAGATGGCCTGGTGGCATCCTGGGAAGCAGCAGACCTCCATCCTTTGCAGCCTCAGGCCTTCAAAAGTAAAAGTTTGTTTGGAGGAAAAAGTCGCAGAGTGCCCTGTCCCAGAGTGGTGACAAAAAGCTGCAGAGTCCCCTGTCCCGGAGTGGAGACAAAAAACCACAGAGTGCCTTGTCCCAGAGTGGCGACAGAGGCCACGCCATATCCCAAAATGGAGGCCGCCACGCCAGACTCCAGACTGGCAGCAGCATAGAGAAGCTGTTCTTCACAATCAGGTTCAGAGAGCTCAGCGGTCCACGCAGTCGACCCCTACAGCCAAGAGAGAGGAAAAGCCTGGCTACTGCTCCAGCCTGCAGCGGACCTTGGCGGCATCCACATGGCACTGGTTTTAAATATGAGAAAAGGCTAAGGCAGCTTCCACCCCGCCTGCAGAGAGCAATGTGTAAAGATGTAAGGGTGAAGCCAAGGAACATGGATCGTCCAAGAAAAGCTTTGGAAGTTAAGACCCCTAAAAGTGCCGCAGGGATGGAATCACTCAAGCCTTTTGGAGTTTGCAACTAGATTGCTTCAGATGCTGAGCAGAGAACTCCAGGATTTAATGTCTGCCCTGCTGGATTTTGGACTTGCTTTGGTTACAATGCTTTGTATTCCTCTGTTTGTAACTTTTGGAATGGTAATGTTTACCTTGTGCCTTTATGTATTAAAAGTGCTTAACCTCGTTTTCATTTGTACAGGGGGTTACAGTTAAGAGTTTGCCATAGATCTCGGAGGAGATTTGGGACTTGGACTTTTCAGCAATGCTGAAAGTGTTAGGACTTTGGCAATTCTTAGAGATGGACTAAATGTCTTTTGTATTAAGAATGTACATGAGTCCTTGAGGGTCCAGGGGTGGAATGTATTGGGTATCCTATGCCCCTCCAAGTCCTCACATACTTTTGATGGGGCTAAGTCCAGCGCTTACTTGTGTTTGGTCTGTTGTCTAGCACCGGAATTGGCAATGTGAGTGCTGTACTTGCCCAGGGGTGAAGCCAACATACAGTGTAAATGAGGTGGGTTTTCCTCTTGCTTCTGCCTCT
The DNA here is from genome assembly GCA_004363535.1 of Dasyprocta punctata. Lineage (NCBI taxonomy): Eukaryota > Metazoa > Chordata > Mammalia > Rodentia > Dasyproctidae > Dasyprocta > Dasyprocta punctata. The sequence continues at coordinate 158,231 of RJWM01000264.1, forward strand.
GTCTCTCTGTCTCTCTCTCTGTCTCTCTCACCAGCACGCCTTGCTGCTTGCAGCCACCATGAATGGCAGCCCCGCCATGCCAAGCTGCCTTGGAGCCAGCTAAGTAAGGACTAAAACTCCCGAGAAACTGTAAGAATAAACCTTTCCTTCCCTAATTTTGGGTGTCAGGTATTTTGTCTCTGCAATGAGTGAAAAGTAACTAAGACAGTTACATTTTCTAAGATACTTAATTCCTCAGAATAAATGCTGCGAAGCAGGCCTGCCAGTATTGCCAAACTGCTCTCTAAAATGATTGTCACTCATACCAAAAATTGAGTTTTAATTTCTCCATATTTTTGTCAATAATTTTGCCATTAATTTCTTTATGTACTGCATTCTTAGTTTACATTTCTCAACAAGGCTCCTCCTCTTTTCTTTTTCCAAGTTTACTTTCTTCTACTTTATTTTCTATATTCTTGATGCTATGGCTTTTGGGCCTTGTTCCTGGAAAGATGGGCCTTCCTAGACTAGCCAATTCCTGGAGATAGCAAATGACCCTGAGAATGCACCAACCAACCAATATGGAAGCCCAGCTACCTCCTATATCACGCTCACGCAGCAAACCAGTATTTTCCATGCCCTAAATCACCCTTGGGTCAAGTGCCTACAGGTGCCTGGGACCATTTCCATACCCCAAAGCCTGCTGAAAATATCCATACTATTCAGCCCTAAACTTATTCAGTGTGCCTACCCTGCCTTGCTCATTGCTTCCTGTGGAACACAATAAAGACTCCAGCCCCCATTTCCCTGGTTCCCTCTGCTCCTGATGGACCCTGGTCTTTCCTATGTGGCCCCTGCATGGCATACGATATGAACACAAACTTCTTTGATGACAGTCATTTCTGTACCTGAAGGCATCTGATTAAAACAAATCTTGAATAAATTTAAACACAGCTCTTCTCCCTTTTGTGAGTTTTATGCCTTTTTTTTTCTTTTTTTTTTTTTTTTTTTGAGACAGGGTCTTACCATGTATTTCAGGCTGGCTTTGATTTCCAGGCTGGCATCAAACTTGCCTCAGTCTTCCTAGCGCTGGGATATAGGCGTGCACCACCACAGCACCACAACACTGCTGTTCTTTACATTTTGATTGTGGTGTTTTATTTATTGAAAAGAGACTTCATTATTATGGTGGCAACTTTATGAATCCTTTCATTTTAACTTCCTGCTTTGGGTCATGCTCCACCCAGCCTGTTTCTTCTCCCCAGGGCACAAAGCTCTCCAGACCTTCTCTGCTGACCAGACTTCTGTGTCGTTCTGGGTGGGTCTGGCCATCAGCCTTGCTTCCTCCCACTCTGGAGACCCAGTGTTATAAAAATAGGGCAAAGGGCAAAGGCAAAGGATGAGATGTGACAGAACTATGCTGCTATCCCTAACCCAGGAAACATACCTGATTTTAAAAATAAGCAGCAAAGGAATTAATGGGATTCACAAAGATGAAATTACAATGTGCAAGGAAAACAGGAAAAGATGGTCAACCTCTCAAGCTTAAAGGAGACACAAATTAAAATGTTTGCCGATGAGGCAGGAAAAGACTAGACTGACAAAATTCAGTATTGCCAATAAGCAGAACAGGGATACTAAGCCTGAAAATGTGAACATGCTTGCCCTGGGACCTCAAGCAGACTAACTACACCTTTGCACAGTTCTCCTCATGACTTATAGATGGGAAACGTCTGAAAGTACTTACTGCCTGCCCATAGGGACTGGTTAAGTAAGTGACGGCAGAGCTATTCATACAGCCTCAGCAAATGTGGACATAAATCTATATCCACTGACACAAAAGGCTTGAGGTATCCCTGAGTTAAGAAGAGCAAGTTGTGCTGGGCATAGTGGTGCATGCCTTTAATCCTAGCACTTGGGAGGCTGAGGCACGAGGATCGTTTTGAGTTAGAAACCAGCCTGGGCTACAAAGTGAGTTCAAGGCCAGCCTGAACTGCACAGTGAGACCCTGTCTCAAAAAAATAGTCAGGGATTTAGCTCAGTGGTGTAAGCGCCTGCCTGGCAGGCGTGAGGTTGTGAGTTCAACCCCTGGTACTAAAAAAAAAAAAAAAAAAAAAAAAAAGAAGAGCAAGTTGTAGAACAGCATGAAGATTTAATGTGACCTCACTGGTGTAAAGTTTTATAAAGCTGTGTACACACACTCACACACACACACACACACCCCTGAATAGTCGTCAAACTCTAACAGCTGTCAGCTCTACAAGATTTCATGCAAACCTTTTTAATATTATTTAAAAGGCTTACAATTATACTGATTAATAGGAAAAAATACTTTCAAGTTTGAAAAAAATACTATTTTGGTTCACCTCAAATTCTAGAAGCTCCGCTCACTTATCTCCAGTGCTCCCTCCTCCTTTGCCTCTCTCTGAACCCTAAAAGGTCTGTCCTTCCTATCTATTTTAGCTAAGCATCCTCCTGCTAAGGGTAGACAGCAACTGGCCCCATCTTGTTTTCAGTCTTGCACAGAGAGTCAGAAGATGGGGTGGAGATACGCAATTCTGAAGTGGGACCATCATTTCCCACATAGTTAATAGCTACAACCAGTCTAGGAGCCCCTGTACCTTCCACAGCTCCCAGGAGCCCTCCCTACACAGTACCTGGCTGAAAAGCAGAGTAGAACACTGGCTGCATCCCTCTGAGCCCAAGCCTCTTGTCTGCTCTGTCCACACTCATTCCCTTGGAGAGCTACCCAGCCTCTCAGTTGTAAGCTCCATGTTCTCCAAAGCCTCCTTCTGCCCTGCCTGCTCCATATCCCACCTCTACAGCTGACAGGCATCTCCAAACAGAATGCTTGATTTTCTCTAGTCTCTCCCTATTATTCTACTCCAAAGTTAATGGCACCAACATACTCAGGCTGTTCAAGCATCTCTTATCACTTTATTCCTTGCTTGCTTCATTTTTCTCTCTTATGGTCTTCATTGCTACCAGTGCATCACACTTTGGTGAGGACTTACTCCATTTTATTCCCCAACCCCTAGCCAGTGCCAGAGACCAAAGCTAGGGCTCAATACAAATTTATTCAGTAAATGAACTAAGGTTTAGATTTAAATACATGTGTTCACAGAGACCTGGAACCACACTTTATAGATAACTGGGAACTCCAGGCACCTATGGGGCTGTGTCATGCAGCATCTGCCTAAGACTCAGTACCCATGCCCAGCACTGTTCACCCATCCCAGTGACGGTTTCTCTGAGGAGCGGGCAGGAGCAGGCAGTGTGGCCGGGCATCTCTGAGTTCTGAAAATCCTGCCTCCAGGTCCCTCCCTATTCAGAGCCCACTTTGCACAGAACAGCTAGGCTCTCTCTCTCAGGGTCACCATGCAGCTGGGGTTGGGGCAGCACACAAGTTTCCTTACCACAGTGCACCCGTTATAGAGGTTATGCTGGTCCTTGTGGGCGTGGGCGCAGAAGTCCATGCATGCTGTGACCCCTGAGAAGGGCCTCCCTTCCTTCAGCCCCAGGCGGCAGTCAATCGCTATTTCCTCATTGGTCACCTGTGAATGGCCAAAGAGAACTGCTTATGGGACCTGAGGTGAATGGCTCCAATTCTGTACCTGAGGAGCCCTGAATTTATACTATGGAGGGAAGTTTTCTGGCTAAGTTCCCGGCTCCAAAACAACTTTTTTTTTTTGAGACAGGGTCTCGCTACGTTGCCCAGGCTGGCCTTTATCTTGCTGCAATCCTCCTACCTCAGCTTCCCGAGAGCTGAGATTACAGGGGTGTGCCACCATGCCTGACCCAAAACAATTACTTTCAGACCCTGTAGGAAATGCCTCCTTCTGGGTCACCTCAATTGCCCCCTGCCTCGTCTGGGAGATGCAAGGGTATGGAAGGAGCTCAGGCCTCAGCAGTAGAAACCAGACCAGAAGGGGTAGATGATTTATAGGCAGAGGGGTTGAAGACCAGGGGCTTTGGAAAGGCAGAGTAGGGTGCAGCATAAAAAAGGTATCTAAGAACTACATCTTTGCTTTACTTCTGAACTGGGCTCCTTGTGTAGGAGCACAAAAGAGCCCACCTTCCCACATCCCAACTTCAGGGACCCTGAACCTCCCTCCTGGGCAGAGGAATGGATGCCATGTGGGTAGGGAAAGGCCCAGGCCTGATACCTGGTTCTGATAAGCCTGAGGGGCCAGCCGCTTGTACAGGGGAGCAACTTCAGTGGCCAGGTCCTGGAAACTCTTCCGGAGCACCTCTTCCTACAGAGAGAAGAGCAGTCATCACACATCCAGAGTTGGCAGAGTAGGCAGGAAAAAGCCATGAGCGGGCAGGTACAAAGGTGGTCTGCACTGAAAGCAGGAACCTGGTCATGTGTCCTGGGCCTAACTGGAGCAGTAGCTTAGCAACCAGTATGACTGGGTCTTCCGGCAGTGGCTTTTCCTGGTAAGCCTCAGTCTCCCATCTTTTTTTTTTTTTTCAGTCCCCCATCTTTAAAGTGGACATGACATGGTCTGGAGTTGTAGCCTAGTGACAGTACCTGCCTAAGCCACTAAGGCCCTGGGTTTAATACCTAGTACTATAATAAAATAAAATGATATAAAAAATTTAAAAATTGACAAAATGGACATGGCAGAGGGAACACTGTAAAACCCCAATGGCACTTGACTTTCCACCTTCCCAGTGATACCCTGGGATGGTCTACATGGTAGTTCATTTACCGTGTGCAGAGATTACATGGCTGGGCTACTCTTATACAGGTATTCCTACCACACCACAGGATTCTGTACCAGAAATTCCATGGTTGGTGGGATCCAGAGCCTGTCATGAGCCAGGTGTTCAAACAGCTCCAAAGCTCTGGAGCCACTGTACCCGTATCACCTAATTAATGTATTGCTCACAAACCACATGTGGCTAATGAAATGTAAATTAATCTTAAACAAAACTACAAATTCACTCCCTCAGCCATCCCCACCACGTTTCAAATGTCAGTAGCTCCATGTTTCTCCAGCACTGGACAGCAGAGAACATTTCCATCATCTGAAAAAGGTCCACTGGATGGCACCACTTCAGACAAGGAGAGCCACCCAGTTACAATTAGGAGAGTCAGGTGTACACAACCTCTCTCTGGCCTTACACAGCAGCAAGCAGGGCTTGCTTGGGAGGCTTTGAGCACAGGCACAAAGAGTTCATGAAGAAGCAAGCAGGCAGAAGAGGGAGAGAAAAAGGACCAAGTACATAGGATTAGAAATGGAAATCAAGAGCTATCTCTGCAGTGTGGTGTTCAGGGCCTAGCCACCTTCCTGGCTATACAGCCCAGTGGACCTCAAGCTAGCAGAGCAGACATGGGGATGAGCTCAGGAGAAACACAGGCAGGTCTGTGTTTCTGAATCCTGTCTTCCACATCAACTGGCCATAGAGCCTTACTCAGGTCCCTGGCCTCCCTATGAACTGAGGGAGCAGTGCCCAGATACTGGTAAGCCCCAAAGTTAACAGATCCCCGTGAGGTGCTCACCATAGTACTCAGCACACAGTAAGTGCACAGGAAATACTGGCTGACAGAATGACGAAGAATATGTGGGAGATTACACTAGTATCTTTACATTCCTGGTAATTCTTAGGTCTTGGTGGGCCTGGGACTCCTCTATTCACCAAAAACAACTGCATTTTTTGCTTTGGGGGGATAGTAGATCCTAACTCAAATACAAGTCCAGTGTCAATTTGAGGGAGGTATTTTAAGCTCACAATACAGTCTAAAAGCTATGTTTTGGGGAATAAAAGAGTTGTAAGTGCTTCTTTCATTTATGGAGAGGAAGGTTTGGAGGTGGGAGCATATGCTTATAGAGGCTATGGTGCAAAGAGGTGCCCAGTGGTCACCTGCCATATGGGATGCAGGGAAGCTCTTCTATCACTGAGTGCTTGCGAGCTGGAAGGTTCAGATGGGATCAAGATGCTGTTTAGAACCTAGCAATGGGAGCCAGCAACAAGACCCAGGACGTGCCCTCTCAGGAGCTGAGGCAGGAGATGAAATGACGTGAGCCCAGAGGGTCAGAGGGCCTGAGCTGTCTCTGCTTTTGGAATTCTGAGTGGAGACTTCTCTCTTTTTCTTGATATGGCTGTTGAGGCATGGGTCACAGAGAAGAAGTGGCAGGGCGAAGCAGCTTGAGCTGATACTCATGGCTTCCACATCCTCAGTAGGGTCAGCAATAGAGACCTGAGGTCCCCGTCCTGTGGTCCTTGGGATGAGGGAGAGGCCCTGTGGGTGGTGAGGAGACTGCAGAGAGGAGGCTTCACATCCAGCAGCTGTACTGTGTGGATGCCAACCCAGAGCCCAAGAACAAGGGCCCCAGTATGGAGGCAGCAGGGCCTGGACAACCACCCAAAGCGTCTGCCCAGCAGCGAGGCAGGACATGGGATGCCTCGGAAGTCCAGCAAAGACTCAGAGGATGGCTCACATACTGATGCCCCTGTTCCTCTACCACCCAAAAAGATGTGACAAGGAAGAAGAAATGACCCTTTGAGAGGATCAAATTCTGATGAGGCATCTGAATATGTATTTTAAATATTTACCTTAAAGCAACTCATTTAACTTCAAAAGTCTGAGGCACCTGTAATTGGTAAGTCTAACTTTCATGCTGCCTGTCCCTGCACACAGCATGTTTCACAGCAAGATAAGGTCATTTAAAAAACCGAAGTCAAACATGTTAAATTTTCTACACATCTGTATTGTGGCGTGGAATCCTACCCACCATTTGACTGTTAATAACCTGAGGTGGGAAGGGGTGAGAGGGAGGGTCTCTGTGCTCCTACACAGCCCTGCTCACCTCCTTGGGATTGTCCCCAGCGAGGCGGAACTTGCGAGGTGTCTTGCTCCGAGCATATTTGCAGCCATTGAAGTACATGCTCCAGGAACAGCCAAAGGAGAAGGAGGCACCACAGGTGTTAGGATCTTTACCTTGGCAAGCGCAGGTCCGGCTGAAATACACAAAGATGGGTTATGCATACAGATGCATTATCTGTGTTCTGGAATCTTCTTCCTCTCTCAAGGTGAGGCCTTGCTGAAGCCTGGCATCCAGCAGCTTCCCAGTGACTGGGGTTCATCCTTCCCTGCCCCATCCTTCCTCAAATTTCCTTCAGCAGAAAGCCAGCTCCCAGATGTCAACTCTGCAACAGCCCTGAGCTGAAATGTCTAACCAGTCTGCCGTTGGGAGAAGCATGCAGTTTATGACAGAAGGAAGAATCAGTAAAAGCCCCATGAAGGTTACATTTTGCCTTAACTCTAACATCCTGACCAGCTCTAAAGTAGACCCCCAAATAGGGAATGGATGGTGTAAGTCTCAGGGTGGGGATATGCTTGCTTCCTACAGCCCAGATCTGGCAGGCCTTGAAATAAACACATACTGACATTCAAATTCAACACTTAATAAAATCTGGAAACAACCCAAATTCTCCTCAACTAGGGAATGGGTAAACAAATGTGATGCTTCCACACAGTGGAATACCACTCAGTGATTAAAAGGAATGCACTTCTGACACATGTCAGCACAGATCAGCTTCAGATACATCATGCTTGGTGCACCAAGCTGGGCTCAAAAGGCTACACACTGTATCATCCCACCTATGTCACACTTTCACAAAGGCAAATCCACAGGAACAGGAATGAGATGTGGTTGCCAAGCAGTAGGATACAGAGCTGCTGATAACAGGCATAAGGGAATTTTGAGGGGTTATGGAAGTGTTCTATATCTTCATTGTGGTGGTGGTAGCTTTGTCAAAACTCTCCAAACTATATATAGAGAAGGATGAATGCCATTGAAAATAAATATACCTTAGCCAAAAAATAGGAAAAAACACCAATGAAGGTAGGCTTTGTAAAGATCAAAACCTTATGTTTGTCACATACACAAACACTTCTCCACACTTATTTTCTCTCTTTTTTTTTTTTTTTGGTACTGGGGATCGAACTCACAACCTCACACCTGCCAGGCAGACACTTATACCACTGAGCTAAATCCCCGGCCCTTTTCCCACATTTGGTAACAATATTATTAGGGTGTTGGTGTTTAAAATGAAGCTAAGCCAAGTCAACAGTCTTTCTCAAGTCAGAGCTGGCACCCAGGTCAGGGTCTGAGGATAAACATTCCTTAGCCACAATTTCAGCTCTGCAGACAAATGGCCCAGGGGAGGGAAAACTTACCTAGGACTGCCCAGAACTATGTACCTGCCACCCAGGGCCCTGCCAGGGACCTTTGCCCCACCTCCCCTGCCCCCATCCTCTGAACCCTACCACATACTCATCATTGAGGCCACATCTCCGGCTGGTGGGGTTCCCATACTTCCGGAGGGTATCAGTGAGCTCTTGGTAGAGGGTGTCTCCCAGGCTGCGGGGGATGCCCTCCCAGGCCAGGATGAGGATGACAATCACGGCGTTCTGGCAGTGGTGGCCTGCCCGGTGCCGCACCAGGCAGAGCAGCTTCTCCTCCAGCGTGTGCCTGCGGATCACCTGCAGGGACATTGGGCTGCATCATTATCTGCTGCAGTCACAACCCTTCAATGCTACATAGACCTGGGGGTGAAAGTCTTTAGGCTAGTGTTCCACAGGTGTCACTCTGGTGATAGCAATCACACACATTAAGAGATTATTATAATTAAGGAGTGAGAAAAAACACAGAAAAATTTTAATAGCAAAAAAACCCCCAAAAAACCCTACTATAAAGTCTAAGATATTGGTGCATTACATACATTTAGGGATAAAAAATACATAGATAAAATTGGAAGCCAAAATATAGTCAGAGATTTTATGTTGTCCCAAAACACTTGCAGAGAAAATGTGGCATATCTATGTACTGTTAATTTAAAAAAAGCAAGGGGCCTGGCACTGTGGGAGACAGTTTGTGGTTCCTCAGAAAGCTAAACATAGAAGTAACATAAGAGGTGTGACTAAAAGCTATGGTGTGTGCTTAAATAATTTATTACAGTAAAAAAACATTGGTGCTTAAATAATTTATTACAGTAAAAAAAATTGCCATTAATCCCCTTTAAAATACTCCCCCTCACTTCAAACACACTTATCCCATCATTCTTGCCACTTTCTGAAGCAGTTATGGAAGTCCTCCTTCATGAGGGTCTTCAGTTGTGCTATCACGGTTGCTGCAATGTCCTGAACTGATTCACAACATTAACATCTCAAGGTCATTTTGACGGAGAAAGAGCCAAAAGTCCACAGCACTAGATCCCATGATTGAGGTGGATGAGGGCATAGTGTTTGCTTTTTCTCTTAGTCCTGGGGATTTAAACTACAGCCACTGCATTGAGTTACAACCCCACCCATTTTTTTTCTTTTTTTTTTTTAATTTTGAGACAGGGTCTTGGTAAGTCACTAAGTGACCCAGGCTAGGCTTCAATTTGCAATGCCCCTGCCTCAGTCCCCTAGAATGCTGGGGTAACAGGTGTGTGCCACTATGCCCAACTCACACTGCAATGTTTTTATGAGCCTGCCTGGATGGCATCTCACAGCAGCATCCCCTGTACATTTGATCATATAAAAAGAGGACTTCCAGAACTCATGGAATGGTAAGAATGATGAGATAAAAGTGAGGGGGAATATTTCACAGGCACTAATTGCAATGTGTCTTTTAGTGGGGAAAGTTTTTTTTTTTTTAAATCAAACATTTACCATATATTTTGATCACCCCTTGCATGACCCAGCAATTCTAAGACTTGCAATGTACACCCACGAGAACTAAAGTGCAGGAACTCAGATAACTGCACACACATGTCATTTGCAGTGTGATTCACAAGAAGCAGAAATGACTCAAGTGTCTATCAGATGATGAATAGGTAAACAAAATATGGTATATATGTACAACACAGTATTTGGCCATAAAAAGGAACAAAATTCTGACACATGAAACATAGATGAACCCTGAAAGCATTAAGCTAAGTGAAGTCAGACACAAAGGACAAATATTTTATGATTCCACTAATATGAAGTGCCTAGAATAGATTCATAGAGACAGAAAGTAGATTAGAGGCTATCAGAGGTTGGGAAAGAGGAAATAAGGAGTTACTGTTAATGGGTAGAGTGTTTCACTTGGGGATAATGATGAAGTTTTGGAAACAGTCTTCAGTGATGGTTGGATAACAATATGGTCATGTTTGATACTATTAACCCGGACACGTAAAATGGTTAAAATAGCAAATTTTATGATATGTATATATGTCAATTATGATACACACATATATACTGTAATTTTAAAAAATGATATACCAAAAACTGTTGAATTGTGCACTTCAAGTGATTGAACTACAAAGTCTGTAAATTATTTCAATTATCTTAATAAAGTTGTTTAAAAAAACGGCTCTGGACATGGCACTGCTCTGCTGCTCAGCACCAGGCCCTTCCCTTATTTAGGTTCTAATTCCCTCCCCTACAAAAAGATGCATTGTGACAAAGGGTCCAGGGAACTGGGGCGTGAGGTGGCTGAGTCCCCCACAAGTAACTGTGATCAGATGCAAGGAGGGAGTCTGAGAGCAGGGGTGGGCTGAAGGAAGATGGAGGAGAGATGAGAGGCAGGCAGAAGGACAAGGCAGGGGATCTATAAAAGCATGTAAGCAGGGTCTTACCAAACAGTTTCACGCCTTAGGAAAGAGGGGAATGCGCTCAGAAAATGAAGAGACAGGGAGACCAGTTGGGAGATCACTGACGTAACATAAGCAAACAGGATAAAGTCCTAAACTATGGCAGTGGGTAAAGAAATGAAGGGGAGGGAAAAAAAAAAAAGGGGATTCCAGAGACATCTGGGAGAAAAGTGACTTTGGGACCATCTGCCTACAGGGCTGAGGGACTGGGAAAAGTCTTAGTGACATCCACATTCTGAGGCTTAGGAGACTAGTGTGGTGGTGTTGATTGGAGAGCTGGAGGTGTTCTGGGGTCAGGCAACTCTGTAATACCGGTCAGCTATTTCTACTAGGCTGCAGCAGAGTGGGCCTGGAGCTCAGGAGACGCCTGCACTGCAGACAGATGTGGTCACAAGTATCCCTGGGTAGGAGCTGTGGTAAAAAGGGTAACCAAGCAGGCAACACCAATGAGGAAATGGGCACGGGCCATGCCAGGGAGTGGTGTGGACTGGCCAAATGAAGATATTCACTGATCCAAAGGGGCAGGAATTATACAGGAAAAAAACAGAAATACAGAATTTATTTTATTTTACTTTACTTTATTTTGGTACCGGGGATTGAACTCACGACCTCGTGCTTGCCAGACAGGTGCTTATGCCACTGAGCTAAATCCCCAGCAAAATACAGAATTTTACATGAAAGTTCTCCCTTTAAAAATGTGAGGCCAGGCATGGTAGCACATGCTTGTAATTTCAGTACTCAAGTGACTGAGGCAGGAGGATGATTACAAGTTCAAGACCAGCCTGGGCTACAAAGTGAGCTCAAGGCCAGCCTGAACTGCACAGCGAGACTCTATCTCAAAAATAAAATAAATAAATAAAAAATGAGTGAGCACATTCATTTTTTGTTGTGGTGATGAAATACATACTGTGTAAAATGTACCACTTAAGTATATGCTTCAGTGGGATTAGGTATATTCACATTGTTGTGCAACTATCACTATCTCCAGGACTTTTTCACCTTGCAAAACTGAAATTTTATTTGTTAAACAACTAATTCTCCTTTCTTCCCACCTGATAGTCCATGGCAACTGCCATTCTATTTTTCTCTCTATGAATGCAATTCCTCTGGGTACCTCTGAAATCATACAAAATTAGTCCTTTGTGTGACTGGCTTATTTTGCTAAGTAGAATATCCTTAAGGTTCACCTGTGTCATATAGCACGTTTTGGAACTTCCTTCAAACTTTTAAAGGATAGTTTGCATACTAAACAAAACACATGTCTAGCCAGGAGTTCTTGCTCTGAGGCAATGTCATACCAGTGCCTCCTTACTGAAGCATTGATTATATTATGTTTAAAACTGTACTTTGGAAATCAGTAATACACCAGCAAATTAAATAACATATCATATTATAACTCTGTCACTGTCTGGCTCCCCACAGACAGAGCTTGGCCTGTGGACACCGACATGACAGTGGTTGTGTGGCTAAAGTTTTCAAGACACTGTGGTCAACCTTTGCTCATTGCCTGGGGTACCTGCTGACTAAATGCACTCATGGGAAATGTGTTCAGAGCATACAATAACCCAACTAGCCAAAGCTTTGATTGAAGATATGTAATTTTGGCTTCCCAAGTGGTAAATGCACAAATGTCACTAGGCACAAGTAGATGGCTCCTTCTGGCCTTTGGAGCGAGTCCATGCCTACATTCAAAACTTGAAGAAAACAAGCTGGTTCATGGCCACACTGCTCTGGAACCCAGCAGGGTAGAATGCACAAAAATGTAAAATCAAAGGCCAAGGAGAGGCACGAACACACCAACCCCTGAGCGCTGCAACTTGGACAGTTCACATCTTGTGGGAGAACTGTAAAGTCTCTGAGCAGGAATTCCCTGAGCATGAGCCAAGGGCAGTATGACACCTCGCAGAAAGTACAGCCTACCCTCCCACTAAAGGGCTTGGTTTTACCCCAGGTATTCCCTAAGTCCTCTCCACCATGCCACGATGGGCCTTCAGATACCTGCCTTCTGACCTCTGCTACCTTTACCCTCTGCTCTCTGACCCAAGGAGCACCTACTGAGCCCATTTCTGCAGGCTTCAGTGTGCACTTCTGCATTCATCCTGAGCCTCTGAATGTTCCCTGAATATTTTGCATAGGTCACCTTAACAGCAGGCATTACCCAAGGGTTCTCTTGGTTGGCCCACTGCGTTCTCAGGTCATTTTTGCAACATTCTTCTTGAGCACCCATGGTGTGCCTTGACTTTTCCCCCCAAGCCCTGGCCAGTCAGGTCTAGAGTTTGTGAGGCACATTGCTTTTCGCTGCAGGTACTGAGGTACTGGTTGTAGGGTGAGAGTGAGACAAAGGTGTGTTCTTCTAAAAGTTCTACCTTCCCTGCAAGTTGGAGAGAGGACAGGTACTCCTCTCCATGAGGTGGGAGCATTCAAGCTACAAACATGGAGGTGAACCCGTGCTGGAAAGCAAAACCCAGGCTCTAGACACAGGTCCAGGTGGAGTGTGGGGGCCTATAGGAGATGACACTCACCCACTTTGCAATGGGGCACCCGCGGGAGCTCTTCCCCTCCTTCCCGGTGTAGATGACCTTCTCGATCCGGATGGCTTTCCCCTTCTCTCCATACCTGGCAGGAAACAGAAGCCCTCATGAGCTCAGTGGAACCTCAAAGGAGAACAGCTTACAGTAGGAAGGCATGTCCTGGTGTGCTTTAGTTAGTGTTTCTGTCTAAGACGGGATTAACAGAGAAGCAAAATGTTTAAATGGTTATTCTCTGCTTAGAAGCTCCGGGAACACAGTGGCTGCTTTCAGGTTCCCAGGCCTTGGCTCACCTGCCCCTTCTCCACTTCTGTCTGTCTGGCTCATCTCTGTCTCAAGGCAGAGGGGCAGCCAGGGAGAATGTCCCTCATTATTGCCTGAGCCTCCAGGAAGAGCTCTGAGTCCAAAAGCTAAATATAGGCATTTGTCCCCAGTCTTGTTAGTTGAGTCACCCTGAGAGTTAGTCATATATTCAACACACAAAAGAAAATAAACCTGGCAAAACCCTATTTTTCTCTTTTAATCACCCAAGCTGACCTCTGAACATGACGAACAGCTAAGGGGAGGGCAGGGACACTACCACACACAAACACTGGTGCCCATATACTGGGGGACAGTAGACACTTCTAGTTCCTGCACATATCTCTTCTCTGGCCCAAATTAAAACTTAGTGTTGTAGAACCTCAGGTCTCTAGGACTATCTCATCAGCTACATCATGTTCAGAGGTGATGAAATTATGACCCCAGACATAAACCAACCTGCCCAAGGTCACACAACTATATGTCACACAGCATGAGAGGTAGACAGACTAGGTTTAAGTGCCAGCCTAGCTACTGGCCGAACCGCCAAACTTCTCAAAACCTGTTTTTCCATCTCGAAAATGTAAGTGAGAATTTTTTTTATCTCCTAGGCTTGGTGAAGATCAAATGATAATCTACACAGAGTACATTATTTACAGTGCTTCAAAATTCTTAGCATGGAGCCCAATAAATACTTATAATAATATAAAAGTTACCTTACTGAACCATCTTAATCTTAATAATGTTCATTTTAGGAACATTATTATATCACATATGCAGACAATGGTTATTTGCCACTTCCACTTTTCCATTCTTTATGTGTCTGTTCCAGTCTCTTGTCTCTCTGAGCTAGCTTAGTGCTTCTGACATGCCTCTCTGCTTGTTTCTCAACTTCACTGTGTTCCCAACAACCTATCACTGAGCACAAAGCTGGCTGGGCTGGAAGAAAGACTTTCCTACTTTAAAAGTGCTACTAAGGGACTCCTATTCTAAGGATTTACATCAAACACTAACTTGTATGAATTATACTTTTATCATCTCAGGAGATAAGTGATTGAATGGTTTTTCTTCCTTGATCAGTTAACATGGTATACTTATTAACAGATCATCTAAATCAAACTACCTTATATTTATATATACATTCAATTTGATTATTGCATATTTTAATATTATCATAGCTATTACACTTTAAAATGGACATAGTCTTCATCTTTTCTATTCCACTTGTAGGAATTACTACCTCAAAAATAAGCGCCCAAAAAGATTGGGCTAGGAACAGTGGCACAATAGTGAGGAAGAGTGATTACACTTGGTTCAGTATTTCTCAATATACATAACTATGCCTTTGTAAGTGCTTAGAAAGGTTAGGGATACACAGCAAACCTTTAAAAGTTACTTCTAGGAAGAATGATTGTTGGAGAGATTGATTCACTCTGTACTTAAGACTTTTTCTTTAAAAAAAAAAAAAGTGTTTCATTTTTGTAGTTAAAATGGAAAACAAAGATTTTTTTAAATGTTGACCTAAGGATTCCATATGGTCTATTGCTCAAAAGCTCAGTGAAAGGGTAAGAAGTTCCTCTGATCATTACAACATTAAAATCTGAAGGTTTTGTTAATCCCTTATAAAAGTATTTGGAGACAGGAACCAGAGTTTCTGTAGCGTGATCTGCATCATGAGAAAAGATCACACAGTGCTGCTTTTTGTCTGCTTCCTGGACAACTCAGTTTAACACACATTTATCAGGCAGTCACCCACAAGCACAGGCCTGGCATGCCTGTCAGAGGGCAGCCCGAGGTGACCACACGACTCTTGCCGAGACAGGGGACTATCAAGTTCCTCACAGTAGGGTGAGCTGAGGACACAGATGCCAGCTTTCCCACCAGGTCCTTCCCTACCATTCTGTCCTTGGGAGAAACACATCCTGCAGAAAGCTTCACATTAGAGAGCATTTAAATAAAAGGGCCAGTCACCGCCTGATCTGCTAGACTTTTTTTTTTTTAAACAGAACTGTTTGTGTTTAAAGACAACCAGTCAACTCATTTTTCTTCTTAAACATTTTAATTTCTAGCTTATCATGAAAAGGCCCTTCTAGTATATAAACTTTGAGGCCCTAAACTAAGTCTGTAAGGGTAGGCTGAAACCTTTCTCTAAAGCTGGGCATGGTGGTCCACGACTGTAATCCTAGCATTTTGGGAGGCTGAGGCAGGAGTGTTGAGAGCTTAAGCCCAGCCGGAGCAACTTACAAGACCCTGTCTCAAAAACCAAACCAAACCAAACCAACCCAACCCAAACCAATCCAAAAATCAACAAACAAACACACAAACACCTCAAAGAGTGAGGCTATAGCTCAATGTGAAGGTATTGGGTTTGATTTCCAGTTCCCCACCCCTCCATGCCAAAGTAACTAATAATCTTAATCAGGAGCTCTTCAAGGATAGTATCAAGACCAGCAGCACTGGCCTCACCTCAGAAGGAGGAGTGAAAGCTTGGTTCTTGGGTTCTATCTCAAACTCACTGGATCAGCTAGGTGGGGCCCAGTGATCTGGGCTTTCATAGTCCCCAGGAGCTTCTGAGGCCTGCCCAAAATTAAGAACTGCTGCTTTAAAGCTGTGGTTCTCCCATTCTGCCATGGTACTGAAGAATAAACCCAGAGCCTTCACGTTGAGTTATGTCCTCAGTCCCCACCCCTCTACCTTTCTTTCTGTTGTTTTGAGACAGGTCTTGTTAAATTGCCCAGGCTAGTCTCAAATTTTGAATCTTCCTGCCTGAGCCTCCCAGAATGCTGGAATTACAGGCATGTGCCACCACACCCTGCTTAAAGCTGTGCTTCTTCAGAGTTAACTCTACCACAGAAAGAGGTCAGGTGCCTCAAAGCTCAGAGGACTTGCTAGCACAGCATTGGTTCTTTGGTTCTATAACAAGCATTAAATGAACTCCTAGGCTGCAGAGAATCCCTTTCCCAGATAGAACACACAAAGCTCTAGGCACCACGCCATTCTCAGATATGAACTTGACAACTGGTTCCAATTATCTATGACAATGAGGACACCCTGAGTACCCAAGAGGTATGAAGCCCATAAATAAATGAGGCTATTTTAGGATTCACTTTCATCCTCCTCCTCCTTTCTCCAAATCTGTACCAGAGAAGCTGTAAGCACCAATGTCTCCTTGATTTCAGTTTATTTCCTTTCCCTGACTGCCAACCCCTGACAGTACAGAGGTCCTGCAGAGAAAGAGTAGAGGGAATGGTCTAGAGAAAAGAGACAGCCTGGAGTGTTCAAACTGAGCCCCCAGACAGGGGAGTTCCCTCATTTACACATTCCACTCCTGTATCCAGAAAGGATCTTAGGGGGTCTATAAAATAAAAAGAACAGGTGAGGAAATCAAAGAAAAAGGGGAAAAAGATAGATTTGTTGGTAAAGAAAATGTGTGTGTGTGTATGTGTGTGTGATACTCAGGGCTGAACCCAGGCCTTTGGACTGAGCTATCCTTCCAGCCTCTTCTTATTTTTAGGCAGTGTCTTGTTGGGTCACTAAGTTGCCCAGGATGAACTCAAACTTGTGATCCTCCTGCTTTGGCCTCCCAGTGTTGGGATTACAGGTGTGCACTGCCATGCCCAGTTTGTATGCCTTTTTGAGAGATGATCCTGGAGTATCTTGTCATCTAAGAAATCAAAACCATTAATGCCTCCTTGTCAGAAGCACTCACAAGTGACCTGAGAGGCTCCCATGGCCAAAGGTCAGGCACCGCATTCTTGGTAGGGGGAGAACTCTGTCTCTAAAATTGTTAGC
Organism: Dasyprocta punctata; assembly: GCA_004363535.1. NCBI lineage: Eukaryota > Metazoa > Chordata > Mammalia > Rodentia > Dasyproctidae > Dasyprocta > Dasyprocta punctata. Next base: position 175,465 of record RJWM01000264.1, read on the forward strand.
AGCCAAAGTAAAGATGGAAATACAATCTGTTAATGACTTACAAGGTCTTTAAGACAAAAATAAACCAGCTGCTGAGAAAAAACACAAATATTCCTGGTCTTGAGAGGAATTCCTCCCTTGGACCAATTTTGGAAGACTTTACAGTTGGCTGTTAAAATTTTCAAAGTAATGAAGAAAAAAAAACCTCCACAAATCAACTTTATCATTATGTCTTGATCCTTGTTTCAAAATGTACTGTTCTATAATTGAAGATTTTTAGAGAGGTATCTATAAATCTTATAAATTACCACAAAAAGAGCAAAATCAAAAAATAAACAATGATCCCAGATCAAACGTAAACATTTGACTCCCATGCAGCAAACAATCATGTTGACTTTCCTTATAAAAATTACGGGCCAAATGCTGCCTGGTTGAACTTGGAAACTGCAGTACACACACATGTGGACACGCAGCAAGCGTGTACAACACACACACTGTTTGAACTAGCTTTGTCCTCATGGGCTCAGAAGTGTACCTTACATCAGGATGGAATTTACAGAATGGGCCTTTGGTCAGATCCTTTTATGATGGGCTACTTTGAATATAAATGTTTTCAGATGGTATTGGAAATTAAGAGTAACTATGATAGACCAGTGACTCCATTCACTTCTCAGGCACTCAGTTCAAAATCATGTTCCCTTCTGTACCATGAGGACTAGTTTGGCTTCCCTGATCAGACAAAATCTGGTTCGCAAATTTGTAGAAACTCAGTCTTCCCACATTACTTGTACATGTATAAGCAAATGTGCTTGTGCCTATATCACTACTATTATTTTACCTAAAATACTACTGCTTATTATATAAGAAATGCAATCAGTGTATTAAGTATATGAGGTAGACAAAGACTGCCCACCCCTTACATGGTATTTGTGACAAATACTAAGTATGCCTTGTGTTTCCACTCAGTTTACCCTAGAACCCTCCCACAAGTGTAATTCTGCAGTTTATTCTCACAATGCTTCCACAATGTGTGTACTTTTGTCATCATCTCTATTTTGTAGATAAGAAAGTTGAGTCACAGAGGAATATACCAATTACCTAAAGACTCAGCAGTAAGTGGCAGGGTCAGCACTAGACCTCAATCTAGCTCCAACATTCAGGTTCTCACCCACCAAGATATATTACCTCTGCATAGACCAAAACTCAGGAGTATTTACTGCATGCTGTGGACATGCACATAGATTTTAGGCTCTTATCTATAAGAACGGCTTTATGAATTATAACTATTATGGAAAATCTCCAGGCTTTTGTGTGTATGTGTATGTGTGTGTGAGTGTGTGTGTGTACTGGGAATTGAACTCAGAACCTTGCACTTGCCAGGCAGGTGCTTACGCCACTGAGCTATATCCTTGGCCCCTAATCTCTCCAGTTTTGAATTTGAATGCCAATATAAACTTATGACGTATTTAACCACTAACAGTAACAAAAATGAAAACTACACAAAAATTAAAGTTGTATCAGGTACAATTTAGGTCTTTCTACTGAAACAGCCTAAAAACAAGAAACAACTCACTGTATCAATGAGTACCCTTAGTACGCAGAGTGCTTTCTAAATACCTTTTCTGCCAATAAAAGGAATCAAGACTTCTTGAATAAATGTACATGAGCCCAGAACATCTTGACATACTAGAAACCAAGACTAGCATCTATGCAATATTTCTGTGGGAGGGAGGAGTGAGAGAGTGAGGGAAAGAGGGAGGAAGGAAAGGAGGAAGAGAGGAAGGCAGGAGGAGAAGGAAGAGAGGGAGGGAGGAAGGAAGGGAGGAGAAACAAAAACAACTTAATTCTAATCAGGCCATTAGCTCTAACTACCAGTTTATAGGATTTATAGAGGGCAAGAAGAGCATATTAAATAACACCATGGGAAAGCTATAAGCAAAATTTGAATTGTGGGATGCTAATGCTGCAATACATATAATCACATAGCCATGTTCTTCAGTAAAAATATTTCAGGAAGCAGAGAAAGCGGGCTTATGGAGGGCTAACATACACAAGTAGATTGAATGAAACCTAGAAAGACTAAAACAGAGATTCCCACATTTAACCCGTCACAATATGGACATCGAGACTTCCTTTTTGTGTACAAGGCAATGGAAATGACAGGTGCTTGAAATCCACATCCCTGTAACCCCTCCATTTCTCTTTGACTATCTGTAACACTCACCGCTCCTCCATGAGTTCCCGGATAGAAGCTACTGTGGGGCCAGATCCCAGGTGAGTATAATATGGGCCTTCATCTTTCTCCACTATTTGCTCTGCAGAAATACCAAGAGTAAGTGTTATTTGAAGATATCAATTAGTCAACATTAATTTAGTGGCAAACAACCAGTAGGAATATTAATAGACATGTTACAAAGCAGGAAACTCAAATGGCTCATGATTATGTGAAACATGGTCCAATCCTTCAGAAACCAGCAAATAAAGTACAGTTGCAATAAAACATCATTACACGTCCCCACTAAACAGATAAAAATTTAGAAGTCTGAAAATGCCACGTGAGAGCCGGGCGTGGTGGCGCACGCCTTTAATCCCAGCACTCGGGAGGCTGAGGTAGGCGGAGCGTTGTGGGTTCGAGGCCGGCTTGGGCTACAACGCGAGCGCAAGGCCGGCCTGAGCTACATAGTGCGACCCTGCCTCAAAAAAACCCGGGCCGGGAGTTTGGCTCAGTGCCTTAAGTGCCTGCCCTGGCAGGTGCGAGGTTGTGAGTTTGATCCCCGGTGCCACAAAAAAAAAAAAAAAAAAAAAAAAAAAAAAGCCACGTGTTGTCAAGACTGTAGTCTAACCACTTCGCAATTCATCTCACCAGTTACCCAATAAAGCTAAACAGTTGCATGCATATAATCCAGCAAGTCTACTTTGATATGCCTGCTCTAGATAGGGTCAGCAAGCTACTCAGAGTAAACTAAAATAGGGACTCAGTGTCAGTGCTCACAGCAGCACCATTTATAGCCAAGAGGCATAAACACCACAAGTGTCCATCAACAGATGAATGGAAATATTAGATGTGGTGTATTCATACAATGGAATATTATTCACCCTTAAAAAGGAAAGGAAGTTCTCATAAATGCCATTACATGGATAAACCTTGAAATATAAACTAAAATACATCATACACAGAAGGACAGCTGAGCATGGTAGCACATGCCTATAATCCCAGCACTTCAGAGGCTGAGGCAGGAGGACTGTTGCAAGCTCAAGGCCAGCCTGGACTATATAGTGAGTTCAGGACCAGTCTTAACTGCATAGTGACACCCTGTCTCAAAACAAAATAAAAAACCAAAAATCTTACACACATCGAGACAAATACTATTTACTTCCACTTACACAAATTATCTAGAAGAGGAAAATTAAAAAAGACAAAAAGTAGATTAGAAGTTATCAGGGACTGAAATGAGAACAGAGAGTTATTGCTTAATGGGTACAGAGTTTCTGTTTAGGGTGATGAAAAAGTTTTGGAAATAGTGGTGACAGTTGCACAATATTTTGAATGCCACTAAATGGTATCCACACTTAAATATGATTAAAGTGGCCAATGTTACATTTTATACATTTTAGCATAATTAAACAAAATAAATACTAACACATGCTATAATACAGGTAAGTCTTGAAAACATTAAGTGAAATCAGCAAGATACAAGAAGATCTATTGATCTGAAATACCCAAAACAGATAAATATATAAAATCAAAAAGCAGATGACAGTTGCAGGGACATAGCTGCAGGAGGATGAAACAATGTGACTGTTTAACCAGTGGATTGAATTTTGGAGTAATGGAAATGTTTTGGAACTTGGCAAGTGTTGCTTGTACAACACTGTGGAAATAATTCTATGCTGCTGAAGTGTTTACTGTAAAATGGTTACTTTCATAGTATGTGAAGTTCACCTCAATTTTAAAAAACAAATACACTATTGATTCATGTAAAACCATAAATGACTTTTCTTTTTGTGTATGTATGGTACCATAGATTGAACCCAGGACCTTCACACTGAGCTACATCCCCAGCTCTTATTTTTTTATTATGAGTCAGGGTCTTGCTAAGTCACTAAATTTCCAAGAAGTGGGGTCCAAAGTTGTGAATTTTGCTGCCTCAGCCTCCCAGAGATTATAGGCATATACCATGACTGGATTTTTCTTGCCGGGTGGGGGGGTACACTGAGGATTGAAGCTAGGGCCTTTGCATTGAGTTACATCCAGAGCACTCCCCACCCCCTGGAGACAGAGTCTTGCAAAGTCACTAAGTTGCTCAAACTTGCAGTCATCCTGTCTCAGTCTCCCAGCGTGCTGAGGTTTCAGGCCTGTGCCACCATGTTCAGCCCCATGGGTGTTAAATGAATTTTTCTAAGTGAAGAAAATAAGACTCCAAAGGCTACATAAGAGTAACTTTGAAGAAAGGGTTCTGATCAGATACTATAAGGCTAAAAGCAAGAACAACTATACACATATTAGTATGTATACCATACTTCAGTTGATAAGTTTGTTTCATGCCTATGGAAACATGAGAATTAAATGCAACACAGTATCCTATATTGAATCCTAGAACACAAAAGGGATATTAGTGGGAAAATCTGTTAAAAATTTAAAAATCTGTCTTTTAATAGTACTATACCAACATTAATATCTTAGTTTTAAATACACTTTTACTATGTAAGGCATATATATTAGAGAAAATAAGTAAGGGTATACAGAAATACCCTGTGCCAACTTTGCAACCCTCCTATAAACAAAATTATTTCAAAATAAAAAAGGTTTGTTTTTTTTGTGACACGGTCTCACTATATAGTTCAAGTTGGTCTCAAATTCATGACAATTCTCCTGCCTCAGCCTCCTAGAGATTACAGGCATGTGGCACCACATCTAGCTAAAAGTTAATCTGTGATCTTGCATTATAAGAAATTCTTTTTTTTTGGTACCAGAGATCGAATTCACAACCTTGCACCTGCCAGGCAGGCGCTTCAGCCACTGAGCTAAATCCCTGGTCCCATTGTAAGAAATTCTGATCACACACATCAAAACACATATAAAAGAGTTCTTTCTCATAGTTACACTGTTTGCAATTCATAGTCAAAACTGGAAACAACCTGCTCTAGGTGGTGCACTGGGCCCTCCCAAAGTCATACACTGAAGCCTAATCCCCAGTGTGATGGTAATAGGAAGTGAGTCTTTGAAAGTCAGGCCAAGAGTGTGGCCTTTGTGAATAAAATTAATGCTCTTTACAAGTAGAAACATAGGGTGAGTACACCCTTGCCTAAACCCCCAGAGCAAGTGAGGACCCAGAGAAAAGGTAGCTGTCTACAAGACAGAAAGTGGGCTCTCACCAGATACTGGATCTGTTGGCACTTAGACTTTGGAATTCCCAGTCTTCAGAATTGCGGAGAATACATCCAGCATATTGTATTTTTGTTACAGCAGCACAAACTAAACACAATCCATAATCCAGCAACAGTGGAATGGTAAATAAAACATAGTAGTCACACAATGGAATAAATATATTTAGCAATGAGAATCAACAATTTGTATCCCCATGGCTGACTTCTACAACACAGTGAATCAAAGATCCACAAGAGAGTACAAAAGATACAGTAAGTCAATTAAAAAAATATTCAAAGCAGCTCAACGAAACTACAGTGTTTAGAGATTCACAGCGGTAAAATTATGAGGCTGAAATATGAACTTGCAGATATTCAATGATTTTTTTACTTATAAAAATGGCAATTTCTTATGGTTCAACCTTAATACAAAGAAAGGCAGAGTAATCATATCACGAAAGTCAATAGTATGATGGTCTCTTAGGGGTGGGAGAGCAATGTGACATGAAGGGAATATAGAAAACCCTGGAGAGTTAGAGATGGTCTATTTCTTAATCTAGGTCCATTGTGGCAAACCTACAGCATGCACACTGCAGCCAGCTGTTTATCATCAATGAAAGCTAAAAGGCTTGCCTGATCTACGTGGCTATATGCATGTGTTCATTTTACAAATTTTCATTAAACTGTACATAAATGTTTTATGTACTGTCATGTATAAAACTCAAGATTTTTTAAATGTAAGAAACTTTGCTTTTCAGTACTGAGGAGAGGGCCTTCATATTGAGCTACATCCCTAGTCTTCTTTATTCTGAGTCAGGGTCTTGATAAATTGCTGAGCTGTCCAAGCAGGCTCAGATCTATAATCCTACTGCTTCGACCTTCCAGACTGCTGGGATTATAGGTACACACTACCATGTATGGCCAATTTCTACCTATTTTTGCAGAATATTATGCTCAGTTTTATGGGGGATAAAGACTGGATAATACCCAATTACTACCTTTAAAAAGTGTATGACTTAGCTGGTTAGATAAGACCCACACATAAGTACTTAATGATACTGCATATCAATGAGGAAAGGTTAAACTTTCAGAGCATAGTTTTGGGATAAGTCAGGGGCAAAAGTTTGATTCATGCTTGAAAAAGTCAAAAACTATACCAGTGCTGGAAAAAAATTGCAAGAGGTTTTAAAAATAATCATAGACTAGGGAAGATGTTCAATAAGGTACAACATGAAAAACCCTGATAAACGTAACTGAAGAAAACTTTATAGTAATAACACCAAAAGTCAAGCTGAAGACAAACAGTATATTGGAAAGAAGTATCTGGAATTTGTACCAAACAAATGCCTGATTAAGGTCACTAATGGAAAAAAATGGAAAAAATAAATAAAAATGAATTTTAGAGACATCCAAATGGTTCAGTCATACACAAAGCTACAATAAGATAACAGATGAGTCATCATTAAAAATCCTGATAGCTCACTTTGTTGCTGAGGGTATCAGAAATAAGCAGTATGGGAAGCATTTAACAATATATTAAAACTACAAATGCACAATCTATTTGATCCAGCAATTCCAAAGAATTTATTTCTAGGAATTTGGTTATACTTGCATATGTTAAAAATAAGTACGCATGACTATTCATTGTATCATTATAATGGGAAAAAATCAGAAACTTAAATGTCTATCACTAAGAACTGGCTAAACAGGTTACGTCACATCCCTATAATTCGATTAACAACTAGAATTAGGCGGCTGCAGATTTACTGACAGAAAATGCTTCTAAGATATCTGGGGGACAGACTTTCAGTATAGCAAGTATAGCATGCTAGCATTAGCATACATATACAATCACACATACACTAAAAATAGCAGAGTAACAGGCAAGTATAAACTGAGTTCAGTTGTGCTCCTGGTATTTTTTTTTTTAAAAGGTTAGGCCAGGAGTAATGACACACACCTGAAATTTCATCAGTCAGAAGGCTGAGGCAGGAGGATTACTGCAAGTTCAAGGCCAGCCTAAACTACATAGCAAGACTCTACCTCAAAAAACAAAACAAAACAAAAAAATAGCAACACTACATGTAGCCCATCAGATGAACGGATCAAAGTTGCCTCCCACTTACATTCCTTGCTCATGAAGGCTCTTCATTCATCCATCCCTATCCTGGGTCAGGCTCCTGCCTGAATTATTATCATGGTCTCCTAACTGGTCTCCTCTCTCCTACATCATCCTAACCAGTAAGACCAGTTATGTTTCCAAAACAGAAATCTCACATCATTTTCCATTGAATGACTCCACACTAGACAGAAGACAGAACCCAAACTCCACAGCACCGTCCTTAGCGCCCAACTAGGCCTCCTTCACACAACTCCTGACCTTGCATCCTGCCCACAAACTCCTGCCACACACTAAAGTACTCCTGTGTCTTTAAATTTTTTTCAATGACAGCAATGTCTCTCTCTATTTCTCCCTTTGGGAAAAATTCATCTTCTAAGGCCTATTTTAAATGCCACTTTTCCTGCGAAGCCTTGCTGGATTTTCTCAGATCTTGTATACAAAGGAAATATCAGGGAATGGATCCCAGTCCATTATGTAACTGTTAATGGGGCACAGAACAACAAACATAGGTCTTGTAGACAGAGACCCAGGGAACCATGATGCATTATGTTCCCCACTTCTCTAATCCCCATGCCTTCACTAGAAAAATACATAAAAGGCTTAGCACAGTTGTTGGCACATAATATGAACTCAATGGGTTGCCACTGTCCAGGTTCTGCCAAACAATTGTGTCACTGAGGGAAACTTACATAACCCTCGTAACCCTTAAAGCAGTTAAAATAACATTCATGCATTATAGAATTGCTAAGGATTAGATGAGACGTGAAGTACCAGGTTTAAACATTTCACAAGTGGATGATTTCAATTAAAGAGTTAGACACTACCTGTACCAAATATACACTATATTGAACCATAAATAGAGAAGACTACAGAAGAATGCAAGTGATGGGGGGAGGAAGGAAGAAGGCCAGGGAAGAAGGAGAATATGAGAATGTGGGTGTTGGAGGTAGTGGCCTGAAAGCTCTTTATAGATGCTAGAAGACCACATGGTACACAGAAAATAGAATTCAAGAACACGCCAGGACTTTTGGACTCTGTCCCAGTTTCTATTGTCTGGAGAAAAGTCAAAGTAATGAATTGGCTATAGGGTCTTAGACTAGAACTAGAACATAATGTAGCTTTTGGTGACTACATTTTGCCCCAAATCTGAAAAACTCAAAACTCATATGGTTAAGGATAAAAAAAGATTTTCAAGAAGATGGAAACTAAATCTTGGCAATCCCATTTTAGCAGTTGGGACAGAAGATAGGAAGCTCGAAATGAAGCCAACCTGGAAACTGGCTGGTCAGGTTCCTCTGGGAGGCCATTGAAATACCCTGGGCAGACATGCTGCAGGAGCCAAACAAAATCAAAGCCACTTTGTGCAGTTTACAAGGCAGCCCAAGGAGCATCATCAAACACTGTTTCTTTAATTGCATCCTTTTCCCTGAGTGTATGTCTGCATGGGGAGAAAATATTCTACGGGAAGAAATCTGAAAACAAAGCATGTCATAAAACTAAACATATGTACACACACCAACACTATCAATATCTTATTATGTAAATATCTCCTAGCCAGGCGTGGTGGCGCACACCTGTAATCCCAGCACTCGAGAGGCTGAAGCAGGAGGATTGCTGTGAGTTTGAGGCCAACTTGGGCTACATAGCAAGACTCTGTCTCCAACAACAAAAAATCTTATTTTCATAAAGCTTTTGCTTTATATGTTTAATATTTTATATGGAAAAGATTCCTGAGTTAGGAACTAACAGAATAAAAGCCATAAGTACAAAAATTTTTAAAAACTAAATAGAAAACTTGTAATGTTAAATTTGAATTATAATTATTACTCAGCTTTCTGTACCAGTGACGAAGTACTTGGGATAATCAACTTACAAAATTTTGACTCACAGTTTCAGAGGTGCCTTGTTGCTCTGAGCCTGAGATGGCACAGTACATCACAGCGGAACACATGGTACAGATGTGCTGTTTGCCTCATGGTGGCCAGGAAGCAAAAAAGAGAAGGGTCCAATATCCCTTCAAGGGCACACCCCTCCACGACCTAACTTCTTTTCATTAGGCCCCACCTCCTAAAGGTTCCACCGCCTATCAACAGTGCCTCAGGCTGGAGATCACCTTCAACACATGGCCCTTTAAGGGTATTTAACATGCAAACTATACTAGTTACTATTCACTTGGCTTTAATTCACTGAACATTCATAAAAGCACTATTCTGGTAGCTGTGCGTACCCTTAGCTCTATGATTTCTAAATACCATTACTTACTAAAAGGAATATATGTCCTCAGAGAAATGATCAATGAAGGCTGAGGCAGGGAAAGTACACTGTGTGCTCTGGACATCTTGTGCAAAAGTGAAGAAGTGTTTAAAGAATGATTGGGTTGGGGGTGTGTTCAAAGAGCACTCAAACTAGACTGAAGGGGTTTCCTATTGGCTAAACTTGAGATCCTCTGAGCAAGAAGAATGAAACTATAATTGAAACACAATAAATAAATAAATATCCATGGATGCAAAATCAACAATGTTCAAAAAAGAGAAAGAAAAAAGATAAAACTTCATTTACTTCCATTGGGGGTGACCAGTCATTTCATTTGCTGTAATATGAACTTTATTATTAGGCAATTTGAAATGCCAAATTCCTGCTATTTAAACCATGATAATGCTTCATGTCATTTAAAAAATTCACCTTTTAATGAAAAAGCTTTTAGACTTGTTTAAACAGATGTGACTTATACATCAATGAAGAGAAAAGCATGAACTAAATGGGTTGTTTGACAAAAATACATAAAACACGTAACTTGATTTACTACAAAATTTTGCTTTAACATGAAATTTATGCCCTGAAGCTTATTTACATTTTTTTTGTATTCAGAATAACTTTTTGTTTCACTGCTGAATCACAGTATACTCCTTTTGAAGACATTTTAAATAGCATTTAAATCCAACATTTTTAATACTAACAATATTTGCAACTCGATTAAAAAGATAACCATGTGAAAAACTATGACCCAATTCACATGTGTAAAAATACCATAATGGTTGCCAAACTTGCATGAGACATAATTGGTTACAAGCTCTATTCTGACTTCAGTACTTGCTTGGGCAGTATATATACTAAAATACCCTGACTTCGAAGTTGTATTTAGAAAACACACACACACACAATTCAAGGGAAATGTATACATTATTCTAGCAGTCTGGTAAAAGTAACTAAATGATGAAGAGAATGTTTTTGGTAAGAACATATTACTATGATCCCCCTCCAAACAAATTTTTAAGTGCTAATAAGGTTATTGTTAACTACACACATTATGGTATACAGTAGTTCTATAGAACTTGCTTTTGTTTGGTTTCATTTTGGGGGCAGGGTCTTGCTATATAGTTCAGATGTGCCTTGAACTCACAGTGATCCTCCTGCTTCAGCCTCCTGAGTGCTAGGATTACAGGCGTGCACCACCATGCCTGAATTCTTCAGAATTTACTCACTGCATGTAACTAGAACTTTATCTCCACCTTTCTTAGTCACTTTCTCATTGTTGAGATGTAATACCTGACACCCACGACTTAAAGGAGGCAAGGTTTATTTTGGCTCACATTTTGAGTTCATAATTACTGGTTCCAAGGCAGGAAGGAATGGTGGAAGGGTCTAGGAGGAGGAGAGCTACTCACATCATGGCCCCAGAGCAGAGAGAGAAGTGAGGACCTAGGAAGGAAGATATATCTCTTCCAACAAGACCACACCTCCTAAACACAAGTCATTTAGATCACCCCAATAATTCAATCACCTTCCACAAGTCCTGTCTAAGAGTACACAGCGGGGACTTAGGGAACTTTCCTGATCTAAACCCTAACACACTGAACAACTTCCTGTTTCTCTCCCCCCAACTCCCAGCAACTACCATTTTATATTCTACTTCTGTAAATTTGCCTATTTTACAAGCCTCATGTAAGTGTGCATCCTATGACTGACTTATTTCACTCAACATAATGTTTTCTAGACCTATGTTTAGCAAAATGCCAGATATTGAACATAAAATAATTAGAAAATTATCACTTTAATGAAAAATTATTTAAGAATCATGGGGATCTGGATAATCATGTGACAACAAAATATTGCTCCATAGATCCCTTGTTGGATGCACAAGAAAAACAACAAACTTACAATGGTAGGATATGGCTTTCACCACCTTAACCTACTAATCAACTTGGCATCACTAATAGTGGGAAAATCATACCTCTGGTTGTGATGAAATAAAAGCAGCATCATGCATTTATAACAAGTTTCACTGCAGCCTAATCAAGTATGTAGATCTAATGTTCAGTACACAGGAAATACAGGGTTATGGGAGTAAGTAATAAGACAAATCCAGAATGGTGAAAGGAAAATGTATAGGACAATTAGCCTTGCTCCAAACAATACGCTGTGGGCATGAATTTACCTTCCCCTGCTGCAGTGCTTCTGCCAAAATCACTACCTATGGACTTTTACAATGCTGTATGTATCATCATAGCACCTTACAGCTGGAGGTAACGTAAGTGGAACTTTGTAGCTAACAAAATGTGTCAATGGGCTTATGCTCAGTTACCGGGCCAGTAGAGGACACAGTATTTACAAGGTTAGAATAATGTTCTATACATAATACATGCTCTGAATCAGCAACTAATATATGGTACTTTACGTATATTTCCAACATACGGTATTCCCCATAGCAAAACTGGTTTATTAACGCTCTTGTTGCTGTTTAATTCAATAAATAAATTTATTCTATTTACATTTATTGTTATATTTGGTCTCTGGTCATTTTATGTTTTCCATGTTTTGTGTGTGTGTGTGCGCATGTGCTTCCTTGTTTTCTTTCTTTCCTATCTTTTATCATACATGCTTTTCTCTCTTTCCTATCTTTCGTATTTTCTTCCCTGCTGGTAAATTGGAAAAGCTATGGTATGTTTTTAGTAATGCTAAAGGACTTTTAGACAGAAAGTAGCACCACTACAATTTCTACCACTTCCTCTTTTACATTACCATCTGCTTCTGCTTGCATCCCATGAACATATTTCCCTTCTACAAGATTTTTAACAAAAACCAAATTCATTTCAAGTAGAATTTAAATAACTTTTGTTTTAGAAAAATAATTATCAGTTCTTCAAATTTAGACTTCATAATTGAGCAGACTTAGTATTGCCAGCTGCTTCATACCACAACTTCACCATTTATTATTTATTTTGATGTAGCGCCAGAAAATCTGAGTTCTTAACATATTTGGTAATGTTTTAGTGGAGGCCTGGGGAGCGGCTGTTGAGACAAGGTCTCACTATGTAGTGCAGGCTAGCCTCAAACTTATGGCAATTCTCCTCAATGCCTCAGCCTTCCAAGTACTGTGATTATAGGCATGCACCACCACACCTGGCAGCTTTACACATATTAATGGCAATTTAACCAAGTATATAATTCTTGGGTTGAACTTTTTTCAATTTTTATTTTTTATTAGTACATGTTTGTAGTATGTGATGCTCACATTCCTTGTGGGGAGTCAGTATATGTACATAACACAACTCAATTTGTTTTTATTCCCTTTTCCTTCTCTCCATCCCCTTACTGTCCATCTCTTGGTCTCCTTCCCATTTGCAAAAGAGCTATCTCCCTATTTCCAATTACCTTTTATTTTGCCTTTTGTTTATATTTTAAGTTTCTCATGTAAGAGAAATCTTGCAATATTTAAACTCGTGTGATTTATTTCACTTAATATTATAGTCACAATGTGCACCTACTTTTGTACAAATGACTCGTTTATCCTTCTTTATGGCAGAGTAGCACTCCATTGTGTATAAATATAGCATTTTCTTTATGCATGCATCTGCTGGTGAACATATAGGCCTCTTTCAAGATTTAGTTATTGTGAATTGTGCTGTTATAAACATGGGTATGTAAGTATCACTGTAATACAATGTCTTCAAGTCCTCTGGGAAAACACCTAGAAGGGGAAGAGCTGGATTAAATGGAATTTCTAGTTTTAGTTTTCTGAGGAATCTCTACATTGATTTTTGTAGTAGTCGTACTAGTTTACATTCCCATCAACAATGTAAAAGGATTCCTCTTTTCCCTGCGGCCTTGCCAGCATTTGTCAACATTTGATATCTTGATGATAGTCATTCTTTCTAGAGTAAGATAGCATCTTAATGTTGTTTTAACTTGCATTTCTTTAATGGTCAGAGATGCTGAACATTTTCCATGTATTTATTAGTCATCTGTGTTTCTGAGAAGTGTTTTTTTTTTTGGTACTGGGACTTGAACGTATGACCTCACACTTGCCAGGCATGTGCTATGCCACTGGCTGGGCATGTGCTACGCTGCTGAGCTATATCCCTGGCCCATGCCCATTTTTAACTCAGTCTTATTTTGAGGGGGTCTAACTTTTTTTTGAGGGTTTTGTTTTGTTTTTTGAGTTCTTGATATATTCAAGATGTTAGTTCTTTGTCCAAGGACTACCTAGCAAAAATTTTTTCCATTCTGTAAGCTCTTTACTCTGTTGGTTGTTTCCTGGGCTGTGAAAAGGTTTTTTAATTTTTGTTGTTGTTGTTGTTTTTGGTACCAGGGATCGAACTCACAACCTCACGCCTGCCAAGCAGGCACTTAAGCCACTGATACTCCTGGCCTTATTTTTTTTGAGGCAGGGTCACACTATGTAGTTCAGGCCAGCCTTGCTCTCGTTGTAGCCCAAGCCGGTCTCAAACTCACAACGCTCCACCTACCTCAACCTCCTGAGTGCTGGGATTAAAGGCATGTGCCACCACGCCAGGCTGCTTTTTAATTTGATATGATCCCAGTTTTGATTCTTGATGCTATTTCTTGTGCAACTGGGTTCTATTCAGAAAATCCTTGCCTATGTCTAGGTCTTCAAAAGTTTTACCTATCTCCCAGCAGATTAAGTGTTTATATTGTAACATTTAGATGTTTGATCCAGTTTGATTTTAGTTTAGTAAGCAGTGAGATATATGGGTCTACCTTCAGTCTTCTAAATGTAATAGCCAGTTTTCCCAGCATCATTTATTAAACAGGCTATCTTTCCTCTAATGTATATTTTTGGCCCCTTTATCAAAGATCAGATAGCCCAATGTGCCTCAGGTTGTTTCTGTGTCCTCTATTCTATTGGTCCACATACCTGGATTTGTGCCTGCAGCATGTTTTTATCCCAAGTTTTATAATAGAATTTGAAATGCAGGCTTGTAATGGTGCCTGCTTTGCTCTTCCTATCCAGGACTGTTGTTTGCTATTCTGAGTCTCTTCTGCTTCCATATGAATTTTCGGAATGTTTTCTCTGGTTCTGTGAGGAATGCTGTTGGTATTCTGATTGGGATTGCATTAGATCTGTATATCAGTTTTGGAAGTATGGTCATTTTGACAGTATTGCTTTTGCCTATCCAGGAATAGGAGATATTTTTCCACCTTCTAACATTCTGTTTGATTTCCTTTTTCTGAGTACTGTAGCTTTTGTAGAGGTATTTCACTTCCTTAGGTTAATTCCTAAGTATTTAATTTTTCTTAAAAGTTATTGTGGATTGTTATTCTAATTTCTTTCTCAGTGAGTTTGTTAATAGTGAACATGAATGCTATTAATTTTTGTGTGTTGATTTTGTGTTTTAGATCAAACTTTTTATTTCAACACTATATTCTGAGAACTACAACACAAATATGCAACAAAAGATTCATGTCCAGGATAAAAACAACTTCCCAACTGGCAAGAAAAAGACAAAAAACACAACAGATAAATGAGCAAATAGATTTGCACAGGCACTTTACAAAAGAGGGCACATGAAAAAGTGCTCAACCTCATCAGTCATTAGGACAATGTAAAAGCCACAGGGAGATACTATTATACACCTACCCCAAAGGAAAAGAGACTGATGGCACTATCTGCTGGTGAGGATTTGGAGCAATGCTGGTGGGAGTTTAAATTGTTACAACCACTTTGGAAAACTGATGGTACCTATTCAAGCTGAGCATACCCAATTTCAGTCCAAGAAATCAACTTAGCAAATTATTAGATGTATATATAAAGGCATCAAAAGACACACATAAGAATGTCTTATATCAGCATGATTCATAATGACCCCAAAGTAGGAATAAATCAAAAGATCACCTGCGAGCTAATGGCTATACAATGGCATATTCGCAAAATGGAATACTGTATAATAAGAATGAACAGCAGGTGCTACTACATAAAACAAATGAATCTCACAAACACCACTAAATGAAAACCAGACTCCAGAAGAGTACAAACATATGTGTGCATGACTCCATATACATGAAGTTCAAGATCAGGATAAAATGATCAGCATATTTAGAAGTCAGAATAGAAATAGCTACCTTATGACAAGGGTCAGCAAGCT
Source organism: Dasyprocta punctata (assembly GCA_004363535.1). NCBI lineage: Eukaryota > Metazoa > Chordata > Mammalia > Rodentia > Dasyproctidae > Dasyprocta > Dasyprocta punctata. The sequence goes on from RJWM01000264.1 coordinate 191,317, forward strand.
TTCTCTCTTAATGGTCAGAAAAGTAAACCTAGGCTTTGCAAGGCATGCAGTCTTAGTGGTAAATAAATTTTGCCACAGTAGTGCAAATGTAGCTTTATATGACACATAAAGGAAAGGCTATGGCTATGTTTGAATGGAACTTCTTTTATGGACCCTGACATTTTAATTTCATATACTTCTTATGAGTCATGAAATAGTGTTTGGAATTTTGCCCCAACAAGTTAAAAACATGAAAACCACTTTTAGTCACAGATTTGAGCCAGATTTAGTCTGCAGATCATAGCCTGCCAACCCATACTCTAGGGGACTGAGTGGCAAGTGCCTGGGTGGGGAGTTGAGGGGTATTCTGAGGTGCTGGCAAAGTTCTGCTCTGGTTACACAAGGCTGTGCCTTTTGCAAAACTGTATTGATCCGTATACTTAAGATTTAAACACCTCCCCATATGTGTATTTTAATAAAAAGAATACTTTTCATGCAGTTGGCACATGTACATAACACATCTTAATTTCTTTTTTCATCTCCTTCTCCTCTCCCCTCCACCTGTAATGTATTTTTTAAGTGCCTTGCAACAGCAGAGGTCTTCTGGAACTTAATCTGTAATTCCTGTCACTTTGTGACTTTAGCACTTCAACTTTCATTTCTAATTTCACGGGGATGATTTTCTTCAGCTTCCCTTAAAGTAAAACTTGGTTGTTTAAATAATTCTTACTATTTTCTAAAGTAAATTTCCCTCTTAAATGTTACATTAAATTCTTCACTTTCCTCAAGAGTTTGAATGGGAGCCATATTGGATTTTACTTGTTTTGATTGTTACTCTTTGATAGGGAAAGCTTATTTCCAGGGCTTATCTTCTCCAGCACAAATAACATGGTGCAGTGGATAATCCTTTGCTGTGGGAGCTGTTCTGTGAGAGGAAGATTAGCAACATCCATGGTTTCTAGATGCCTGGAGTATCACATCTATTGAGATGGCCAAAAATGTCCTCGAACATTGCCAAATGACATTGAGGAGAGGGACAGAAGTGCCCTATTGAAAGCCACTGGTTTTACAGTCATTTGCCAAAAATTAGAATCTTAGTCTGGTGGTCATTGCTCAACTTCTTTCCTTAGAAATTAAGCTAGAGAACCGAATCTTGTAGAGGTTTCGATTATTTGTTTAAAAGTTCAGCAGTCTAAGAGTGGGTGGGAGGAACTGGGGCTGGCTGTGGTCAGCTGCAACTGGGAAATTTCACCACCAAGCACTCTGTTTGCTGGAGCTAATTCTTCTAAATTTGTATGGGTTTATGTGTTGAGGGTTCTGTCCTGATGGTGGAGATACTCTAGATTTTGGTTTAGTTTCTCAAAAAGGCATGCACTAGCCACTCTGATAAAATATCAAGATTTAAAAAATAGGGCCAGGGATGTAGCTCAGTAGTGCAGTGCCTGCCTGGCAAGCGTGAGGCACTGAGTTTGGTTCCAGTACCAAAAAAGAAAATAGGAAAAAAAAAAAAAAAGCCCCTTTAAAAAAGATCTACAAAATAAATACAGGCCCACATTTGGCAGGATTTTGCCCCATCAGAAGATGCAGTACATCAAAAAACCAGGGCCGGGAGTTTGGCTCAGTGGCTTAAGCGCCTGCCCTGGCAGGCGCAAGGCTGTGAGTTCAATCCCCGGTGCCGCAAAAAAAAAAAAAAAAAAAAAAAGAAGATGCAGTACAGGAAGGAAATCACCTGCTTTCCCTTCTAGCTTTACACAGAATATACTTCTAGGTGGGTGGTCTCCAGCCCTTTTCTCCAAGTTATACCATCCCTCTGAGTGTCCACAACTTTTCCCAACAGAGTTGTACACCCTAGTGTACACCCTTTATTTTAACTTGATCTGATATGGCAGACAGTCCATAGAACTCACGGTTTAAGATTGTCATTATCCCCCAATTTCAGTTGATGAAACTTTCTCCTCTAATTTTGTTTCTTCTGGTTTCTACCACCAGGTTTCAAGAAAGAAGTATTCTACTATCCTGCTATCTAATCACCATTTTTTCCTTTTGGTCCCCAGTATGATATTTCTTCTTCATAAAGGTAAAGTGACAGCAGAAAAATGGCTTAACTCTTCTTAAAGAAAAATATGCCTACTTTGAGCAATAAGACAAGTGAAGTATTTTTTCTTAAAATATGTAACAGAGAGCTCTGGGGGAGAGAAAACTCAGGAGAGCAAATTCAATCTTTGAGAAAAAGCTCATTATATGGCTCTAGGTATTTTTCTTAACCCTATGCACTTAATTTTATACTCATTAAAATAGAAAATACACTCTGTTCTACTTCTGTACCAGGTTGAAGAGAGAATGAAATGTATCTTTTCTGCTATCAGCAAGAGATACTAAACATAAGAAACTACTCATTACTAACACAAAGAGGAATCCTCAGTTTCTAAATGAATCTTCCATTTTTCTGGGCCTGTCTAAACACAGAATAGGCAGATACTGCCTGGGCCTATAGGAACCAGACTGCAAAGCAGGCGAGCAGTGGACTATGGAGCAAAAGTTTCATCTGTATTTACAGCTGGTCTCCATTGCTTGCATTACCACCTGAGCTCAGTGGCCTGTTGGGTCAGCAGCAGCATAGGACTGTGAACCCGCCTGTGAACTGTCAGTGCCCATCCATGCAAGGGAAGTAGGCTGTATGCTCCTTTGAATCATCCTGAACTCCCACCCGCATCCCATCCATAGGAAGACCGTCTTTTAAGAAACCAGTCCATAGAAGCCGGGCGTGGTGGCGCACGCCTTTAATCCCAGCACTCGGGAGGCTGAGGTAGGCGGAGTGTTGTGAGTTCGAGGCCGGTTTGGGCTACAACGCGAGCGCAAGGCCGGCCTGAGCTACATAGTGCGACCCTGACTCAAAAAACCAGGGCCGGGAGTTTGGCTCAGTGGCTTAAGCGCCTGCCCTGGCAGGCGCAAGGCTGTGAGTTCAATCCCCGGTGCCGCAAAAAAAAAAAAAAAAAAAAGAAACCAGTCCATGGTGCCAAAAAGGTTGGGGACTACTGGACTAGGACCTCCACACCTTCCCCATGGGGAAGTCTATAGGCCAGAAATACACATGGGAGCAGAGCTGAGGCACTTTTTTTTTATGGCACTGGTACTGAGAGGCAGTGAACAATTAATGCATAGGTGTCAAAATTATACCCAGGTTTTATTTGCACCCACCTTTTCTTTCCAAACAATCTTCTATAATGCTTCTGCTTTCTACTGTAATGTTACTGCACTTACGGCTGAACAGCTTACAAGTATACAGCTAACTAGATTCCACTTCCCACAACAGCCAATAACTGACTGCCTCTTGATAGTCATAAAACCACAGCAGTGGGCAGGTGGATGGTTAGGACTTAACATGAATCAAGTATGTTACATAAATTTTTTTATACTAAAAGCTCAGGTCAGCTGCCTATAAGTCTATGGGCAAACATGCTGGGTTTACTGGTAACAGATACAAATATCATTATAATAGTGGGTCTACATGCTGCCGACTAACATTAAAGATAAGGTGATCATGCCCTAAACTGATCTGACATCTTTGTAGAACTGAAATAACAGGGGTAGAATAAGATTGACTAAATAACAAAAAAATACATAGGCACTTTCCAGATTCTCAGCACTAGTGTAAATCCTTTTGAAATACAACAGACAATCCACGTTCTTAAGAAACCTGAGGTTTAACTAAAAAGACTAGTACACATAGAACAAATAAAGTCAGACAAAGAACCCAACACTGAATCCTGGTTCTTTTCCAGCCCTGATCCTGCTAGTGTTCTCAAGTCTGAAATTATATATTAGTTCCCTAAGACTTTTTCCACGTTCTTCTGTGTGTTATTCAGAGCCTCCTATTTGAATATCTCTCTTCTCAAACATTCGTCTCCTCTATTCTCAGGCTTCTTCCTGGCACATTCAGCCTGATGAAATGACCAAGACTGAAACTTCAAGTATAATACTATCAGTTTGTCAAAGAACCTCTAATTCACGGATTCGACACACAGACACCACAGGTGCTTCCACAGATGTCTCCAAGGCTGGTGGTTGATTCCTTCAGAATTTCTAATCTTGAGGAATGGCAACCCATCTACCCAGCTGCCCAACCTGGAATCTCGGTTGCTGTGACTGCTCCTTCTCCCTTACTCCTACATCCATTATCAATGCAGCTAATTTTTTTTATTTTACTTTCTCTCATCCTTTGCTCTCCTCGTTCCTACTCGGTGTCATCCTCTCAGTTCAGATACCCATTATTTCTTGCTTGAAAGACATCCGAGTCTGCAAACTGGTTTCTCTGCAATTGGTATCATGAAACTCTGTTCTTCTGCCACTCCCAGTCCTTCATCAAGCACACTAGTCACACCAGAACTGCTAGTATTTCCCTGTGTTCTTTCATCTCCATATCTTCATGGGATTTTTCATCTCTACATCCCTTCATCTGGCACATGCCACCTTTTCTCTGTTAACCAACTAAACTTCTGATAGTCTCTTAAAACTCAACAGATATCACCTCCTCCAGGAAGTTCCTTCTGATACCTTCCTGCCCAGGGTCAGATTCCCCATCTTCGTCTTGGTATTCAGATAGTCTATTGTCTTGAAAAATATTTAAAGGGTACAAGGTTATTCTTCATCTCAAACTGAATGTAAGGGAGGTGGGAGATACATTCTCATTAAAATAGAAACTATAGAAAAGAGATTTTACATGATTATAAACAGGTAATTTAGTGTTCCCCAGTCAGAATCGTGGTCCCTACTGAAATTACCTGACAGTGCAGTCAGTCATATCCACTTTCACCATGCTTTAGGCAAAGGAGATGCTTTCTTATGACTACTACTTTAGGGTAGGAAAATCAACTGGTTATAAAGGTAACACTTCAATGATGGTAACTCCTAAAATTCGCATCTCCTAATTTCCTGCTCTGCCTTAGTCTGGTTTAGTCTCTGCAACTTCCTGTCAGCTGCTCCTCAGAGACATCAAGACAACACTTAAAAGCTAACACAGACTGTTTCCCCAACTATAAAATGATGGCTAGGTCTCAGGATGTTTTTCCTCACTAAAAAGTCACTTGGACTCATTTTTTTTTTTCCCTAACCTGGTTCCTCTGGGGAATTTCCCCATTACTGAGCAGGGACACAATGCAAGAAGGCCTGCGCTGACAATCTGTAGTTATCATACTGCCTCTGACAAGGTGTTACAGGGAGGTTGGCAGACTTCAATGTATGCTTCAAAATGTGAGAACTACAGTGACACCCACACATTCCCTGCAATGATAAAATGCAGGACTTCAACTTGTTAAATTTGCTCAAATAAGTATCACACTACCTTCTGGAGAAAGACATTCCTTTGTATGTCTTCTAAATTTACTTACCTGAAGCTTTAATTCTAATATTTCAAGATTCAGAGAACAAACTCATATAGAACCATTCAGTCCCTTAGAAACTTGTAATTTTTATAAAAGGTTAAAATAACTCTTAGTGTTTAAGGTTTTGGTTACTTGATGATAACAACATGGGCCAAAATTCCCTATTTGGCAAGATTTACCAAGAAATTTTAATAGGTTTCTTTTGCTGTGCTATAGGAACTATTTGTACTTTTATAAAGTTGTTCCCATAATTTCTCATCAATTGTTCACTATAAGTGCTTAAGGAGTCTTCAAATTTTACTGTCACATCTATGAAAAATTTTTCCTTCTATGAGCCTACATCTGTACCTCTCCATCTACCATGGGTAAGAAAATGAGGTTCTGGAATATGAGATGATTTCCATCTCTTATTAATCCCAGCATGAGCTTCATCTCTAAGCCTTGTCCTCAGCCTCAATTCACAAAGATACATCCCATTGCACCAGTTGACAAAGCACCTGTCCCTGACACCAGGGGCTCTAGCTACATCTGGAATACAGGATAGTTTCTGCAACAGCAGGGCCTGCCATAAACTGTTTCAGGGCAAATCCCTTCTTTCATGGCCCTCTTCATTCTATTGCCACTGTTGTAGTTAGGGCTTGTTTCTCAACTAACCAGTTTCAATCACAATATGGCATGCTGGTTAGGAGTCCAACTGCCTAGGTTCAAGTTTCACACCATTTCCATGACCCAGGAAAATTACTTAACCTGGTTTTTGTTTCCTCCTTATTAAAATAGAGTCACCAACAGTCCTCACCTTAAACAACTGTTATGAGGATTAAATGAGGTGGTTCCTATAAAGTACCTGGCACAGTGCCTGGGACAGAGCAAGTCTTTCATAAATACTATTATTGCTTTCATTCTCAGTAGCTTCCTAACTTGTCTTCTGCCAGAGTCACAGCCCTCTAATAATCTGAATTCTATGCTACTCCTACTTCCATACGACTCCTAGGGTACACTTTTAAAAGTATACCTTGATTATAAAATACACATCCATCATAGAACATTTCAGAAAACATGAAGGAAAAGTTACCCATAGACTGACCACAGAAACAATTAACTGACATAGTTGCTTCCAGTTTTTCCAATTTTTAAAAACTAGCTGAGATTAGCTGGGCGTGATGGCACACGCTTGTAATCCCAGCACTCAGGAGGCTGAGGCAGGAAGATCATTGCGAATTCGAGACCAGCCTGGGCTACAAAGTGAGTTCAAGGCCAGCCTTAACTGCATAGGGATACCCTGTCTCAAAAAATAGGGCCGGGGATTTAGCTCAGTGGTTAAAGCACCTGCCTGGCAGGCATGAGGTTGTGAGTTTGATCCCCAGTACCAAAAAAATAAACTAGATAAGATTATCATTTATACACTATTCATTTCTGTTTTCATCAAGCCTTTGCCTATAAACACTTAACACACACAATAGATCTGTTTCTAATTCTGCATTTAGAATAAGACGTAGATAAAATACAACCTGAAATAGCAAATGACTAGCAGTGATGGCACTCTCTGTTCCTCTTACTGTTGCCCTCTGCCTGGCCCTCCTCCCACTGCTGAGACAGCAGCTGCCATATTGCCACTTCTGGGTATCTTGAACATTGACTGTCTATTGCCTGTACTTCTGTTTGCTGGCATTGAGCTGGGAAGTGTCTCTGGGGGTTCCTCAGGTCTAAGGAACACAAGAGAACACTGTACAATGGGCCCTTCATCCACACATGAACTTCCTGCTACCCCAAACCCTGTATTCATAACTTCCTGGGTCTGGAGAGGTCACCTGCTCACCTCTCCTTATCTGTGTTCACTGATGTGTTCAACAGCCAGCTCTGAACGAGAATTTCTGAAATAAAACATTGCCCTACCTGATGACAACCAAAACTGGTCTTACACAGCTCTTACAGTGTAGCCACTTCCCATGTGACAATGCAGAGAGAGATGGCACATGGTATGGGTCACTGGACATTTTATCACCTATTCATTCTCCTCAAGTAAGCCACTAAGTTCTGCAGCGCTGAACCATTTCTCTTAATATTCCTCTTTACTTGCAGTTACACAAGGCTTATATCAATAAAGGAACAGTCAACCCTTTTTCTTTCTTTCTTCTTTTTTTCCCAAGCCTTTTTCTTTATAACATATGGTATTCTCTTTTTTTCTTCTTTCAATACAATACCAGCTGACACACTTCTAAGCATCATTATGCACCAGAGGTAGTTCTAAGTGCTCGCTCAGATGAAGTAACCTAACCCTCAGGCAGCCCTGGTGACTGGTTGCTATTATCATGTTCAGTGGACCCTGGAGGAAAAAAAACACTGAAAGTTGCATAAAGAGCCCAAACTCTCAGCTAGTAAGTGATGGAGTCAGAATTCAAATTAAAATACTAGTTTAACCAATCCTAACATCTATGTAATTTCGAACTCAACAATTAAAACATTAAAAAGCAACTGTCCTAAGCACTAGGTAAGGGGGAGAAAACACCAAACAGAATGAAACAGGTAGTGAGACAAATACACACAGTGGTGTGTGTGTGTGTGTGTGTGTGTGTGTGATCACCATGATCAGAACAAGCTTCCCCCAAACACTGAGAGGTAAGGGGGCCATAGAAGTCATACCATTACCAGTCATGGGAAGAAGCAAGTTGAGTGGCACGCACAGTCCTGGAGCCTATCTGTGAATATTGAGCAGGACCCACCATATCTCTTCTTCCACTGAAGCATGGCGCCAGCTGTCTCTGCTTTCCATGTGAATCCTTGTCACCATACCCTTTGCCTCATACCCAGGAGTCAGGGGAAGTTGAAGTAGGACAGTCCAGTCCTTCCTCACTGACCCAATGCAGCATCCCAACAAATCACACAATTTACTTGCTATTTTGATATTTCAACAAGTCAAGAAGACAACCTTTCCCTAAGACTCATTTGTATAGCATAAAGTCACAAGAATGCAACATGCCTATCACTAGCATCCAAGTGTTTTCTGTCAACTCCTAAACTGTACATGTCTTTCACAGAATACTCCATAAACAGCAGAGTACAGGAGCCCAGTGAACCTGGTGCTTACCACTGCTCCCAAAACCTTGGTGAAGCAGTCACGTACACGGGAGCTTCCTCAGAGGCCCTGTGGCCTTTTTGTGCCTGAAGGCAAGGTCCAAGGGTTGACTTAACTCCTCAACACTGACTCACAGCACAGCTGCACGTACCACTCAAAAGCAACCTCATTAAAACTCCTAACTCAGAGCTCCATGTCTGGCCTTTCAGCAACTTTAAAACAGGCTGTACAAAGAGAATTTGCTGCCTCCCCTGTCAAACCTATGTCCTCAGTGAACACTACCAAAGTTGAGACCAAAGTTGGCCTCATCCTAAGAGACCTCTGAAATCCTCAGTTTGCTGCCACCAACACGTACTCTTTCAGGCAATCATTTCCATTTCTTGCATGCCTCCTAACAACTTTCTGACAGTTTCCCCACCAATCTTTTCTCCCCGCAATCCAGAATAGTCTTTCATAAGAATAAGGTCACAGGGCATCACTTGCTTTAAAACTCTAAGGAGCTTACCGCTTTCCATGGGATCAAATCTAATTCCTGACCCTGGCTCCTGGACCCTGCTCTATTTGACCCCTGCCTACCCCTTTTCTTATCCCCTTTACTCTTGTCAGACCAAGAACAGTCCAAGCAAGTCTCACCTTATCACGGCTCAGCCTGTTCCTTCTTCCTAGAACGTCTTTTTACCTGACATCCCTGCACGGCTCAGCACAGGTGCCACTTTCTACAGGAAAGCCTCCATCATGCCTTCAGCTAGATCTGTACCCTACAGCACCTGTCCCCATCTCCACTGCTACAGCACGTCATGACAAGTTTCTTTCAGTGTCTTTTCTACTGGCCTGTCAGTTCATTTCTGGGGTCCGAGGACCCAGGGTGGGGGTCAGCACACAGTGAATGTTTGTCAAATGAAAGAGTTTAGATTCCAAGTCCACCAGGTTGCAGCTCTTAGCCCTTCCCGATACCCAGTGACTTACCAACACAATCGCAAGTGGGGAATTCGGCCTGGGCCCTCTTGGCAGGTGTGTCCAGCAGGCTCTTGGTGGGTGTGTCCAGGTACTTAAGAGGTGACTCCAAGAAGCCACTAAGGGTAGGTGTGAGCGGATTCTCGGCCTTGGTGGGTGTGGCCTCCTGGCCTCCTTCTTCGGAATGGAAGCAGGTGGTTGAGAGTACAGTCACAGCTCCTGAAGATTCAATCTTAATTTGCTTGGGAGAACGGGAAGCAAACGGGCTCTCAGGGGCTGGGAGACATGTTGGCTGGTTCTCAGGGTCCTGAATGGGCACAGAAGGGGGGCCAGGAAGCCCAAAGCTATCCCCAAATTCAGCCTCAAACTGCCGGATGAGCTCTTCCAGCTTGTCATCAGCAGGGGGGAGGGGGCCAGTGGAACCTGGCTGCAGGGTGGCCATAGGGCTGGGGGACCTCATTTCCTGAGTAGGGGGCAGCAGGCTGTCCCCGGAGGGACTAGGTGCAAATAGCGCAAGAGAAGGTTCTGTGGGCAAGGGGACACTAGAGCCCTGTGAGGCAGGGACAGGGAGAGGGAGAGGGAGCGGGGCAGGGGCAGGGGCAGGGGCAGAGAGAGGGGCAGCTGCATGTGTCTGCCCTTCCTCAGAGGCTGGGGGCCTCAGCCCTTCCAGGACAATCTGTCGGACAGGCAAAAAGAGGGGTTGTGTTTCCCGTGGCCTGGACTTCTTGATCTGAATGGGCTTTCGGACACTGGGCTTGATCCCAGGGGCAGCTCTGTCTGTTCCCACAAGACCTCCAGCTGGTGTGGGGGGCTTCTTCTTCTTCTCCTTGGGTGGTCTGTCTGGAGGCCGTGGAGCAGGTGAGCTTGGTGGGGCCCACCAGCCAGGAGCAGGAGGCTCCCCAGGAGGACAAGAGGCATCGTGGGTCTGTTCTAGGAAGAGACTACGCTTATGGTGGAGGTGCTGCTGCAGGGCGGTCTGGGCTTTCTGGTGGGTGTCAGGCTCCGAGGTTGGTGTGGGAGCCTCCCTCTGGAGAATGGGGGATGAGGACGGGGCTGAGGAAGAGGGTGTCTCAACTTTAATCTTGGGCTTGGTGGGCAGGGCCTCAGGCTTCTTAAATACTGACTGGATGTAATCACTGGCACTGCCCAATAACTGCTCCAGTTCAGCCATGGGGTCAGGGCTTGGGCGGGGCACCGGCCAGGAGTTCCGAGGTGTCGCTGGTGGGGTGTCAGTGCCCCAGGCTTCGGGAAACTCAGTTCTAGGAGGTGCTGGAGGGAAGGCAGGACTATCAGGAGGAAAAGATGGGTGCTCCTCAGAGGGAACCACAGGCCACGAAGGAGCCCGGAGGTAGGACTGGGGAGACCTGAAAGGGGCAGGAGGAGACAAGGCCTCAGGGAGGGGGCATGAAGCCTGGGAAGTGGAATGAGAAGGCTGGGGCAGGGTGGAGGAGAGCTGTGTGAGGGCCTCAATGGCAATAGCAGTCTGCAGGCTGATGTTCTTTTCCTTGGCGATGCTCAGGGCACTCTGGGACAGGGGCAGACTCTCCAGGGGAGGTATCTGGGGGACCTCAGAACTAAGAAGTGGCCTGGTACTTGGTGCTGGGAGGCCAATCTCCCCAGGGGGCAGAGTCCCTGGGACCCTGGGTCGCTCCTGCCCTCCTTCCATGACCACGGACTTGATCTTCCCCTCCAGCCACTCGAGGTAGTCAGGGCATTCTGGGCCATCGCAATTGCAGTTGGGTGGTTTCATGCCATGCCGTGCAAGGGCCAGGGCTGTCTGCAGTGTGTCAAGGTCTTCACTGCCAGCAGAACAGCTCTCAGGCCCTGGCCGGGGGCCCCTGCTGTTATTCCCAGCCTCACGACTCATCTCACGGTTGAAGGTTTCATAGAGTCGGGTGCTAAGGGCCCCATAGGAGGACACAGCTTCGGCCACAGCCGAAAAGGCCACCAGGTCGTGAGCATCTTCCAGGCGAGCAGTGTGAGCTGGGCCTGGGGCAGCGTCCCAGTCGGGCTTCTGGTCTACCCGCCAAGGACCTGCAGCCCCCAGCAGACTGGGTCCAGCGGGCTCTCTAGCACCATTGACCGGCGCCCCTGAGGTGCTTAGCTGCCGTGAGTCCCCATGGTACACTGGCCCTGAGTCCATCTGACCTGGAACAGGTCCATCAACTGGGCTGAGCTCTGAGCCTGTCTGGAGAGAGAGGGGAGAGGAAATAAAGGGGGAAAAATGAACCACATTATTTGAAAAGCATCACCTTGCTTCACACTACTCTAAACTCTGCTTTTCTTGCAAATCCTCTTCCTGGTACTTTTTGAGCCTCAGTTCATCTTCCTGTGTCTCTGTTCCTTAGCTAGATTCACCAGCAAAAATGAAGGGACAGCTTTAAGACATCCTAATGTAGAGTTCTCAGTGTTGCTCAAGCCTCAAGTGCTGCAGATCAATCACACTGACAAGAGCTCCACCAAAACCAAAGACACCAAAGAAAAAGGGGTGGGGGGGTTCTTAACTCACTGTGAGTTCACAGGATAGGGACCAAAGTCACACTAGAACTATGTTTATTCAAGCCCAGCACAAAACCATGTGCCGTAAGTGGGAAACCTGTGTGTGCAGGGGTCAGGAAAGCTGCTTTCACAAACTCAACCTGGGACAGGTTCCCTTCTCTTCCCATTACTGTTTCGCTTAAGCCCAAGCTGAGCGAGCTCAGAGAGGTGGTGACAGGTCACATTCCCCCACACAGCCCTAGGCCTGAGGGAAACAGTGATGACCCTACACAGTGTGTGGTCAGCCTCATGCTGAGCCAGTAATGCTGATGACAAGCAAACTGCTTCTGGAGAAAAGATTTAGACCTTTCCCCAAGCCCAGGAAGCACCATCACACACGTGAGCTACAGAAGCACACAAAAGGGTAGGTATGACAGAAGAGCATCAGGAGGGCCCGACCCAGTAAGGCTAAGGCAAAAATGTGAAATTGAATTTGCAAAACTCATCCTTCAGAAGCAATGACAGGTTTCAAAAGTCACAGTAGATGCTACAAGCACTAGATGGAAGCCTAGTGAGATACAAGATATATACATGGTCTCAAAGCATTTCCTATAGATTACTTAATTACAAGAAGTTAATAATGGAAAAATCTAGAGGACACTTCCTTAAACGAATGGCCAAAGTTATCACTAGTATTGGGACAAACCAGTATCACATGCTTCTTGATATGCTATACTAAGGCCTTGAATCTATTCATGAGGAAATGCCAGATAAACCCAAATTGCAGGGCATTCTAAGAAAGTATCCAAAATGTTCTCAAAACCTCTTATATTTTATGAGACAAAATGCATGCCCATAGGTTAAATCTTACACTAGGGGAAAAATAGCAACAACTGGGACAACTGGTGAAATTGGAATATGGATGTGGACAAGATAATATTATGTGCATCTTTTTTTGTTTGTTTTGCTTTGTTTTGTTTTTTGAGACAAGAAGTTCAGGCTGGCCTGGAATAACCACGTCATCCAGGCTGGCCTTGAACACGCAGCAATTGTCTTGCCTCAGCCTCCCAAGTGCTGGGATGACACGTATGCACTTCCACATCTGCCTTACTGTGTCCATCTTAATCTGGACTTGGGTTATTAGATTATAGTTACACAAGAGAATGTCCCTACTCTTAAGACATACACACTGAAGTGTTTAAGGGCAAAAGGACTTAATAGATCCAACCTTTTTTCGAACAGTTCTGAAAAAAATATGCGTATAGAAAAATACACATATATAGAGAAAATAATAAAGCAAATGAAGCAAAAATGTAAACATTTTGGATAAAAAGAAGCTAGTTCCTCTGATAGAATACAAAGTACTCTAAACAGAGGCTAAAATGATGCTAGCCCTTGGGGCCAGGGATTTAGTTCAGTGGCCTAAGCGACTGCCTGGCAAGCGTGAGGTTGTGAGTTCGATCCCTGGTACCAAAAAAATAAAAAAATAAAAATAAAATAAATAAATAAATAAAATGATGCTAGCCCCATAACTGTCAGACATGGCCAACATGGGATCCCAAAGCAGTAGTCAGCACCAGGACATAGGATCAGCACTGTAGGAAGTGAAGGCTCAGGTGACAGGTCCTGCCTTATCCTCATCACTGCTCCTGTTCCAAACACAAAAGACCTTTATGCTAATCTAACAGGTCATATTCTCCAACCTCACCAAGCTTTGCACATGCAGTTACCAGCCTTCCCAGCCTCTTAGAGGGGTCACTCTGGCTTATCCTTCAAGTGCTAGCTTAGTGTCACCTTCTCTTACCCAGTTGGCAAAGTTACCTATGGCTCCTTCTCTTGGATTCTCATGGCACCTCGTACATCATGGCTCTTCCCTCCAGGTTTCTATGGCACCTATAGCACATACCTATTGACTATTTCATACTGAAGTTACTACCTCTCTCACCAGGTACTAGCTCCTGCAAAGTAACGTCCAATCATAATGACTTCTGTGCTTCTGTGCAGTAACACACTCCTAGGACAATATAAGGTCTCTAGTTTCCCACTGGCCATGGGATTATCCAGCTTCTCCCTAGCCCTGGTGGAAAATGACCTTTTAGACACTTAAGAACAGTTGATGACCCAACATTCCCTTCTTAAAAGCATACACTAAAGTGCCTAACAAAGACGACCAAATTTGAAGTGATCAAAATTTACATGCTTATGAATAAAAGACAAAAGGTGCATGCATGCATAACTAAGATGAAACATGCCAGTAGCATGGATTTACAAAAACAGCATCAGAAAGACTAATGCTCCATGTGTTGAGGCTTCCCCAAAATGATCGAGACAATTAAAAGGGATTTTAAAAGTTATTTCTGGTGTGTGAATAAGAACAAGGAAGGACTAGGCCAGCTTTGTGCCTGTGGATTCTCTGGGAAAGGAAATGCTTTCTAAAATAAATACAGAAAACAAAAGCAGATATGGACATAAGGGGAAGAAAGTGAAATCAGCCTGATTGGGAGATGTTAAGAAACCTTAGATTCCAGTTTCCCAGCCAAGGGATCCCACTGATACATTTCTCAACACCTGCCAGTAATCCTGAAGTAAACTGGCCAGTAGGAGAAAGGAGGAGGGCAACAGCCAGCCCCAATTGTCAGGCTACCGAGTTCAAGAACAGCCCCAGTTAGGATTCCTGAAAGGACAAACACAGGAACCACAAGAAGTCAGGACCATCAACCTGTCAGCATCCAACCAATCTCACTAATTTGCATCATGTTGTCAAGTGGACTAGCATATACAGAGACACCCTAGCTGGCAGGTACACGCCAAATCTGCCATGGATCTCTTTTATTTGGCCTATATGGTGTTAATGCCTGATTTCCCAACATTCAAAACCGAAACTGCCTATGAAACCTTGGTATTCTTGAAGGTCTCCATTTCCACCTGGCAAATTTGTCTGGAACAAAGCAGTGGCTACCACTTATCCAGAACATAACTTTTCCAATTCATTTTCCACTTTCATCACTCCACATTGCCTTCTTGAAATCAAGTCCAGGGGTCAGAGATTACTTATTAATTGCCTGAATTAATTATCACTTCATTCACTTGTGTTACCTGCCAAACCACCACAGGCTTTTTAGTTTGCAACTCAGTCTGTAGATGTTCAAGTTTCATAAGATCTGCCATGACCCCTGTGAGGCCAGCTCAAGAGAATTACAGGCTGTCAGGGATGGCTGCCCACCAGGTAGGTGTCTATGCTCAAAAAGCACAAGTGGCATAGTTAAGTCCTGGGGGAAGATTCTCTAGTGCTCTACTATAGGGCTTTGTTCTCACAACTGTCCTGGTCAACATATTTACAGAGAAGGAATACTTATTAAATAGACAGTGTTAAAAATAGTGATAAAACTATGTTGAGTGACAGCAGCAGGTGCTCAAGGTCAAACAGGCTGGACCAGGTGCCAAAAGATCAACAGGCTAGAAAAGAAAAAAGTCTCACAGAGCAAATAGGGTCCCATACTAAGACCTCAAACTATGTCTATGCAAATTAAAGACAGGAGAAGCGCCTAAAAATGGCAGCAGTGGGCATTTACATTTTCAGGAATTAGACGGGATAAAGATAGACAACTAACTGACGGTACATCCAATATGATACGATGTGACTTTTTCAAACTTTCTGACTACAATCCACATTAAGAAGTACATTTTACACTGCAATTCATTGTGCACTTCTAAATGACATTTTACAAAATAATACTTCCCCTTACTAAATGAATATATTTTTCTTCTTTCCTTCCTTGCTTTTTAAATGCAGGTTGTAGTCTTTCAAAATGATGCCATTCCCAACTAACGGGTCCCATAGTTGGACACACACAGGTATGACATAACCTAAACAGGACCCATAGCACAGGCAGTGACAGCACTGCTCTATCCAGACAGTCTCACCTGAGCACAGGCTTCCCTTTGGGGCCACATTGCCAGGGGCACAATGAAAGTAGGAGAGCTTAAAACTTTAAAAGGGTAGCCCATAAATGTATACAAGAATAATCTGTCAATAGAAACAAACACTTCATGTAAGAATTAGACTTGAATGGCTCTTGACATGGAATTAGAAACTGGGTAAAGCTGTAGACAGAAGAACTTATACTTTACTTAAGGGGAGAATTTTCTTAATATACTGAAATTCAAAAATGCACTGAACACAGTCCCCTACCAGTCAGGAGATAATATTTTTCATGGAGATGTGGACAAAGTGACCAAGGCCAAATTGTACGGCAGTCATCAGCAGGGTGGGTGGCAGAACAATGCTAGAGGAGGATGGAGGTCCTTTCAGAGTCCCAGCTCAGACATTCTTCAACTCTGAAACCCTCCACACTTTCCCTCTCAGTTTTCATTTCCCTCTGGGCTCCAACAAACACCACTGTGAGGGTGCTCCTAAGTGTATAGCTCTTGCCTGGACTTCTCAACTGCCCGCTAGCAATCTCCAACTCTTGGATCATGAAGCCCACTAAGGCTCGGCTAGTTTAAAACGAAACTTAACTCTCATCCCCTATAGCTCCTTTCCTGTTTTTGCTCTGGGCAATGCTCCCAACACAAACCTTGGCCATGTTCCTCCAAAGTGCCCAGTTGCAAGATCCAAACAACTCTGAATGTGTACTTTCTATTCTATCTCCTCCCTTCGTACTCCAGCCCTCCTCAGCCAGGCCATTTTTTGTGTGTGCGATTTTTAATTGTCCCACACGACAGTGACTCCTTTAAGAAAGTCTATGCATCCCCAAGTCCTCCCTCATCATACACATACACACATTCTTTTCTCCACCCTACAATCTTCGTTGATTATACCTCACCCTTCCTTTAGACTCCCAACCACCAAGTTCATAACTCTTTCTCATATTCCATCCCATGTTTGATCTTCAAATTTTAAGGATTCCATATGTTCATATCTAGTGTTTAGTATGTGTGGCAGACTGTGCTTTCCAAAGATGGCCACAACAACACCCTTGTTGCTTTGTGACTTTGGCACTTCTTCCATAAAGGGGATGGGTCTATGCTTCCTTCCCTTTATTCTGGGTGGGTGTGTGACAATGGTAGAAGAGACACTTTATGACTCTTAAGGCTAGATCAAAAAGCACAATGCAACTTCCACCTGGTTCTCTTGGGGCATTCACTCACTTCAACCATGCTGTGAAGGAGCCCAGGCCCATGGGCAGCCTACATGTAGGAGCCAGCCAACATTCCCAACTGAGGTCCCAACCAACAGCTGCCACTATCTACCAAACATGTGGGTGAGGAACCCTTTGAGGGTCCCAGCTCAGGCATTAAGTTACTTAGAGCTCTTAAGCCTTACCAGCTGACACCTTAAACATCAAGTAATACAGTTACTCATACTATGAAATTTCTGACTTCTTAATCCACAGAGCACAATAAAATGGTTGGTGTTTTATGTTATTATAAATTGGGCTAGTGTATTACCCAGCAGTAGTCCAGACTATTTCTTTTTTTAAAAAGTTTATCAGTACATGTGTGTAGTAAATTATGTTTACATTCCTTACGTGGAGTTGGTACATGTACATGACACATCTTTTTTTTTTTTTTGGTATGGGGGATCGAACTCACAACCTCACACCTGCCAGGCAGGCACTTAGGCCACTGAGCTAAATTCCCGGTCCTATTTTTTGAGACAGGGTCTCACTATGCAGTTCAGGCTGACCTTGAACTCACTTTGTAACCCAAGCTGGTCTCGAACTCACAATGATCCTCCTGCTTCAGCCTCCCAAGTGCTGGGATTAAAGGCGTGCACCACCATGCCCGGGTATACATGACACATCTTAATTCTTTTTTTTATCCCTTTTTTCCTCCCTTCCTTCTCCACCCATCTCTTGACAGTCTCCTTTTTTTTTTTTTTTTTTTTTTTTTTTTTTTTTTTTTTTTTTTTTTTTTTTTTTTTTTTTTTTTTTTTTTTTTTTTTTTTTTTGGTCCCTGTTTACATTCCTTGTGTGGAGTTGGTACATGTGTATAACACACTCCAATTCCTTTTTTTGGTCCCTTCCCTCCCTCCCACTTCTCTCCCAGCTCCCTCCATCTCTTGATTCTCTTTCCCTTTGAGAATGTGAGATCTTCCTAACTCGTATTATCTATCTCTTACATGAGAAACCTAGACTCTCTATTTCAAAAACCTCAAGAAGATAAAGATGAAAGGGAAGGACAGGTCTACAAACAAATGCCCTAAAGCGCATCAGTGCTATGAAAGCAGGGTACACACGGGTGCACCCATGGAACACAGGAAGAGTGTTAGTTCTCTCTGAACAAGTGCATATTTGGGTACATAGGTATCCAGGAAGATTTCATGTCAAAGTTACCTGTGAGATGAGGCTGGAAAGACAGGTATTTTGGAAGAGGGAAAGGAGGAAGAATTCCGTATGTAAAGGCACAGAATCTTGGAAGGCTTGGAATGAGTAAACTCTGGAGTGTATCTTGATTCTGAAGTAGGACAAGACAGGTGTGTGTGACCACAGCAAGAACACAGCACAGAGTATATTTATATTTCAGGAGCAGCACTCAGGTATCCCTGCAGTGCGAGCTGCAGGAGGGATTAGTGGAAGATTGAAAGGAAGCAAAACAGTAAGGCAGAGTAAATGTCCTCAGATTCAAGAAAAGATCTAACTCATTTCATGAGCAGTTGAGATGTACATATGAACTGCCACTTGTGGTCGGAGTTCTTGCCTTCTTCATAATACTTTACATTCCCTCCAGGCCTACAAGGATAGCTACTGCAATCTGACCCTGCACCTTACCTGGTCAGGACTGTCAAGGTCCCACTGCTACCTCCCCTACAGCAAAATCTCTAGGCTTCCAAATCCCCATCACTAGTCCCCAGACACCCACAGGTATTCAACAGTGGCAGCCTGCCCTTCCATCCTTGAGGCTTGAGAACCTCCAAATGCATGCAAGACTAGGAAAGCATTGAACTCCACTCTCAAACACTTCATTCCATCAACAGTACAGGAAGAAGTGCAGAAATGACACCAGTTTCCCAAGTCTTTCTTGACTTTTAAGAGTATCAACTCATTGAAACCAGTTCAGTAATTCTCTATTAAAGGCAAACAGCTGAACACAGTGATACACACCCATAACCTCACCTACTTGGAAGCCTGAGGCAGGAGGATTGCAAGTTGAGGCCAGCCTGAGCAACTTAGCAAGGCTTGGTCTCAAAATAAAAAGAGCTGCGGATATAGATCAGGAGTAGAGCACTAAGTGAGTGACCTGAGTTCAAGCCCCAGCACCAAGGAGGAGAAAAAAAAAAAGTAGGAGAAAGATTAACAACATTATCAGCAAATTCCTTGCCGACTACAGCTTCTTAGGGCCTCAATGAAAGATCAATTTAGAAGAATGGAGTCCAGAGGGCTGACTTGCTCACTGTCAACAGTCACATACCATCTTAGAAGAAACTTTTCCAAGAAGGTATTTCCAGCCAGAATGAGCAGGTCTGTAGTCAGACTCCTCAAGGCCAGTGCCCTGTCCTCTACAGTGCAATCTCCAGGACAGTGGTGTGTGCTTCCTTGCCAGCTGGCCAGTAAGTCCCACCTAGTACTTCTCAACCCCATACAACACTAGCTCTGTTCCACCAGCAGCTGTCCGACTTGGGCTTGGACTTTTCAGTTCCATAGTTCAGCATCCACCTCCAAGTGAAGCTAAATTCTTCTTCCCCACCCCCAAAGGAATGGCCCTCCTACCTCTCATCGCACATGGTGGGTATTTATGGCATGTTCTGTCTAGAGCTAATCAATTATTCATCTCTTAAGAGGATCCTATCCTACTGGGATTTACTTAGGAAACCAATCTGTGAGTGAAGAGACTGACTTTTAAAGAACACCCAGCAGAGGATGGCACATCTTCCTGTTTTTATACAAGAGTAGAGTACGTGTGTGCATATGTGTACACTGGCTAGCCCAGTCCCACACATACATCCTCCACATCCCAACTGGCTCTCTCCACATACAGAAAACCCAAGAGGTTCATGTCTAATTTCCTGAAACCACCACGTGTTGGCAGACGGGGTTCTTGTGTGAGGTGGGGGAATAAGTGGTTCTCAGATCAATTGTGTATGTATCAATGGAACATTAAAAATCTAACATTTTTTCCTATTACAAAGTAGATACATAAAACAGCTCTTTCAGTGGGTGGGGTGATGCTCAGGAAAGTGCTAAAATGGGTCTCATTCCCTGAGGCCCTCATACCCAGCAAAAGTACACAACTGTGACTATTCATGCTTTCTGACCTAATAGTAATTAATATGACTCCAAAGAAGCCTACACCACTCTGATGGAACACTATGATGACTGCCTATTGTGCTAATCATTCCACATCCATTTATTTCATAACCATGAACTTCTACAAAACCGGAGCCATGGAACAGGTCCTACAAAAAAAGAACCATGAAGCTGGGTGTGGTGGCCCATGCCTGCAATCCCAGTAGTCAGGAGGCTGAGGCAGGAGGACTGCAGCACGTTCAGGGACAGCCCATGCTACATAGTGAGTTCAAGGCCAATCTGGACTACATAGTGAGATCCTGTCTCAATCTCCCCCCCCCCCGCCGCCACCCAAAAAAAGACAAGAGCCATATAGATAAGGACACTAAACACAGAGAGGTTAATTAGTATTCCCAAGATCACACAGCAATTCAGA
Organism: Dasyprocta punctata; assembly: GCA_004363535.1. Classification (NCBI taxonomy): domain Eukaryota; kingdom Metazoa; phylum Chordata; class Mammalia; order Rodentia; family Dasyproctidae; genus Dasyprocta; species Dasyprocta punctata. Next base: position 211,846 of record RJWM01000264.1, read on the forward strand.
AGAGCATAGCCATTTTTAACCACTAAGTACTCTAAATCTCACCTCAGGAAATTAAAAAATAAATACAGAACAAATTAAAAAGCTACTGTGCCAAAGATTTTCCCTGAAGCATTAACAGAGAAGAACTACAAACAACCCAAGTATCTCAACAATAAGGAAGTTGTTTTCAAGTGTTATACTTTTTCATGAAAAGAAAACTGGGAAGAAACATGAAAAATACTCAACTTCATTAGTAATCAAAGAAATACAAAATAAGACCAGTTCATACTCATAAAACAGGATGTAAGAGGAGGAACACTTAGTTTGAATCTCGTCCCCACCCCTTACAGTTGCATACTATTAAGCAAGTTGGTTAATTTCTGGGTCTCTCATTTCTTTATCTGCAAATCAGAGATTAATGACAAGGACCGCTCCTAACAATACCAGGTACTTATACACACCGTGAAAAGGTATTTTACTTTAGTACCAAGTGCTAATAGGGTTTAGCAGTAACTTTTCCTTATACATCACTGGCAAAAAACAAACAAAACAAAACGGAACAAAAAGCCAAACAGGACAATCATCCTGGAACAATTTATAGCACTATGTTTAAAGTTGGACATACACGTGTCCTACAGCCCTGCAGACTCTCTTAGAGAAACTTTGTACACGTGCATGCACATAAACTTTGTACAGGAGTCATGTACACAAACATTCACAGCACAATTACTCACAAACACCAAGGCATGGAAATATTCTAAGTGCTCATCAACCACAGAATGGACAGTAAAATTTTACACTGCAGTCAGAATGAATGAATCACAGGATCATGTTTCTCAGAAACTACGCGTTTAAAAGAAAAAACAAAACTACATTTGTTCTGCTTATTCTAAAAAGCTCTAATGAACAAGCAAAATTAAATATATTAAGATTACAAACATACATAATGAAAATTTTAAAAAGGAAAGATAAACACAAAACTCAAGGTAATGGTTATCCCTGGAGGTGAAGAAGTGGGAAAGTTGGCAGAAATTATCCAGGTGGTTTTAATGATGTTGCCACATTCTAGTTAACTTGGGTAGGGATTTTACTTGTGTTTTTTAGAAACTGTTATGCTTTAACTGTTTAAAATATATAAAACACTAGAGCTAGTATGCTTATGCACACATAAGAAAAACAATATTTCATTAGTATTTAAACACAATTGTTTAAAATTATAAACAGGGACATATAAAAATACAAGAAAATATGTTACATGAAAAAAGAAACACTCCAGAATGTACGTATTGAGGGTTTTTATAATGGGGAAAATGAACACTATTTGAAATGGCGGGGAAACCTCCTAAGGTTAAAAATACTGCACAGTTTAACAATTCCATTAATACACACCACAAGAAACACAGGATGTGCCCAATACTTACCTCTCAATAGCTCAGAATGGGTATATGTTCGAAGACTTCAAAATTTATTGTACTTCATTTTTATTCAGGGACAGGGTTTAAAAAGAACAGAGCACCTACAACCCAACTCAAACTTTGTGCAAACTGCGCGCCTGTGAACAAGACCGGTAGGGAACTTCTGGGCAGGAATTTGTGAGTGAGTTTTTTCCTTGCTATTTCTGTTACAACAGAGTTGTTAGTTTTACAACGCACGGGGACAGTTCACACACAGGCAGAAAGTAGGAAAATTGAGAAAATGCCTAAAAGATGAGGAGCACTCGGGAAGGGAAACAGACTGGTTGAAGGAGCCTGAAGTTCGCCACTCATTAAAGATCTGTGCAACTTGCTCTACTAACACCAGAATCCCAAAGGAAAGTCCTCGCAGAACCGCCAGCTCCCGGCCCCAAAGCACCCGTGGCAGGCTGGGGTGTGGGCCAAGGTGCACTGAGCAGAGCAGCACCGCTCCGCGGGGTCCCAGTCAGCCTGTTGGTCTGCAGCCAGGGAGCAGGATCCAGCTCTCCTGACGGAAGCCCCTGCCTTAAGCAGCCGGTGGCAGCCCGGCCAGAGGCTAGCAGGGAGGAAATGGAGCCCGACCACATCTGAAGCCTGGCAAAATGCAGCAGCGGCTGCCTCCGAAGCCGCCAGCACCCGAGAATCAGGTCATGACGCGCAGGCGGCTCCTCCGCCAGCCTCAGCGCCAGCCGCGACTCCCCTGACACGGGCGCGTGCACGCGGTCCGGCAGCCGCTGGGGCCATGCGCCCAGCCACGCTGCGCACGTCCCGCTCAGCCAGAAAAGCCCCGGCGGCTCCTGGCGCGCGGGTGGCCCACAGCCCCGCCCAGCCGGCTGCTCACACCCAGCTCTCCCCCTACCTCCTGCCCCCAAAGTCGGAAAGGCTAAGGAAACAAGAAAGCAAACACTGTAGCACCACAGTCCCCTGACAGACAGCCAGCCCTTGGCTAAAGGCCTCCTCCACTTTCCCTGAAGGGCCCCAAATCCCTCAAAGCCCAAGGGCAGTTCAGGTGTGTCAAAGGGGCTAGTGATAGGAATGGCGAAGATAGTAGGTGCAATTTTTGAGCGCTGGCTGCCAACTGTGGGTTAAGCAAGCACCCTTTTGGGTTTAAATACACCTTTCAATGCTTCCAACAACTCCACTTGCGTTTTAGCACATGAGCAAATAAGGCACAGAGAGGATAACCAATTCCAAGGCACGAAAATGGAGAGTGGTTGAAGCCTATCATCAGGAGTGCTGAGGTGGATACCATGGTTTCCCGGCTACTGAGGTTTTAATCATTCCATCTGCAGAAGGACCCAATAGTTATTAATGGATCTCAGCCTCTCCCTGGAACCCATCAAGTGAGTGTGCCCCCTGCTTATTACTGTCTCAAGGACACAAGGAAACTTAATTTTTTTTTTTACTTCAAAATAAATAAATACATAAATCTTTAGCCAACTACTCAAAAATCTGGAGGAAAATTAATTTTTGGCAAAGAAGCATCCACTTATCAACCGTAAGTCCAACTTTACACACTAGGCTAAGAAATGAGAAAGGGGCATATCTCTCATTTGGAGAACCCTACTGCCATCAGAAGCAGGAAATTAGAGAATATGAACCAGTTCTCTTTATCCTAAACCTAAAGTCCTCGAAAAATCACACAACTCATCTCATTGTAAAGCTACATTATCCATAGTTGTTGCTGGTAGCCCAGATAACTGTAAGACATCAGTAGTTACGGTCGGGGTTGTGATCACCTGAAAAGTCCTGCCTGTAACAGTGGAGGAAAAAACAACAGGAACCTTAGTCCGCCTTATGCGCTCTCTGTTCTGAGAGACAGGGGCAATAAGGAAGACCAGGGAGTACTGTCCCTCTGGCCTTGTGACAGGTCATCCATGATCCAGACCACTGCCACACCTCCCTCCCAGGGTTTTTGTGATCCTGCTAGATTTTCTGTTCACCTTCTTCATCCTCTCAAGGAGCTACTCTCCACCTTCAACATCTCAGAGCTCCACATAACCTTTGGAAACCTCGCATCATCCAACTTGCTGCCACTCAGCCTATACCAGTAATCCAAAAGCTTCCTTTTTCCTTGACTGCCTTCCAGCTACCTGATATGATTCCACCTGAATGCAACTTAAGCCCACACATTTAAAACATACTCAGCCCCTCCCCCTCCCTTTCCCTAGCAACTTCTCCTCTGGACATTCTTTAAAAACAAAAACAAAAAAGTCAAGAGCCATTTTCCTGGCTCAAACTTCCATCACCTTCTATATCTTCCTCTTTATGTCTCCACATATAAGCATCCTGAACCTGCCAAGTTTTCCTTTTGAGAGCATTTCAGCTGTACCTTCTTTCAACTGGCTTTATCTCTTAATCTCTCATGGGACAAGTGCAGGAGGAGGTTCCACAACTGGTCACCCCACCTCTGTTTTCACCCCAGCACACCACTGGTAGCTTGATACTCAATCTGCTGAGCTTAGAAACCATTTTCCCAACTCCCAGGCCAAGGTGCCCTCTAACTCTTAACTTCAACCTTCTCTTTTGGTTCAAACAGTAAAAATAAACAGATCAATACACAAATAAATGAACACATACATCAAGGGCAATAAAGACATTTCCATTCAATAGTGCTGCTCCTAGGAATCTAAGTTTACAGATTTATATTTATAAAAACTTTCTTACACATTAGTGAAAACCAAAAACTCAAATATGAGGGGAATGTTTTGGCAGACTATGCTACAACTCAATGGAATATTACAAACATATCAAAACCTTCAATTATAAACACCAAGAAAAAAAGTATATATGTTTACTTATTCATTCATGTATTCAGCATTATTTTTGGCACTGGGGATACAATGACAAGGGAGCAGAGTCCTTGCCTCATAAACAGGGACTTGTTAGATGCTTAAATTAGTCTTAAATCCTACTATAAAGTTCCTTTAAGAATCATATATCTTACCACTTTCACTAAAATGTAAGCAGCAGCATAAGTCTATGTGACATACTCTGTGGCTTTGAACATATAACGAAAGCAATGGAAACCGACACTAACTATGAATTTATCTCCAAGTGAAGTTGCCTTTTGTGTAGTTACTGATAGGATATCAAAGACATACTATAAACTCATTACAGAGCCAGGGAAAACCCAGGTGGATGACCCAAGAGAATAAAGAAAGAGCCTAAGAACAGGAAGATAAGGAAGAAAATGAACAGTTTCAGTAGAAGCTTCTCGGAGAGAACGGAAAACAGAAGGCTCTTTCCACTGTGAAGTTAAAAATAAAGAAGTAAAAACAGTATCAGACGCCCACTGTCCAGAGATGACCAGTTTGTATTTGGTACTTTTTTTAAAAAACTTTGAAACATGCATTTATATGGCCACCGCACCCCAAATATGAATATATTCAGTGGATTTTTATATGATGATTTCTTCCCTTACTACATCATGAACATGTCCCCCTTTGTTAATTTTCAAGAGTTTCATCTTTAATAGCTGGCACTGTTCTCCCTGTGGTGTACACAGCACACACAGAGAATCTCTAGGTTCTCTTATGGTTTGCTATATTTTCCTGGCACACACTTACTGTCAATGTGGTTTCTTAGGTCCTGTGACATCTGTCTGGGCTTATGATTCTCCTGAGGAAAGGGATAAAGTCTTGGAACTAAGACAAACCTGAATGGATGGAGTCTACTTGCCCCAAATGCAATAGGGTGACCACCTTGATAGTAACAGTAGGAGTTTCACTCAGATTAACACAAGGATTTCATGCTACCTGGGTGACAACTTTGAAGGCATGTCTCCAGAAAGCCCTGAGGACACCTACCCTTCTAAGACTGTAGGAAAATAATGGTAGCACCCATACTTGCTATTTCAGTGCCCCAGGCAACAGTAATGAGGCCTCCAAGGCCACTGTTTAAGAGACGCCAGTCTAAAACATGCCAGTAGGGGATAAGTAGACTAAGCATGGTCAGCAGGGTCTTGGCCAATACTCCTGGACTTCAAGGACTAGTGCTGCTCTATAATCTCCAACAGTTTACCATAAGGTAAGTATAAAAGCTGAGAATACACATTAACTTTAGAACTTATACTACAATTTGACATTGCCATAGCATCTAAGCATGTGATCATTTTTCTAGTAATTCATTTTTACTGTATTTTACAAAATGATCAGTCTCATGATGGATTAGAAATTTTAAAAACTGGAGAGGATGGCTAATGAGTATAAAAGAACAACTGAATAGAAGTAATTTCTAATGTTCTATAACGTAATAAGGTAACTATGTACAACCATTAATTGTACATTTCAAAATGGCTAGTAGAGAGGACTGTTAGAAAACTGTGAATTCTCCCAACACAAAGAAATAATAAATAAGTTTACTTATTCACTCACTTATGTATTTAGCATTATTAGCCAGGAATGGTGGCACAGATCTATAATCCCAGGGCTATGGGAGGCTGAGGCAAGAGGACCACAAGTTTGAACTCAACATGTACAACTGAATGACTTACCAAATCCCTGCCTCAAAATAAACATACAAAATGGGTAGTGGCAATATAACTTAGTGTGAAAGTCCCTATCCCCTGGAAAAGGTAACTCTCAGGTGAAGGCTATCCTAACAATTGCCCTGGTTATTATTACACACCTTGCACATGTACTGAAATGTCATACTCTGCCCCATGAATATGCACAATTATGTGCTAGTTAAAAATTTTAAAAACCTAAAAAATAAAATTTTAAAAAATAATAAAAAACCTAATCCCTTACTGCAAATTCTTAAGAGCATAGATCATTTCAATAGTATTAGCTAATTAATAAACAATAAAAAGTCCTAGTAATCAACCTAGCTACAATTTAGTATAAACATCTCAAAAACCTTACTAGTGTATCAATATACTTCAGGAGAAAAGAACACACTTTTTGGTAAATGCTACTTGGAAAACTAGAGCAACATGCAACAGAATGAATTTGGATACCTGCTTTACTATATGCAAAAATTTACTCAAAATGGATCTAAGACCTCAATGTAAGAAGTAAAACTATGAAACTCTTAAAAAGACAGGAATATACATTTTATATCTTATATCATCTAATACCATATATTTGTTAGTGTGATGCCACCAGAACAAAAGATAAATCGTACTTTACCAAAATTAAAAACTTTTGCACTCCAAAGGACATCATCAAGAAAGGAGACAACAAAAAACCCTGTATCTGGGGAAAAGTATTTGCAAACCATATAACTGATGAGGGACTCCTGTCTGCATAGAAAACATAATTCAATAGTAAAAAGACAAACCAATTTAAAAAATGGCCATGTTCACAAAAAAAGAAATAACTAGTATATAAACATTCCTGCCAGCATTATTTACATAAACAAAAAGTGGAAACAATCCAATTGCCCATCAACTGATGAATACACAAAATATTTTCTATTCATATAATGAAATATTAGGTATTAAAAGGAATGAAGTATAAGCCGGGTGTGGTGGCTCACACCTTTAATCCCAGCACTCGGGAGGCTGAGGTAGGAGGAGCTTTGTGAGTTCGAGGCCAGCTTGGGCTACAACGCAAGCAAAAGGCTGGCCTGAGCTACACAGTACGACCCTGCCTCAAAAAACTAGGGTTGGGAGTTTGGCTCAGCGGCTTACGCACCTGTCAGGCAGGCGTGAGGTTGTGAGTTCAATCCCCGGTACCACAAAAAAAAAAAAAAAAAAAAAGGAATGAAGTATTGACACATGCTACAACATGGATGAACCTTAAAAATATTACAGTGTGAAATAAATCAGACACAAAAAGCAACATACTATACAGTTCCATAAATGAAAAGTTCAGATTAGGAAAATACATAGAAAAAGTTCATTAGTGGTTGCTAGGGGCTAAAAGGGTTGGGGGAACCAAAGGGTGGTGAATGCTATTTGCCATAGGATTTCTTTTGGGGGTGATGTACATTTTATGAAATAATGGTCCTGGTTATACAACTCTGAATATACTAAAAATCACTGAACTGTACACTTTAAATGAGTGAACTGCACACTTTAAATGAGTGAATTATTAATAACTTAAATCTCAAGAAAGTGATTTGAAAAAAGTTCTACAGCAAACGCAAAAGCTGAATCACCTGCTCAAAGAGGGAAGGGCTGAACTGGTGAGCTCACTCTCAACAGAGGTAAAAGGAAAAGGACAGAAGCCAGGTGTGGTGGCGCACTCCTGTAATCCCAGCACTCGGGAGGCTGAGGCTGGAGGATCATTGTAAGTTCAAGACCAACCTGGGCTACAGAATGAGCCCAACGCCAGCCTGAACTGCATAGCAAGACCCTGTCTCAAAAAGACAAAAAAAAAAAAAAAAAAAAAACAGAAAAGGACAAAGCGAAAACTAGAGCAGTAGTCTTGCCTCCCTCTCAAGAGTCTCCTTGATTTCCCCGACTAAGTCATCAATGAAAGTGAAAATAGGGGAGTCCTATCACAGGTGGTTCTTCTTCCATCAAAGACAAGGAGAGTACCTCCCACACCTCACGCCAGGCTCTGCAAGGCAGAATGCCCTGGGGTGCAGGGGCAGCCCAGCAAGAATGTGTATTAAGCAGTAAGCTTGCCCTTTAACAGCTCAATGCAAATCATTTGTTGAAAACAATAATCCATGTCTTTAACACCCACAATACTAGCAGGGTCTAGTACTCCAAGATAACTTAACAGTCAATTATCTGTTAAGCAACCCCCCGGGTAATTGTAAATGACCACTCTTACTACCACTGCTGTTGTGGGAGCGAGGACTCAGAGCAGGTGAGCTGGTGACCTGCTTGTTCTAGTTGGGCCTCGGAGATATAGTTTAGCTGGAACATATCAGAAGCCATCTGGTGGGAAATAAACAAGCTCCAGTCAAAGACCCCAAAGCTGTGGTAGGGTAGTTGTGTAGCCTGAGGGCGTTACTCCTCAGAAAGCAACAGCTGTGCCCCACCCTCAGCAGTGAGCGCCTTCCCCTGAACTGTTTTCAGGGAGAGGCAGTGGATAGCCCAGTTTTAAACTCCTCCATGTCCCTGATCCAAGGCCAACACCAACCAGGCAGTGAAGGGGTGAGGTGGGGGACTACGCTGGACATTGCAAAGATGGAGGGGCAAAAGGTGAGACCAGAGAAAGCAGTTGCCTCATGAGCTGGCCCTGAAGCACCTCTCTGCCTATGAATGAGCTGATACAGACTTGGGTACCGTCGATGCCCAAGGGTCAGCCTTAGTACAGAGTATATGTATCTATCCCAGCTTCTCTAAAACTGTCTTGTTACATGCCCTAGACAAGTCATTTTACCTATCTGGAGACCAAATTCCTCATCAGCTTATTTTAAAAAGTCCTTAAAAGTACTGAGTCAGGGTAAAAAATGAAATCTGCTACAAATCAAAGGAGTCTTTTAAAAAATAAGAAACCAAAGAACCACACCTATGAATACAGTAGGTAACCTGGAATGTTTTCTCCCACAACAGAAGTTGTGACAGTTGGTAAAATCTGCATGAAGGTCTATCTGAAGATTTGTAAATTATACTTAAATCCATATCAACATTCTATCCTGATTTTGATCACTGCTCTGAGGTTATTGATGTAATTTTAGAAAAATCGACACACTAAACTGTTTAAAAAGTAAAGGGCATCAGACTTCCTAACTTACTGTCAAATGGTATATAAAAATTACAGAAAAATAAGGCTGAAGTGTGTAGTGGTAGGGGCAGATGCTTAGTGTGCACATTTCAATCTCAAGGCCCACCACCAAAAAATACGTAGATATAAATATAAAATTAATTATGTATTTATCCCTGAAAGATAAAAAACAAGGCAAATGTAGTAAAATGTTAACATTTGGGAATCTGGGTGAAAAGAATTCTTTGTATTATTCCTGTAACTTTTTCTGAAACTCTGAAATTATGCCAAAATAAAAGTTTTTTAAAAGAGTAATTTTAGTGCACATTCTCTAAATCTTCCAGTTTCTGTGAAAAGGCAACATCCCACATTCTACAGAGGATGAGGAAGCAGGACAAAGTGGTCCCTGTCAGATGCTGTCTAGCACCAGGAGGGCTCTAAAGGCAGGCTCTCTGAAGTCCCTGCTTCTGCAACACTGAGGAACACTACTAAACACAGGGCACATACAAAAGGAACCTGGATAGTGCCAGCAGTGCCACCAGGAGAAGCCTAGGGACAGGGACCCTCCCCCTCCTCCAATCACTCCTTCCCCTCTGCATTCACAAGACAGTCATTCTGCATTTCATGTGTACCCCAGACCCCTAACCTGAAACTCCAGCAGCAAGCACACATGCACATACACATGTACACATATGTTCCAGCCACAAACAGGCCCACACAGAGCACAGACTCACAGTGCCAAGCAAGAGAGTCTAGGAAAAGCAGGCCTCATCCTGCTCTAATGGAGGCAATAAGACATCTGGAAATCTTAAGCCTGTCTCCTAAATACAACTATAGGGATGGGGCAGAGGAGGGGATATCAAACTCACAACTAGAGATCTGAAGATAAATTAGTATCAATGAGATCAATACTTACTACAGAAAAGCTTATAATTTCATAAACTCTTTTGCTAAATAAAAAGGAAATTAAAGTTTCAATATAAATTAAAAAGAAAAGGGGAAAAATGAATCATTTGAAGACAAAGATAGCCAATTACAAAACAAAATGTAGTAGTATTTATAAATGGAACCAAGAGACAACTCTCCAAAAGACCAATAAAATAAACCTTTGACAGGACTAATTTAAAAAAAAAAAAAAGAAAGCAAAGCAAGCTGGGCATGGTAGTGGATATCTGTAATTCCACCATTCTGGGAGGTTGGGCAGAAAGATCACACATTCAAACCCAGTCTGGGCAACTTAGCAAATTAGCCACATAAAACTTTGAAAATATGAATGGACTACTTTTTAGGAAATTTTAAAATGAGATAGAAATATTGAAAATATGAACCACCGGAAAAGACATCTGCCAGAGAATTAGCCCCCAGGTCCAATAGTTGAGGGAATCTCTTATTCTTTAGTTCTCCAGGCTTCTATGAGGTAAGCACTATGGTCTCTATCACATGTATAGACAAGAAGTCCAACAGCTCAGAAGGACCCATCCATTGTGTCTGCACCTCCCAGCACATAGCCTGAGACTCAAGTCCACAGCCTGACATCTCCAGAATGCCCAGAAAACTGAGTTCCAAAATGCCTGGCAGGCAGCTATGATGATCAGTCAAGTCTGGACACTTCTAGCTCCTTACTTCTCACAAAACAAACAAACAAACAAACAACAACAGCAACAAACTACCACCAGCATTCCCTGAGAATATGTGAGATGCAAAAATTTTGCTCAGGCCCCACCCCAGACCTGAACTAGAACCTGCACTGAACTTCTCCAGGTTATTTGGGTAAATAAAATGTGAAGAGAACACATCTGGCTCATACTTGCCCAGGTTCCCTTCAACAATTCCTCTTAAAATCTGCTAACACAACACCTAATCTATGTTCTGTCTGGCACAACTGAAAGAAAAAAAAATCAACTGATTAACTGCTGGAGCTAAATGTGATCATCTGACCACATTTTAAAAGTTTGGCAAAATATAACCAAACACTAAAAAATTAAAAGAAATTTGTAATATTTGCCTAAATATGATAGTTAAAACCACTATTAAATGAAACTCTCATGAATGCATAAGAAAATGCACATAAAAGAAAAACAAAGAAAATCAATATATATTCATGAAAAATGCGGATCATAACTAAGTATAGCAATAAAAGATTTGTAAATCAAGCCCTTTAACACCATTTTTATCCCAATTAGAAAGTGGTTTTTTGTTGTTGTTGTTTTGTTTTTGTTCTCCTGCCTCAGCCTTCTGAGTGCTAGGGATTACAGGTGTGAGCAACCACGCCTGGCTAGAAAGTGTTTTTATAATAAACATATAAGAGCCGGGCGTGGTGGCACACACCTTTAATTCCAGCACTCAGGAGGCTGAGGTAGGCGGAGCGTTGTGAGTTTGAGGCCAGCTTGGGCTATAACACAAGCACAAGGCCAGCCTGAGCTACATAGTGCGACCCTGCCACAAAAAACTAGGGCTGGGAGTTTGGTTCAGTGGCTTGAGCAACTGTCTGGCAGGTATGAGGTTGTGAGTTTGATCCCCACTGCCACAAAAAATAAATAAATAAATAAAAATAATAAAAAATGTATTATTTTGATAACTGGGCAAAAAACAAAGACATCAAAATGAAAAAAAAAAAGAGAGACCAAAACATTAACAGGAGTTCTAAGTGAAAAAATTAAAGACTTTTAAAGTTCTCTGTCTGCTTAGCTGAATTTTCTGATTTTTCTGCAATTCACAGAATTTATAATAGACAACAGCAAAAGTTTTATTGGAAATAGCCCAGTGTGGTAGTGCACGTCTGTAACCACAGCACTGGGAGGCTGAGGCAAAAGGACTGCTGTAAGTTCAAGGCCACCCTGGGCTATGTAGTGAGTTCAAGCCACCCTGAATTGTGTAGCAAGTCCCTGTCTCAAAAAGGAAAAAAAAAAAAAAAGGTTTATTGGAAATTAACAGCTTCTACACTTAATCTCCCTTGTTTTTTATAAGACTTTACCTAACACCTGGCCTTTTCACAAACCATCACAGCAGTTAAAGACACACCTTTTCAGTCTTGATTGCTTTTGGGGGAGCCCAAAGAAGCAGAATCCTTTTTTCCCTAGACCAGTGGTTCTCAAACTGCAGCAAGCATGGAAATCACCCTCAGGAAGCTGGGTACAGGTGCCAATTCCCAGGTCCCACTTCCAGGCCCTGTTTAAGGGGACTGAATTCTAACACAATTGGTCCCTGTAACTATCCTTTGAGCCCCCAGCCAAAGCCCTGTTGGGAAGAAGGTGAGTGCAAGACAAGGGGAAAGCCCCAAGTCGCTGAGAAGCTGGGTCAACCAGGCTCTTCAGGCTGGCACGGGCTAGCAGTTTCTTTCAACCTCCAGGTGCACACATCAGCTTGTCAGGTCAGTGGTCAGTGCCTCTGCTCTTTGAAAGAGGACAACACATGGACAGGGCAGGTAGAGGTAGAAACAGGTTCTGTCCAACACGTGAGCTGAAGTCCTGAGCAACCCTTCACAGCAGCCTCACTGCTGGAATGCACTCGGCTCCGGGAGAAGCACTTGGAATGACTCCACGGGTTCATGGAGGTCCATCTGTCTCGGCACCCTGAGAAAGCAGCTCCTGCAGAGCTGGCAGGGGTACAGCCGTGGCTGCCAGGAGGGGCCCCTCTCTCAGCCCTGCAGCCACCTGGCACAAAGTGCTTCACCCAACCCAGGTGGGCATTCTGGTGGAGGGAGATGTTGATGAGATGGAGTGGGGGCCCAGAGCAGTATCTCCACCTCACTCCTCAACTTTTCTTGGCTGTACTCCTATTGTCTCTGTACTCCTATTAAAACAAACCAGCAAAGGAGCCAGAAGAGTGGTTTCATCTCCTCTGTTGCCCTGAGCGTGAAAGATGAGTGAGAAGAAGGGAGGGCGAGCCCAGATCACTAGCTAAATAAGTCACAGTTCACTGCACCAGTGAAGCAAAACAGGTGACATGCCGACACACACCCTGACAGAAGCTGGCGCTTTCGCTCACATTCTCTACTCCCACCTTCATTCTGCGCAAGTCTACAGACAGAAATCCTGACCCCTGTTTAGCAGCAGCAAGAATTCCCACATCTCCAAGTCATTAGTACGCCTCCCTGACTGCCTGCTCCAGGGAACAGGATTCCCTTGCTTCTGTGTGCTAGTGAACCCAACACTCCTAAACAGGCAGCCATCTCTATCCCCATCCTAGATTTTAGGGCAGCAGAGCCTGGCTGCCTGAGGATCTGAACCACCACAGAGGGGAAAGGGAGCAGCGGCAAGCCCTGACAGCCCCCTCAAGAAACAGTGCATTTTGTCCCCCAATTACTAATAAAAGCTTAATACCATGGAAACGATTAGCATGTTGATAGAAATAAACTTGACCGAAGAAACATGTGGGGGACACAGACTCTGGAGGAGGACAGCAGAGGGAAGAAGACGCTATGGTGCAAATGGAGACTGGACATGCAGGTCTAGAGCCAATTTCACTGGTGACCTATATAAGCTCTACTTCTAGCCTTACTGAGTCCCCCTCCCCAAACAGAACTTGCAGGTATGTTTGTTCTGTGCTACCTTCAGGGATTTTGGGAACCAAAAAAGCAGTTCTCCCTCCTAGTTAATACTAATAAGGGTTAATGACAAGTGGGTTGTTAGTTCCAGGGTAATTATGAGGTGTGGGCTCCTCCCTGATGTCTGCATGTGGGAAAATGGCCCAGGACCTTCTTCTTCCTGGGGGGCGGGGGCAGGAAGAGGGCCCCATCTGTCATACAGATTGCAACCTCCAGGCTTGGAGCCAGGGCTGCATTGGGCTCTGCTTCTCACCTTGACCCAGACTAGCATGCTTTGAAGCGGTAAAGCCTACTGTCCCTCTCACCAACATGATTCCACAAGTGTTTATTAAGAGGATTTACTGCACGTCAGGTTTTTGTGCCAGGTACTGATAAGATAATAAGATGATTAGATGAGCACCCCACCACTAGAAACCCATACCCAAGCATGACAGCCCTGCCACAAAGGTTCAAACAATGTAGCATGGGTACAGGACAGAGGGATAGGAGAGTGTCAGAGACGCCAGCATAGAGCAGATGACAAAAAAAGAGCACTTCTAATGTGCACGCAGCAGTTAAAAAATGCAGTGGTTCAAGATGTCACTCAGTGCTACAGCACTTGCCTGGCAAGCCAAGGAGCTTGGTTCCATCTCCAGCAGGGGGTTTAAGGGTGGGGGGTAGTGCAACAGAAGTACCATTCACAACTACAGTAATAATTATGCCTAGGAATAAACTTGTAAGAGACGTGAAAAACAAGCATATGAAAAAAACCTGAAACTTTGATGGATACCCAAAAAGGCAAAAATAAATGGTAAGACATAGTTCCCTTTCCCTGAGTGGAAAGACTCTATATAAAGCTGTCCATCTTCCCTCCAGATCTGATTCCAACTAAAAACTCCCAACATTTCCCACAGAACTTGACAATTTATTCATAAGCTTACTTGGAAAAAAAATGCAAAAACAAACAAAAAAAAACACAGCAAACAAACATTGTGAGGAAAAAATTAAGAAACTGCAGTAATTAAAACAATGAAATACACAAAACTAGGCCAAAAAAAATTTGTCCTAAGAGAGGCCCTAGAACACCAATGAATACATAAGTCCTAATGAAATGCTTAAAACAGAGTTAAAAACCACTGACGAAGCTACAAATACTAAATAGATGGTGATAATAGATTTTCTATTTGGGAAAAGTTCAATTCCTATCTTTTACCATTTAAAAATATACACTCATGCTAGAAATCTGAATATATTAAATGAAACTATAAACTAAAAACTCAGAATCCAAAACACAGATAATTCTGATTGTACAAAAGTCAAATCTCTAAATGTTAAGACACACTGAAAAACAAATTAGAGGCCAAACTATTTTCAAAATAAAACAGAAGGGGAAGTAAAAAGAATTAAAATGTGTTATGTACATGGACTAACTCCCCTCAATGAATGCATCATTATATATTGCAAATATGTATTAATTTTTTTTTTAATTGACTAGGGGTAAAAAGCCAGGCGTGGTGGCGCACACCTTTAATCCCAGCACTCGGGAGGTTCAGGTAGGAGGAGCGTTGTGAGTTAGAGGCCAGCTTGGGTTACAACGCGAGCACAAGGCCAGCCTGAGCTACATAGTGAAACCCTGCCTCAAAAAACCAGGGGTGGGAGTTTGGCTCAGTGGCTTAAGCGCCTGCCCTGGCAGGTGTGAGGTTGTGAGTTCAATCCCTGGTGCCCCCAAAAATAAAAAGATAAATAAATAAATAAATTGGCTAGGGGTATAGCTTAGTGGTGTAGCACATACTTAGCATATACAAGGCCCTGCACCAAAAATACAGCAGAAAAAATACATATAACAGAAATCAGTATCAATATAGTAAGAATTTCTGCAAATCAGTAAAACTAATTTAAGTGATAACAGATAATACACAAAATACAATGGCTAATATTTTAAAACATTCTCAACCTCACTAATTAGATAAATTAAAATGAGATTTAATACCTATCAAAGTGGCAAAAATTAAGGACTGATAATCATTCAGTATTGATGGGAGAGTAAGTTTGGGGGTTTTTTTGTTTTATTTTGTTGCAGTTTTTTGAGACAGGGTCTCACAGTGTAGTTCAGGCTGGACTTGAACTCACTATGTAGTTCAGGCTGGCCTCAAACTCATAGTGATCCTGGTCCCTCAGGCTCCCAGTGCTGGTACTACAGACACAGGCCACCATACCCTGTGGGAGAGTAATTTGAAAAGTATCAAACTACCTTTAGGAAGGGTAATGTTATGATTTCAATGGCATGATTTCGTTCTATACAAGCATTTGGACAAATAACAAAAAACCTATTTACAACTAGGGTCATCATCTCACAATTTATAACTGCAAAAAAATTAGAACTATGTTACTCCTCAGAGAGTCAGGAAAATCTGTCCCCAAGGTATTGTACCTTCTTCCTCAGCCAAGTCATTTTTCTTGTTCAAGACAAATTCAGGATCACAATAGGCCCTGCTGGACCCAGAGAGGGGAGACAGCCTTTACACTGTGGGTCACTTGCCTGGTACCCTGGGCTCCAGGACAGGAATATGGAAATGGATTTGCAGTAAAACTGGGGGTAGTACCCAAGAGGTGTCCACCCTGTTTTTCCTTATATTCTTCTCTCTTCTATGGTTCTCTAGACCCTAGGAGACTCAAGAAAATCTGAGTCAGAATACCAATTGTATCATATTTTCTAGAGGCATATGAGAGAAGCAGGGAGCAAGACTGCCCTGCAGCCTCGTCCATCTCAGACCATGAACTCTAGGTCAAATTATTTTATTTCCCCTCTTTCCTTCTTCTTAACTTCTAGGTTAAACCTACATCTAATAGATAAGGCTTTTCTAAATACTATTACCAAAATGTTCATGTGGGTTTAGGATATATACTGGTTCTAGGCAGTAAATTGAAACAGATTCTGCTTAGGTTAAAAAGTTCTCTACAGGTCCTGGTTGCATAGCTGGTAAGCTATTACTAGGGTCCCCACCTGGAGGTTAGAGACAAATCAATAGCTACACTGTCTGGGCTGCCACTGTCCCAACTATAGGGATTCTCCTCAAGCTCCCACTGGGATGAAGGTGGTCAGGCTAAACAGGGACTTGGTATTCACACACTGATCTCTCTCCAAAGCTTCAACAGGCATAAATTATTAAAAACCTAATGAAGGCGGCCACAGTCGGACTGTGTTTGTTATTTAAAAAAAAAAAAGGAAAAAGTATCCAAGGATCAAATTGAAAATCTAGAAAGAGGACATACTGAATAAACCGAAGGAAATGACTATTTAAAACTAAAGCATTCGATCCCCGGTACCAAAAAAAAAAAAAAAAAAAAAAAAAAAAAAAAAAAAAAAAAAAAAAAAAAAAAAAAAAAAAAAAAAAAAAAAAAAAAAAAAAAAAAAAAAAAAAAAAAAAAAAAAAAAAAAAAAAAAAAAAAAAAAAAAAAAAAAAAAAAAAAAAAAAGAAAAGAAAAAGCCTAAAGCAGAACTACTTTAGGAAACAGCAAAACTGACAAATATATGTGCTTTTAAATAATGCATACTAAAAATGCAGAAAGTAACAAATCACACTATTGAGGGAATTGAAAAGCAATTAACTGCATATACATCATGCTAATAATTTGAAAATGGACCACTTTCATGGAAAATAAAAAGTAAACATTTTATACCAATAGCTGCAGGAAGGGAGAAAAAACCAGAAAGATGCAAAGATCTATCCCTCAAAAAGATACCAGGCTCAGACAGTTTTGTCACTTGGAATTATTAGTTGTACTGTTTATATTGCACCAGGGCATGAAAAATAAAAGTTTCACAACCTATTATATGAAGTGACTATTTTTCTAATACCAACATCTGACAATAAAAACACAAAAGGAAAATCACAGGCCAATTTCACTCACAAATACAGATGGGAAACTCTCTTGTTAATAAATCAAATAGGAGGTTAGGAAAAAAACATGGTATGGTACACTCAAAGAGAGTTCAATATTAAGAAATATTAACACAATTTATTTTATCAATAAGCAAAGGAGAGCCGGGCATGGTCGTGCCCGCCTTTAATCCCAGCACTCGGAAGGCTGAGGTAGGCGAAGCGTTGTGAGTTTGAGACCGGCTTGGGCTACAACGTGAGCGCAAGGCCGGCCTAAGCTACATAGTGTGATCCTGCCTCAAGAAACTAGGACCGGGAGCTTGGCTCAGTGGCTTAAGTGCCACTGAGTTTGATCCCCGGTGCCACCAAAAAAAAAAAAAAAAAAAAAAAGCAAAGGAGAGAAATGCCATTTGATCTTTAAACCATGCTAAACAGATAGGACAAAATGAAACACTATTAACACGAAAAAAACTTCCTAATAAAATGGAATGATATGATTTCGTTAACCTAATATACAAGAAATCAAACAGCAATCATAAAAGCTCAATCAGCAACACCATGTTTAAGGATAAAATGCCAAGTCACTCACATTAAAGTGGAAAAAAAAAATCACTGAAGAGAAAGATGTTCTCTACCCACTAAATGTGTGGCAAATACATTTAACAGGGAAAGACAGACATCCCTCCGCTCAACTCCAACTCCAGGGGGACTTGGTCAGGCACCTGCCTGATTCTCAGTCTCCTTATCTGAAAGTAGGGGTACCACCACCTGCCCCAGAGCTGTCATGAGAACTAAGGGAAAGAACTATGAAAACATTCCTCACGTGTCCACCTTGTTCAATAAATAAATGTCATTGACTAGTTGTTATATAGGTGAAGTGTGCTATACTACAGCAAAACTATTTTTATAAACAACATTACATAGGTATACAGTATTGTAAATAAAGTCCAGACAGGTTCTTCAGTTAACAGTGACTAACTGGATTGTGAAATTATGGGCAAATTTCCTCGCTTCCATTTAAGTCTATTTTCTAACTTTTTCAAACCATATACATTACCTGTATTATCAAGGAAGAGAAAAAAAGGCAGAAAAAGAAAAAAAAAAGGATTGATTTTTGGATTTACCCAAGACTGGAAACACTGTGCCTATGGGCTGAGGCAGGAAAAGATCTAACAGGGACAATGAAGAGGTTAGCACATGGGAGGGGTTTGCAGGGTCCCCTACCCTCACCCCACCTTGTGTCCTACTACAGTGACACCCACTCCTTCCAGGAGCACCCACACAGGTGTGTGAAGGTATTTAAATGTACTGGCAAAGGTCGATCTAACACTCTCCAGACCCAAAGCCTTCTTACACTGCTGTACCTGCCCTAACTTCAAATGCCATAGAAATTCTGGGCACCTGGAACAGGGTAAGCGTCTAAGTGCTGGTCACACAGGTGTGCTTGTGAAAATTCACCATATCGTACACAATATGTGCTTTTCCCACTATCTATATTCTATTCTTCAATTTAAAGCCTTTCAAATTAAAAGCTGAGAGGAGAAAAATAAAGTTACAGAACTAGCCTCTGAAATTCAGTTTTAATTAATTATGAACTCATGGGTAAGTCTCATGGAACAGAACATTCAATCCAACGTGACATATCTATCTTAACTTTTCTAGACCCTGTATTGATCATCACTAAAGCTAGGACGGCACAGGGAGAGCCAAACTAGACAAGGTAGCTGCTTTCAACTCTGACTGCATGTTCTAATTAACTGGGGAGCTTTGAAAAATGCTGGGGTGCAGCTCCACTACAGACCGATGACAACTGACTCTATGGGCTGGGCCCAGGCACTGATTTGTTTTGGGGGGTGGGGCGGGGGGTGGTACTGGGAAATCGAATCCCGGGCCTTCACATTGAGCTATATCCTTTTCTAATGTATTATTTTGGGATGCCTGGCTGATATTTTCTTTTTTAAAAGCTTCTCAGATGTGTCCAATATGCAGTGGGGGCTGAGAATCACTAAACTAGTTGAACCAGAGGGACTGGTCACTGGAAATTCTCAGGCAAGTTGAAGCATAGCTCTTGCCTGTCCTGGTGGGGTGGGAATATTTAGGACTGAAGTGCTCTGGCATCCACCCAGATCCTCCTCCACATCCCACTTCCTCCAGACCTTAGGCAGAGGCCCAGTGGACAGCAATGCCCCTCACATGGAGGGCACAGCATCTGCAAAGTGAGGGGAAAGAGCTCTCTAGGGTTGGAAACAAACTCTGGGTTCTGGCTCCTTGCCGGAGTGTTCAGACTGCTCTGGACCACTTGCCAGGACAGCCCCAAGACACACGCCACTCCAACCACACAACCCCAGAACTAAGCCCTAAATACTACCCAGGGTCCAAATGACACCTCTGGGAACCCACAGCTGGAAAACAGGAAACCAAGGACAAATAATAGTAGCAGGAAAGGGCACAGTGCAAAGGTTAGCACAGAGCTCAACTATCATGCAGGATTCTGCTCAGGGATAAGTGGCAGGCCAGTGAGGAAGGGGACACCACATGGCCCAACTGCCCAGAGCTTTTAGCACTGATATCTGGGGGCTCCTGCATCACATCTGGTGTCCATTCTACCTAACTGTACTACATAAGCCATGGGCTGGACCCAGCAGATGGCCATCTCGCCCAAGCAATCCCATAACATTTTACAAACTCCTTAGATGATTCTGATCCAAGGAGTTTCACAAAGTATGCTCCCAGAGGCCCTCTGTGCTCAGCCTAGGACTTAAGAGCCAAGTCCAAAGCACAAGAGACTGAAGTGGGGATAGGCTGAAGACAGTGTCTCAGGGTGAAGAGGACAGTGGAAGAAAGAGGGACATCGGGATAATCACAGTGGGCACATCTTGGACCCCACCTCCAGGTGCACAAAAAATCCATTTCCCTAGCACTCAAGGTGCAGAGCAACGATCCAAATTGTGAAGACCATGTCTTCACTCCCTAGCCCTGCAGGGCCCTCCCGCGGACAGTGAGTGCCCTCTATTTCCCAATCAGAACCTGTTAGGCAGCACAGAAATGCTTTGGTCCAAGGGGTACTCCCAAATGAAAAGGTGCAGCAGAGGGATCCAGACCAGGTTTTTAGCCCACAATCCTTCCCACGGTCTCTCTGTACTTCTGACAAATGTTACTGGTCTTCCTGGATCTTCCCCTTCTGCAGTCACCAGCAGGGTCAGAGATGGAGCCTTCCTGAGGTACAGGAAGGTGGACTAGCAGGAAATACCACCTTCTGTAAACTCCATCTGCTTAGCAGAGCTGGGAATGAAAGCCTGCAGGCTTGAAAAACAGACTCCTGGGGATGGGGTGTTTGGGGGGCAGGTAGTGGATGCTGCAGAGGTGGCAAAGCTCAGGAGCCCATAGTAAGGGACAAGTTACAAACACTTTCAATGCCTTTGTTTCCTTACAAAGCTCATGAGGTTAGGATTACACATGAAAATGCTTGGAGGCGGGGTTGAGAAATCCAATTACTAAAACACCAAGGACAGGAGCGTTCTAGGCCACAGATGTAACTAGGATTTCCTTAGACCCTAATCCTCCTATCCTTGGCATGTTCACTTCTACAGGAATATTTTTCTGGAAGACTGTTACCCACTCCTTAGCTCCCCATTTTCTACAGCATGAGAAGATGGGAGAGAAGAAAATTAGTATTTTTTTAAATCTAATCTTGACCATCTCGAACAAAAAAGTCAAAGATCCTTGGCTGAAAGAAATAGGGGCAAGATGCTTACACTCAAGCAGTCAAAAAGATGAGGATGCCCATCCATACGCAAATCAGGGCAGAGTTTATTACCAGCCCCCAAAGGAAGGAACTACACTTGTAAGTTATTAAGAGTCACCAAACAGAGTTCCGAAGTCAAGATGCTTTGCCTACAGCAATATGCCTTTAGTTTCTTGCAGGGTCAAGGCCACACTAGCATCTACAAGCTCACTGTGACTGTTCCCTTCGTCTAAGTCATGCAATCTGCACACACAGTCCTGCCCTTTAGTGGACTCCTCGGGTTCTGATGTTGTGCCATCAGACTCCCAGACCTGCAGAGTTGAAAGGAAAGGCAGGAGACATCCTTATCTATAGAAGGTGAAACACAAGTAAATCTTTTGAGGCATGCAGAATTTCTGGGACAGAAAACTCTCCATTCTTCCAAGTAGTGACTCTATCTCCCTGATGGACAGAAGAGCAGGAAGTCATGTCCAGCAAGGGTGGGGAAGCATCAAAGGAAAGAGACCCCTGTGCTCTCCCAGAAGCAAAGTTCAAAACCAGTGCTGCCTGAGGTATGGCATGTGAACTGTTCATCACCTGTTCACCAAAACATAAACACAGGAGCCTCTGGAAACTCTTCCAGCAATTTAAGGTCATCAGGACACCCAAGAGAATGATCACAGGACTTGCCCTATCAAATGGCTCACAGACCAGTCTGGACAGTACTGAACTCCAAAGAAAAACCACACATGCTGCAAGCTGTGAGGTAGCTGTGGAAAACAAGATCATGTTTTAGTTCTGTAGTGTTTTGGAAATTAAAACAAAAACTGGAATACTTCCCCAGATTGAGTTTGAGTAAAGCTAACTTTAGAAAACAAGCCCCGTCAGTTTCTGTGGACATTAAGTGACTTCCCCATGGCTAATGTTAAGAGTAATAATAGAGTAGGAAATAGGGAGGAAAGAGACTACACGACTGTGTTTCTTGCCCCTTTTCTCTCACTGGAGCTCCTAAAGCAGTAAGGGATACTGAGTCCACACTTCAAATGAGTTGAAGGCAATTTCATGTTTAGGGTTCACATTTTAGGCAGAATATTTCCATCCAGCTTTCCCCAGATGTCAATCCAACACATCTAAAGCCCAAACTAAGAACTCCTTTCAAAAATAAGTCTCTGCCAGGCAAGGTAGTACATACCTATAATCCCACCTTATGTGAAAGACTGAGATAGGAGGACTGCAAGTTTGAGGACAGTGTGGGTGTGAGACCTTTAGTGAGATCTTGTCTCAAAATAAAATTCAAAAATGGCTGGGGATGTAGCTCAGTGGTAGAGCTCTTACATAGCATGTGGAAAGGTCTTAGGTTGGATCCCCAATACTATCAAAATAAAACAAAACTAAGCTCCCTTCCCAGTTAGTCCATTTCTGATAGCACTATCCTGACACATAATCCCTAGATCTTAGAAACAATAACTTCTTAAAAACAAGGTTGAGGTTCCTTGAAGTTCATGGAGCCAGAAAGAAAGTAAAGGTAAAGAGCTGGGTATATATGGTATGAGGGATTTTGTCTGCTGTGTACAAGTTCACAGGCCAGAACATATGATCAAAGGTTTTTATTGCGTGAAAACAAAAAGTAGCAATGCTGGTTTTCCCACTTAAGAGTCAATGATTTTAGCAGGCCTCATGGTCAGCACTCGGGACACTGAGGCAGGAAGATCACCATGAATTCTAGACCAACTTGGACTACATAGTTGAGTTCAAGGCCAGCCTAAATTATATAGTGAGACTCTTAAAAGAAAAAAAAAAAGAGCTATGATTTTAGATAAAATAGTCATCACTTCCAACTCTCTGTGAGGGTCAAGTAATGATTTCTATTGTCTTTTCTGTACTTAGTACTGTACTCAGCAGTAAAACTCAGTAAATGTTGAAAAAGGGATGAAGAAAGGGAGATAAATCAAATAGGGATGGGTTCATAGTCCTCTTTAAAACAATAGTCTATAGTTTCACTCAGTCAAGTCACCCTGTTCCATTTGCTGAAGGTTTTCTAAACGAATCTGTAGGAAAGCTACCTCCTTCTCCAAAGCTACAGAGATGCTGGGAACAAGGGGAGTCCTCAGCTGACTGCCAGATGTCTGGGTGTGAGAGGAAATGAGGCCAAAAGCCCAAGAGGTCAGCAGTGGGAAAGAAAGGACTTAAGAGGATTGGGAGACCCAAAAGCTAAGCCAAACCAAAGCCCCTCCCCACCCTCTCAACCTCCCACCCCCAGCCAGCCAAACCATTTGCTACAGCCCCCAGGGTATGGGAGGGGACTTGGCAAGATCACAAAGCTCATTTCTTGCAAAAATGTCCATCTGCAGCTGGAGTAGCAGAGCACCCAGGCCCTCCTCACCAGCCCAGCATGAGGACTACAGAGCCATCAGGATGGTCCTTGAACACCTCTGGGCCCCTGTAACATCAGGAGAAGGAAGACTCTCTCTTCAGCTCACTCTTCTATCACGCCTAGCTCCATGCCTCTTCCCTGACATTCAAAAAGGGTTGAAGTCACCAAGGAGGTGGAATTGAGCCCCAGGATTTATTTAACTCCTGTTCTTTTCATGCACAGGGAAGCCTTCTCCTACTCTCTATCCTCAAACTCAACTGTGAAATCCTCTTGATTGGTTCCCCTCCTGCTCCACATCCCCAGGTTCACTGCTGTTTGTAAACAGACCTCAGAGAGAAAAGGCTCCTCCTGAACCTTTATAGGCAAGAAAGAAGTAGGAGTGACCTACAGTGTGCAGAAAGATGATGAGCAGAGATTCTTGGCAACAGGGCATTTTTGCAGTGGTCAAAGGAGAAACAGAAGGCAGAGACCCTGGGCATAGACCCAAAATAGTTTCCAGACATCCTTAGTCAATGGAGTCTTCCCATGGTGTGAGTGTGGGAGTGTGTGGGAACCCAAAACCAAGGATGCCTGGTGCTCTTGGCATTTGGCACTAGCTTCTGGGCAACAAGTATGTACAGCCTGTCTGTTGGGATATCATGGGTAGACATGGAACACACTAGACAGTAAAATGACAACTTACATCATGCTCAGCTCTGTGCCTATGATAGGCACTGTGTACACTCATACTGAACATCATATTGCTAATCCCTGGCAGGACTTAGCACACAAGGGACATGCATATTCCCTCTGGCTGCTGGACACCATTCACCCATGGGGCTTATTTCTTCCGTACTAATACCATGAAAACACTGCTAGAGATACCCACTTTGTCCTGTATCTGTCACAGCATCTTCACAAGATCTCAGAACAAGCTCACACACCAGACAATCCTGTACTACAATTTGATGATGGAAATGGATTTGGCAAACTTGCCTCAGCCAGGGTATGTTAGGATACGGTACTCAATTGCCCACCTAAGACACCCTATGTGGAGGGAAAGCAGAACCAGGAATGGAAAGCTTGCTGGCAGTGCCCAAGCTGAGGAAGCTACAATTGTCAGACAGAAAACTCAATAATAAAAATAAGCACAGACAGAACCTCAGAGCTGTAAGAACACAGCCAGATATAACTTACTGAGAAGAGGAAAGGGGAACGATCTATTTGGAGGGCTTCTGTAGATTTTCAAGTAGCCTTTTCCACATACCCACAAGGGTACTCCACAAAGACTGGGCACTAGCCTGGGAACCTCCAGCAGGTCTACAGAAAACCGGCCTTATCCCAGACCAGCAGAATGGAAGCCGGAGAACTGGAGAGAAGAGCAGAAAGAAGACTTGAAAGAGTGGACAGAAAGCAGGTCTATCAAGGATAGCCATCACTGAGGGAGGCAGAACAGGTGCTTTTGGAGTAAACAGACCCATCAGCAGTGCCTTCCCTCAAGAAAGAAGTAAGCTCTGTTGATAAGGCTGGAGATAGTGGGGAGGGACCTGCCCCTCTCTGAGCCCATCTATCCCCAAACCCTGGTCAGCAGTGGGGAGTCAAGGGAGGAAGCAGAAGTGAAACCTGGGGATTCTCTGAAGACAGGGAGTGAGAGCCTGTGCGAGTGAGCCGAGGTGAGCTCACAGCTCTCTCCTCCGCACCCCTGGCATCGCTGGCACACACTACCCTCTGCCTGCCTCAGGGCCTCCCACAGACTCATCCCAGGTGATCGCCCACTGCTCCTAGCCTCATCAAGCCATGTGAACTCCCCTGGGAGCCGACAATACAACCTGGCTCATCTCCTTCCCCCAGAAGCTGCTCCAGAAGCAAAATCCTTGCCCTCCCACAAGCACTTCCTGGCCTCAAGTTCCTTGGAAGGAAGCCAAGGAAACACCCTGGCCTCCTGATCCACACTGCAGTCTTGCTCAGGAGCCCCCATCCCATGATGGGATCTAGAGCTCTTCCCTGCCAGTGTCCCCACTCAGGCAGTGAGGTGGCAGGATGCCACTTACAGCACCTTCAAGGAGCTTCCCACAGCTTTCCCAGGAAGTGGGAGGAGAATTTCCAGGGAGGAGAGACTAAGAGCATGTGGGGACACTAGCAACTTCCCCACCTGCTACCCATGAATCCAGGCTCTTCCAGCTTCCTGTTATGAAGAGTCCCACGCCACTAGTTCCTGCCCACCTGTCTCCCTAACTCTCCCAGTCTCTCTGCTTCTTGAGAGACAACCTTACCAGGCTGCCTCCTACTCTGTTTTCTTTGCCCTGGGCTAGTAGAGGATACTGCTGACTAATCCCAAACTCACAGTGGGCCCTCAGCCCTAAAAACAGGGGCAACACCCAAGGAAACCTACAGATCTGGTCCTTGCCAAACTGAGAGGATTATCTGTAGTTTCCTAGTAATGAGAGATACCCCAGTAGAGTCTCCATCCCCATGCCCCACATACCCCAGCCCCCGCCCTCAGTGAACCACCTGGAGCAGCAGTGCCCCTTCTCTACTTCCCACACACCTGGGAACTCTCTCTTCCCAGTCTCCCAGATACCAAGTCACAGAGAGTAACATCAGACACCCGCCAGCTCCTCAGTCATGATGTTGCATCAGCCCCCACCCTACCCAAAATATCCTCACCCCCACCACCTCCTCTCCTCTCCAGCCATCTCCATGGTGACAGCAGCATGACTAATGACACCCTATCAGCTTCAGACTCAGGAGCACAATTCCCCCTCCCCCTCTCCAACACCCCCCCTTGGGGGGGGGGATTTCTGCAGATTGGATGCAAACCAACAGTGCCAGGGACATTCTCCAGAGATTTCCAGGGGTGGGGAGTGGGTTGCATGTCTTTAAAAATAAAAAATAAAAACAGTTCAACAAACCAAACCCCAACTGCACCCAAACCATCCAGCTGAGAAAGCAAAAAGAATCCAAACAAAACCCACACAGGCCTGAGAATTCATTGGCCGCCCACAATCCCACCGCCCCTCCCCCTCAGCTGCTGCTACACACAGTGGGAGATTAAGGGATCACCAGAGGAGACCCTTTATTTTTATCCAATCCAGTCAAACACTTCACCCCCCACACCACACACACACACACACACACACACACACACACACACGAGGTACCTTGACAGCCGCCCCTTGTGTCCACGGCCCGGCTCCTTCACCAACCTTTATTTCCACCTGCAAAACAAGCCAGAGACTGATGAGCCAGGCTGGTACCAGAAAAGAAGCAAAGTCCTTCCGCAGTACCCCCCGGCACAGTGAAGGGGAAGGAAGGCGGAGAGGAGGAAGAAGGAAGCGAAAGGAAGGGGCCTCGGGAAGAAAGGCTAGCGGGGACCATCTTCCTGCCTCCAGCTGCTGCCCAGACCCGCGCTGATGGGTTCCTTCGCCTTCCAGTGTGTTTTTGTTTTCATTTCTCCTTTCTGAACCCTCCCGAGATCCAAGAGGGCACTGGTCCCTCGTCCCTCGCCAGCGTCCGGCCTGCCCGTCCCTCCTGGCCCTGTGCGCACTACCTCTGTCGGCCTCCTCTGGTGCATCGGCCGCCGCCGGGCCTCCCATTATCCCCGCCGGAGGGAGCGCACGGAGGGAGGCACTGCAGAGGCGGCGGCGGCCAGCTGCCGTGAGCTCCCCGCCCTCCCTCCCCGCGCGAGGCTAGGGCGGCGCGCGCGCCAGCCAATCCTGCACCCGGCCCTGCCCCCGCCGGTGGACCTGCCCAGCCGGGAGGCGGGGGCGCCGCGAGGGTGCACGGAGCCGCCAGGGCAGCTTCTCAGGCCTGCCGCCGCTCCCTAGCAGGCTGGGGATCCTGGGACACCCCCTGTCGCCTCCTGAGGCCACCCCGAAGGAAATATGCACAAGGCGTCCTCTGTGCCTCCGGGGTCAAAGATGACACACTGCGCCTGGAGTAGGGCAGGCGCCGGTGGGATTCCCACCCCCGTCACTCTCTAGCCAGCCTTATCCTGGCAGCGACTAGGACACAAGAGTGAGTTGCAACAGCCTTCAGCATTCTGTCCTCCAAGAAGAAAAAGCCGAGGCGGCAAGAACCTTTACCCTATTTTGCTGATAAGGAAACACCACAGACTAGAGAAGTAACTTACCCAAGGTGACACATCTAGAACACAGCAAAGCCAGGACTCCATGCAAGGTTTGTGCACTCTAAAAACCATGATGCAGTTTCACTTCTCCTGTCCTCCAGTACCCACCTCAGAAAACAGGCTGCTTCGGGGTGCCCACAATGCCTGTGACTCAGCCTCCCTAAGTCAGCTGCGTTCTCCGGGGACACTCAAACGCCCACTTTATTCTACTAGGCTCACTCAAGGCTGCTGCCAGAACACACCCTACCCCACCATGATTTCCCTCTCTCAGAGGTGCCCCACCCCCAAGAACCCCCAGGGCTCAGGGCTTTGCATATCTAGAAGGGAAAGAAGGAGGATGGTGGTCCAAACCCCTAAAGCTCTGACCTTCCAGCTCCCAGACTCAAAGCCTCTGAAGGCTGCAATGCCCTATAACTAAAGGGCAGGAAGGATGGGCAAGAACAGAGGAGAGAAAAGGATAGCCCTGCAGTCCACTGTTGGATTCAATTCCACCCCACCCCCAGCAGCTGAACATCCCAGAGTGTCCACATCCTACACACTCCAGTATCTACAATTCAATCCCAGGCTCTAGCACATTGAAGGGGAAGGAAGGAGGGGAGGAAGAAGAAAGAGAGGAGAGGAAGGGGCCATCATCCTGCCTCCAGCTGCCCCCCCCCCCAGTACCTGACCAGTGTTAACTTACCTGTCTTAGCCTCTCCTGGCTCATCTGTAAAGTGGAACTACCAGCTACTTCATACAGTTGTGGGGCTCGCATGAAGAAACACAGCACTCTGTGCTGCTAGCTACCAGCACTCGTCACTTCTGGAAGAGCTCACTGGGTGCTATTTCTCATTCTCACAGATGAGTA
The DNA here is from genome assembly GCA_004363535.1 of Dasyprocta punctata. Classification (NCBI taxonomy): domain Eukaryota; kingdom Metazoa; phylum Chordata; class Mammalia; order Rodentia; family Dasyproctidae; genus Dasyprocta; species Dasyprocta punctata. The sequence goes on from RJWM01000264.1 coordinate 240,342, forward strand.
AGCTGAGGCCAGAAAGAAGTGACTCATAGGACTAGGTAGGATGTATGACAGCCCCTGAGCCAGTGATTCGCTCTATTACCCATTCGACCACAGATGCCTAATTGCTGTCCCTCCCCCAGGTCCCAAGGGGGTACTCCAAACAGAATGAGCTGCCTTAGGAGAGACAGCAAATCTGATCACTGGTGACAAGACTCCAGGAGGCACCAGGGCCCACACCTGCCTTCCTCTGGGGACAAAAGGCAGTTCAGTTGGGCTTCTCACAATAGAAAAGGAAACAGTTTACAAGGCAGAGTAAGGAACAATGTCTTAAGCCATGGCTCTGGGTGGAAAACTTGACTTTTTGTGCCTTTTAACTCTTACTCTGAGCAGGCCAAATAGAAGTCCTCCTTAATCCTGATCTTTAAAATGCTGTCCTCCCCCCCCCCCGCTTTATCCTGGTCTTCTGGTGAATAAAACAGACTACCACTGATTGGACTGTATCAATTAATACTGTTGCTGCTGCGGCTGCTACAGTTTATCAAGCCCCTGCTACATACTAGGCTTTGTGCCAACCACATTGTAGGATCATCTCATTTGACTTGCTCCACACACAACCTTGTCTATTACAGGGAAACGGAGGGGCTTAGAGATGTGCACTAACTTACTGTCAGCACAAATGGTGAGTGGTAGGCTGGAATTCAAATCTAAGCCTCTCCATCCCAGCTCTCTTACCACTCCCTCTCTCCCACCCCCGTTAACCTCAGGGAGATGCAAAAATGACAGGTTACTCAAAGTGACTACTTCCCTTCAAGATGCAGATCTGAGAATAGTAACGTTTTAATACTTGGAGACTTCTCGATGCTGCTCCTTCTGCCTGCCTGGGTGCCCCTCCTCTTCCTAACAAACTAATGTGGGACAAGGCTTAACGCAAACAGTGCCTTCCCTCTGCCAGTTTCTCAGTCATCAAGTCTCCATGAGTAGCCCAGCCTCCTCCAGTGTTCTCAGGGAGCAGTGTACTGCTTTCTCGAGGGCACCAGTCACAACAAAGTATAGTTATTTATTTACACGGCAGTCTTCCCCACGTAGGCAGGGGCCTTGGCTTCCCCCTTTACTAGGCTCTGCACAGAGTTGGAATGTGCTGAGCTGAGTTTCTACAGGAAGAGGATGGAGAGGCAGGGGGCTGGGCACTGAGATGGAGAGGTCCCTTTTCTGGGTGGTCTTCTCTCTGAGGTCCCCAAGGAGACAGGGGGACATCGACTCACCTGGAAGGGCAGGAGCTACCATAAGGGAACTGTAGCTGAATCCCAGACTTGTCCAGCCAGCCATGGCTTCATCACTAGCTTGCAGGAACCACAGAATCACATTCTTATCCAACTGCCTGTTCAAACCATCTCCCTACGGCTACCCCTGCAGCAGGTCTCCATCCTGCTCTCTACTATCCCAAAGGACCCTCCAGTTCCCAAGACAGTTAGCCTGTTCCCACCCTTACCCCTGCTGAGGCACCCTGCCATCCCAAGTTCAACACAGTCACAGAGTTGTATGCCAGGGCCACTCTGCCTCCAGGAAACTTCCCTACACACCTGACTCTCCTGCTACCTCTATATGCCCCTCTTTTTACATTAGAAGGTTCACAGTGACAAGCCCAGAGGTCCCTGGGATACCTCTGTACTCCCACAGCAGGAAGATGGGGTCACAAACCTCCACACTGGCAAGAGATGAACGGATCACCCACTTTCAGGACACACACCAAGAATCTCAAGAATGGACACCCATAGGTGAAACTCCACACAGACAGACAAAGACCAGGCAATGTGAACATCTCCTGACACATACTGGGGGGAATGGGGAGGGCTACAAGAGCAGCAACCAAGCGCTAACCCATGGAGGGCCCACACTTGGAGGCATAATACACAGACTCCTATTTAACCTTCAAAATAAGCCAACAAGATGCGAGTTATTCATGCCCACCTTACTAATGGAAAAACTGTGATACAGAGAGGCTAAGCACCTTGCCCAAGGCCACCAAGCTAGAAAATGTGCAGCACTCACTGTCCCTCATTTTGTCAGAGCTCATCAGTAGCTCTATGATTTTCAAGCCCATCTACCTCTTCTAGAGCTGGCAGGGGATACAAAGAAACAGGCTTCTCTCCCTTGCCTTCACTGTTCCCTGAATGAGGTCACTCTCCACAGGGATTCCTTCAAAGCTGGTTCTAGCCCTGCTTCCTCCAGGAAGCCTTCTCAGGTTACCCCAACCTTCTGCTTGCCTGCAGGACTTCTAATGTTTCTCATTTGACACTTGGAATTTGTCTGTGTGTCCTGTCTCCCCAACCAGAATTGGGAGAGTCGTGCTTCTCCAAAGCTTTTGTCCCTTTTCAAAGCACCCTGGGGGGTTCTGCCCAATGTTCCACACACTGAAGGCACCTGCAATCCACTGTGAGGAAAGTCTGTGACCTCCTTCCCTTTCTATCACACAAAGGATCCTGCCAAAGAAACCTAACACCCCCTCCACCTTCAGAGCCTATGTTTGAAGTCCCCGGTGTCCACGCATCAATTTCCACCCAAGTAATTGCAGCCCATCACACACACATCATTCCCTATATTTGAAACTCTTTGCGGTTGTCATGGGAACTGCCTTTGCCTTCATTCACTGATCAGGCCTCACAATTAGCTTTGGCAGCGGAAGTCTGTGTCAACTGCAATCGCAGGGAGGAGGAAGCCAAGGAGGAGCAGCAGCAATAACAAGAAAAAAGATGCCTCTCCTTGAAGATGCAGCAGACCCAGACTGAACCAAGGCACCCGCTGATGTCTGAGGGAAACCAGTGAAAAGCAGCTAACTGTACTTCTCACTTCAACAAAACAGACAGAACACACCCGGAATCTCTGTCCACTCTCTGACACGGCCACACTCTGCCTACACCCACATGCCCTCCTAGATGCTTACAGTAGGACATACTATGAACTTCCTCAAGGTCTCTTTATTCCAGATTCAGAAGCTGTGGACCACCAAATGTTCTAGGACCTAAGCATAAAACCAGGGACCATATACACCATTGAAAATGCAGGATACAAGCACCAAGGAGTTTAGAAACCTAGAGGCAGCCTCAGAGGAAGACTTCCAAGAAGAATTAACACAAAGCCTCTAACCTTCCACTTCCAGGATCCATGAATACCCTCAGATGTTCCCAGCCACCTGCCTGTATCCTTCTCCACCCCTGCCACCAGCCACGAGTATTCCAGTAACATCTCTATACTTGACAAGGTCAGGGGAGGCACCATTCTCTTCATCCTTCACAGGTCCCTATGTGAAAGCTCTCAAGATTATTGGGCCACAAGGGGTGCAGAGGTAATGAAGGCTCATCTCTGCCCTCAAGGCGTCCCTCCCATACAGCCCTACCAGAATGTGCTGTAATTATTTGTTTCCACACAGTCTCCCTCCCTAGACCTCAAGCTCATTAAGGACAGAGTTAATGATGCTTCCCCCTTACTCCTAGCTCGGGCTCTGAGCAGAGCCTTGCCCACACCCAGTGCCAGGCGAGGCTTGCTCAGTGGGCTAGGAAGGCATCTGCATGTCCACAGATCAAAACAGATAATGCTTTGGAAACTGAAGCACACCAGAGAGAGAAGCTACCTTCCTTTAGTTTCAGGGACACTGACAGTCCTGTGATCCAAGAAACACACCACTAAGGTTAATCTCTTCCAAGTCATCCAGCACCATTTCTTCTTCTACCGTCTCCCAAGCATTTGCTGCATCCTACCCCACTCTGTAGCATGAATACCAGACAGGTCCCAGCCCTCAGAGGAAGAATCTTTCTCCTAGGACTCCAGAATCATTTCAGCATTGCCGGGGGAACTTGAGTGCCCAAAGCTTACCTGAAAAGGGCAGACAATAAAATAAAAAATATGGAGAGCAGCCCAAAGTCCTCCCAACAACAATAGTTCATAAGTGAAGTGAACACTAATCCAGTACTCTGTCAACTGTTTTTGACCCGACTTTCCCTGGCAGCAACCAGGAGGGCAAAGAGCTATGTGGGGACACCCCCAGTTTGGCTGATGCCCTCAGATTACTTCATCCAATGAAACTCCCATCCTAGGGCCAATGCTCTAATAGCCGTGGAAGATGTATTATTTATCCACTAACTCCCAGGGTAGTCTTGGAGGTGGGACACAAGGGAGTTGGAACTTGTACAAGTCAGATGCAGCACAGCAGGAAGAGTCACCTGAAAGTACCTGGGACTGCTACTTGTGCTACCTAAAGCAATCAAGCAAGCCCCAATGCTGTGGTCCTCTGAAGGCCCACCAAGTTATTCTACACTGGACTGCTGGCTTGCTTTTCACCCCTCTCTCAGTGATTAATAAAAACATAGGTTATTGGATTTCTTATGCAAGTGACAGGAGATAAGGCCACCAAGAGATTTAAGCACTCCAAGTGTGGCAGCAGCTCAGCCCTATACAGATGCACTCAGGCAGAGGCCTACATCTACCCTAAAGTACTGTCCTCCTCCACAGACATCACTACTTCCTGGGGAAGGGACCAACACACTACACCAAAATCATCATCTGAGAGCAGCCAACAAAGAGGCTATGGTGAGAGTCCAGGGACCACACTGGGACATGCAGTATCTAGTTGACAGCACTGCCCAACGAAAACTTCCTGTGCTGATAAAAACATTCTTTATCTGCACAACATGAGCCACTAGCCATGTGTTACTATTTAGTATGTGAAAGGCAGCTACTGTGACTGAGTTATTAAGTGTAATTTTAATGAACTTAGATTTAAATAGCTACTTGTGGTGGACAGCTATCACAGTGGACAGCTGGGGCTGAACATGGTTTTTTAAATTTGAGGAGGTCATGAACATTTTTTTAAAATCTGCTAAAAACTATAGACTTACTCCTGAGAAAATATACTCCAGACTAAAACTCTCAGAAAGTTCCCAAGCCTTACCTAGGTCCAAAATTAGGTGTAGGTGTTAGATTAACTCTAGGGCTGAAGAGTATCTCAATGGTAGAGCATTTGCCTATCATGACGAAGGTCCCTGGGTTTCATTCCCAGCATTAAAAAATAAATCAATATGGCGCCAGGGATATAGCTCAGCAGCACAGTGCCTGCCTGGCAAGCTCAAGGTCATAGGTTCGATTCCTTATACCCAAAAATCAATCAATCAGTCAGTCAATCAATAAAGGTCTAGAACTTGACCAAATGTTTTTCCATAATGCAGCTGTCTAAGGAATAGGAAAACAGACCTGATATTATACTTTACATGCTCCTAGAAAGAGCCCACAAAGTGATAGAGGATATCCTTTTACTAACATCCCTGCTAGCCGCACTCAGCTTCTACCCAGACACATGCAAGAATAGGAAACTCAGCACCTCTGAGGGTTAGCTCCTCAATGTAGGAACAGCTATAAAATGTTACACACAATATGGGTTTGGTCAGTCTGCTTGTAGTTTTCACCCATTAATAAAAGTTGTTCTATGTACTCCACATGAAAGTGGTGACTCCCCTTCCTCATAAGACTTGCCTTAGCCTGTACTCCTCTACTCATTTGCAAGTTGAAGAGCTCTGTTTCCTTTAACGTGACCACTCCAACAGATCTCAAGATATGCTATCAACATTCCTTAAAGTTTCAACTCTTTCTACCTGCTAGGAAACCAAGGTTCCTTACTCATGCAATTCTTTTCACACATACGTACGTATATACATATGTACCTACGTACACAAAATATGTACATACTTTGAGACAGTCTCACCAAGTTGCTATGTAGCCTAGGTTGGGCTCGAACTTACAATCCTGCTGCCTCAACCTTCCCAGAATGCTGGGATTACAGGCATGTTCCACCACGCCTGGCTTTTCTCTTTTAAAACAAGTATAAGACTTTGCATTTATCCTGGTTAAATTCCATCCAGTCTGGCTGGGATTCACTGCTTAGGCTGCCCCTTAGTCTCTTAGTTCCATCATTCAAATTAATAGCTTCATCTGCACCACAAGCACACACTCACAGATCTGACACACCCATTCCTATATTTTGTTTTAAAAAAAAAAGACACACATTCCTTCTGCCTCATAACCTTTCAGACCCTTCTGTGGGCCTCAAGATTTCAGACACAGCCCTCCTTTGCACAACCACTACCATCTGCTACTCTTGTGGGGCTTTAAGGTGCTGAATCAGGTCGCTAAGCAGCAAACATCCTAGAAATTTCTTTACTGTTCTCAGAACACACAAAACAGGCATACAAGTTCTTAAAGGGTGTTACTGGTAACTCAAAGCTAAAAGACTCCAGAAGTACAAGAATAAATAAGGAGGAAATCTCAAGAGTTTCTTACCTCCCTGGCTTACAGGGTAAAGAAATGCGTTGAGTCTTGTTCCTTATCCTGGTAAGCAGTAGGAAGTTTTTTCTGCTCATGCCTTATTTCTGCCCCCTTCTCATGTCTCACTCCCTCCCCCTGGTCTGTAAGTCATATTGACTAGCTCCTCAAATTCCTCTGGAACACAAATCACCTAGGGATCTTGAAGTACAGATTTCGATTCAGAAGATCTAGGATGAGGCCAGAGACTGTATTTCTAACTGTCCCAGGTGACCCTGATGCTGCTGGCCCACTGAGTAGCAAAGCGAAAGTGGCTGTGAATCATCCAGGTGCCCTAAGACAGATGAGTAATCAGCAGCAGAAGAGTACAGGAAGAAGCCCATAAGCCCAGCCTCTCATCTGCATCAGAGTGTCTCCATGCTGGCTACATGTTAGATACACTTACAGAGAATCCAGTCCACTTGGGTCCAGCCAAACCAATTAAGTCAAAATTCCTGAGAGGTGGGACCCAGGCACTGGACTTTGTTCATTCTTCCGGTGATCCTAATGTGGAACCCTTAATCTACATGGTCAATAAAAGATGAAAACAAGGTAGTTAGATCAATGTCCTGCCTTTTGCACGACATTATGTCAAACACTGGATCTCTGAGCTGTCCAAGAAGCTGGCCAGAGATACTATCATTTCCTTTCAGAAATCCAGATCTTAGCTTCTCCAGGCTGCTTCATAAAAAACCACACAGGGACTCCCACAATTCAGCACTTGCCTTTCTGAAGTCTCACAACCTCCTTTTTAACAATGATGGCTTTAAAAAAGAACAGACTAGCTCCAGAACTATCAAACTTAGATATATATTTATAATCTACCAAATCTCTGAAAAAATTGAACTTCTTGCCAGGCTCTGGTCTTTGGGCCTTCTTTCGCTCTCCATGTGGAGGTATTCAGCAGAGAGCAAGGGGCTCTGGCAGACAAGCTGAATGGCTCTCTTTTCCCCAGTTTATACCTTCTAACAAGGCCAGGACTCCGTGGTGGCTCTTTGTCCCTAGTTTTACTCCCAAAGTTGTTAGCCTACCTCTTTCTTCTCATTCTTGCTAGGAAAATACTGACGACTTGTTATCATGAGCATTTTCCACCAGATTCGGCACATTTTGATCACTGAACATCCTGACATACCTATGAGAAGCTCAGACAACTCCTGAATCTTCTTTCACTGCCACAGACACCAATGAGCATGGCCTTCTACCATCAGCACTTACTGGACAGCGGCCCATGCAGCTACACTGACGGTTCAGTCCTTCCTCAGTGTTACCACCTGTTTTCTTAGGCAACCATTCATGACTGTTCCATCAGCATTTCCTTTTTTTTTTTTTTTTTTTTTTTTTTTTTTTTTTTTTTTTTTTTTTTTTTTTTTTT